>JARQAD010000004.1:45648666-46213666 GCA_029955455.1 Quercus agrifolia | reverse complement strand
CGCCTCTTAGTAATTAAACGAGACAATCATGAAAATAGGCACAGAAGAACATCCGATATTCAAAGCATAAATTGAACAATAAAAACAAATTAGATCTCACAGTTTTATTGATTCCGAGGCTTCAGTTTCCTTCAACCAAGTATAAAAGTTTTAGCCACGCAAGGCCATGATGAAAATTCAAAGGAGAAAATTAGAGAAGATGGGAGAGAGAGGCGTGTATGTTCAATTTTGATTTCTCCTCCCCTTTTTCACGTTAATTCCCCCTTTCCCAAGCCTACAAAATCTCCTAAAAATATTCTCAATAATAATATCCAAATCTGACTAATTAAGGAAAAATATTAAAAATGAAACAAAGTCCTAATATAACTAGGAAAGTGGTGTTTTTCAGCTGGAATTTTCGTGCATCAGATCTGGAAGCTTCCAAAAATAAACCACATTAGATCTGCATATTAGAATTGCAGGCAAAGGAATATTCCAGAACGTCAACAGTACAGGTGCAGCAACTTCAAGCCCGATTTTGACCTTGATGCAGCCCGTATCTCTCAAAACTCAAAAAATGAAAGTTTTAGAGCTTTGTCTTGGCGTTCCATAGCATCTTGAATCATCTCATTTGGAGCTAGGATGATAGAGTTATTCCCAGATTACGAAGCAATATCAAAGCTGTCCAGAATCGCCCTATTTGCTACGTTTTGCACTTAGTACCTCCATTTGCATCCTAAATCAAAATATAAGAATAATGAGTACATTTAGGCACCGAATAAATATTAAAGACTAAATATTAAGGGAGAAAAATATGACATTTTTCTTTCTCATCAAGGGTCCATCCAGCTACACCCCACCCTAATTTGATGGATATGGACCATCTCTCTCTTCACTTCAATGGGCTTGCACAGGTTTGCAACAAGGATGACCCGAGGTAAACCCTGTGCCGAGGAGGTTGCAAGAGTGGCTAGAGAGTCAGTATGTGTGTTTCCACTCCTAGGGATATGTAGCTAAAAGACTCAAATCCTGATTGTAGGTGTTTAACCTGGTTCAAATATTCTTGCATTCTCACATCCCTGGCTTCTAACTCCCTTTTCACTTGGCCTACGACCAATCTTGAATATGAAAATACCTCCATTGCCTTTCCGCCCATTTTTTGAACCATGGCCATCCCTACCAATAGAGCCTCATACTCAGCCTCATTGTTCGTCTACGAGAAGTCTAGTCTTAAGGATTTCTCAATAGTGATCTTCTCAGGAGATACTTGAACTAGCCCCACTTCGGATCCCCTTTGATTTGCTGCACCATCAACGTATGCCCTCCAAGATAAATGGTCCTGCAATGAGACCATGCCAACTGATTTTCCTTCCATGTTTTGTCTCTCAACTTTTTCTTCAAATGGGGTTTCATCAAACTCGACCACCAGATCAGCGAGGACTTGACCCTTGACAGAGGTGCGAGACATGTATTTGATATTAAAAACCCCTAGGATCATACCCCACTTGGCAATCCTCCCTTTGTAATCAGCACTCCGAAGTAGAGATCTAAGCAGAAGTTGGGTTAGGACAACAATTGTGTATGATTGGAAGTAGTGGGGGAGCTTACGCATAGCATGCACCACTACCAAAATGGCATTCTCCAGTGGTAGGTAACATATCTCAGCTTCATGTAATAACTTGCTTACATAGTAAATTGGTCTCTACACACCACTATCAACTCGTATAAGCATAAGGCTTATCGCATGGGAAGCCACAACAATGTAAGCAAAAAAAACCTCATCCATCTCGAGCCTAGACATAATGGGTGGTCAAGATAGGTACTCCTTCAACTGTTGGAAGGCTAGGACGCACTCCTTGGTACATTCAAATCCCTTCCACTTGTTCAACAGCTGGAAGAAATGTCTACACCTATCTGCTGATCGAGAAATGAATCGGTTTAGGGTAGCAGTCATTCTTGTCAACTTCTAGACCTCTTTGAGATTCTGAGGTGGTTGTAAATTGTTAATTTCTCTAATTTGGTCTGGATTGACTTCAATTCTGTGATGTGTAACCATGTACCCCAAGAACTTCCTTGATCCGGCACCAAAAAAGCACTAAGTTGCAGCTTGTGTCTCCTCAAGATCTCAAAGATATTCTCAAGATCCTTAACATGCTCGGATTCCAATTTACTCTTAACCACCATGTCATCTATATAAATCTCAATATTTTTTCCTAACTGTGGTTCAAACATCCTGATCATCATCCTCTAATAAGTAGACCCTGTGTTCTTCAAACCAAAAGGCATCACCTTGTAGTGGTAATTTCCTGTGGAGGTGAAAAAAGCTATCTTTTCTTGATCATCCAAAGCCAAAGGTATTTGGTGATACCCTTGAAAGGCATCCAGAAAGTTCATCCAAGGATGGCCTATAGTGGCATCCACCAATTGATCTATCTGAGGCATATGGAAAGGATCTTTAGGGCAAGTTTTATTCAAATCTGTGAAATCTACACATACCCACCACTTTCCATTCTTCTTTTTTACTACCACTGTATTGGCCAACCACTCAAGATAAAAAACTACCTTAATAGCCCCAAACTGCTTAAGTTTGTTCACTTCCTCCTTGACAGTATTAGAATGCTCTTTAGATGAGCATCGAGGTGGTTGCTTCCTAGGGTGGACAGTCGAGTTGACATTTAGATGATGGCAAATGAAATCTGGATTAACCTCAGGAGCTTCATAAGCATTCCATGTGAACACATCTACATTCCTCCTAAGAATCATGATTGGCTTTTCCTTCTTTTGAGGAGGCAGCTGAGTTTCGACCTGAAAAAACTTCTCTGGATCCCCATCTATAACAATTTCCTCTATCTTCTCACATTTTACCTCCTCTGACTCAGCATCCATAGATAGCGTCGAGATCCTTGATTGCTATGAACTCCCCTCAGCAAAGGTTGAAGACTCAACCCTAGGCCAATGCATAGTTACTGCCACCAAGCACTGCCTATCGATGGACTGGCTCCCAACTAGCTTTTCAATTTGATCCCTAGACGGATACTTCACATTTAAATGGAAGGTGGAGGAAACGGCCCCCAGGGCATGGAGCCAAGGCCGTGCTACAATGGCTGTATATGGAGAAAAAGCATTTACCACAATAAAATCGACTTCCACTACGTCTGAGCCTGCTTGCTCGGGTAGTCTGATCTGACCCTTTGAAATAAAAACCTTTCCATCAAAACCCAACAGAGGTGAATCATAACTCGTCAAATCCTCCCGCTTTAAATTTAGCCCCTTGTACAAATCAGGATACATAATCTCAGCCCCACTATCTTGATCTACTAGCACCCTCTTTGCATCATACCCCCCTTATCTTGAGGATGATCACCAGGGCGTCATCATGTGGTTGTATGGTCCCGGCCTTATCATCGTTCAAGAAGCTCAACGCTGGTTAGATCCCTACTCTAGCCTTCTTCGGCTCATGTTCGATATCCTCGGTAGGTGGCCAAGCCACAGACATCACCCTGAACAAATGAGAACCAATCTTCCTTGGAGCAGTGAGGATGACGTGGATTGTGACCAAATGGGGCCTTGAAGAAGCATTCCCTTAAGCCCTTGACTCCACATGGTCTCCTTACCCACTAGGTCGATACAAAAATTGTTTTAACATTCCATCTCTGACCAGTTGCTCTAGATGGTTCCACAAAGTCCTACAGTCCTCGGTAGTATGCCCTTGTTCTTGATGGAATTAGCAATGGAGACTTTGGTTGCGCTCTCAAAGTTTCCTCTCATCTTATTTGGCCATTTGAAGTATGGCTCATTTTTTATCTTTTCCAAGACTTGATGTACTAGTTCTCAGAACACTGTGTTAACCACCTGAGGAGTCGTAATCCCTGATTGCCCAGCAAAATCTCTTCAGGGCCTTTTGTTATTATATTGGTCTGACCTAAAATCCCTCATATCTTGAGGGATAACCTTAGTCTTCCCCTTACCTTGTTGTTGGTCCTCTTCCACCCTTTTATACTCATCGATACGGTCCATGAGCTGACGCACACTCCTTACTAGCTTTTTGGTCAAGGACTTTCTCAAATCATGCTTGGCTTCCAAGCTGACCTTGAAATTTCTTATAGCTACGTCATCAAATTCCCCATCGATCTCATTGAACATCTCTTAGTATCTGTCAGAGTACGTTTTTAGGGTCTCCCCTTCCTGCATGGACATGGACAACAGGGAATCTAAGGGCCGAGGAACCCTACTGCACGTAATAAAATGAGATTCAAACGCCCAGGTGAGCTCCTTAAAGGAATCATTAGAACCTACACCTAGGCCATCAAACCACCTTATCGCCATAGGCCCTAAGCTAGATGGGCATACCTTACACATTAGAGTCTCATTTTTGGAGTGTACTGCCATCCTTTGGTTGAAGTGGCTTACATGTTCCACAGGGTCTGTACGACCATTGTACATGGTAAACGTTGGCTGAGTGAAACATCGAGGAAGTCTTCCTCCCTCAAGCCTACGCGTGAAAGGTGACCTGGAAATTTGGTTGAGCGCTCTGCTCATCGCATCATTTCCCAAACATTTGGAGGATGAGCCCCTGTTTCTACGTTTATGGTGGTAGTCCTCATCATACGAGAACGTCTCATTAGGAGGAGTCCTTGATCTGGGCCTATAACTGCCATCTCTTTCTTCATTAAAAGAGTAAATAGACCTTGAGGGATTTTTCCTTCATCGTTCGTGGTGCAACTTCCTCTTTAGATGATCAATCTCTAGTTGCATGGCTTTGGTATCTTTCTCATGAGAAGGGTGGCTATCGCTTCCAGATTGGTTATTGTTTATATGGGTGGTATGAACACTTCCCTCATGATCCCTCCTTTGTTCAAGGTTGAGGAAATGATCCTGACGTTGGGACCCCCTCGATTATACCCGGTGTGGCCCTGAACCAACCATAGTTGAACGTTAAACTCACTAAAACACAAGAAATCCCCATAGATGGCACCAATTGTAAGGACACAATTTGAGTCCTTAGCCCAAAGGATAAATGAACTTAGGCCCAAAAAGCCCAATACAATGAATTTGTAGAGAGTGCGTTGGAAAACTGGGATTTAATGAATAAG
This sequence comes from Quercus agrifolia, assembly GCA_029955455.1. NCBI lineage: Eukaryota > Viridiplantae > Streptophyta > Magnoliopsida > Fagales > Fagaceae > Quercus > Quercus agrifolia. The sequence goes on along the minus strand of JARQAD010000004.1, from coordinate 46,208,594 downwards.
ACAACAAGTAAAGTGGATTTAGATGACAAGAAAATGAAGATAGACTGGTTTATTCTAAATAAAATCGTCCTCGGCACAGTCCAAGGAGATCAGTTTTTGTATATTTCTCTTAAGCTAGATTACAAGTTCAACTTTCAACTGCTACAGTGTTTTTCTCTTGAATTCTCGATCCCTCTTTCTCATTGCCTTCCTCCTATTTTATACCATCCCTCTGCCTTCATATATGCCTTCCACAAGTAGATTAGAGTGTTAGTGTTGATCCTTGTCACATCAACACCTTCCTGAAGTCTCTGGAGAGTAGCTATAAGGCTGAAAGCTACTGTTTAGATATCACTTCCTCAAAAATGCGGCCAGAGAGTTAGCTGCAAAGCATTTAATGTGGTGGTAGCAGCTTTTCCTTTATATATTTCATGGCTCCCTTCTGTCCTGTTCCTTCCTAATACTTATCCTCATCCATGGAATAATCCAAAACGTTACTCTCGATGGCAGACCACACCCTCTGACCTCGGCTTTGCTCAACCGAGGAAGGACCCCTCCTCGGACCACCCTTTTGAATGGCTTTAATTGGATTTCACTTCTTCACTTACTAACACAAATTCTTATGAAAGTCTTTACCCATCCTCAGATTGCTTAACGTCCTCAGATTGGGGCTCTGGCCTAATATATATATATATATATATATATATATGGGCACCTAGGCCTATCACCCCTACAGTAATAATAAAAAAGGGTAAAGATTTGCTGCAAACTAAGTTGTAGCAACTTCTGTAAAAGTGAAGTCTATTTGAGACATTGACATGTGTGCATTTTGTAGGAGTTATTGTAACTTAGTTTGCAGCAAATCTCTACCTTAAAAACATATTCCAATCGATAGAAGGTTGTTTTTAGAACTTACTAGTCGCAAACCCGTGCATTGCGCATGATAATTTTTTTTTTTTTTTGTGATCTCATTAAATATATTTTTTAAAACCTTACATATAACTTTTTTTAAAATATACCTTTACATATACCTTTAAGTAAAATTTATATATTCCACTTATTTAGATGCGTAAAATCATAGACTACCACTCCATAATAATAGTTACTAATTAATCTTATCTTTTTTAATGATCTCATTTGTAACGCTTCTTACCATTGTATATTTACTAACCGACAATTTGCATAACAGAGATGTTAATTGAGATTTTCAAAAAGTATTAGTGTAATAAAATTATATATATATATATATATATATATATATATATATATATATATATATATATATTTGTGGGGGAGTAAATTATGGGCCCATGATCTGGGCCCAGGAACAACGTTTCATCAACAGTACGCCCGAGGAGAAGAAATCATAGAGGACCGTTGTAACTAACAGTAGAGCGCGTAAGTATCCAAGGAGGTTGGTCCGAGAGGAATACCCTCCTCGGACATGACGTCTGTTGGTGAGAGGAACCTCGGCTTTCCCTTAGTCCACTTTCCAGGAAGTTCCAGAGGTAAAGATAGATTACCAATGCATATGGAAGGGATAAGGATGCAGAAATATCTTAAGAAAAAGCTGCTACCACCGCATTAAATGCATCACAGCTACTTTCCTGGCCGCATTTATGTGGAGAAGACCCCTGAACAGTGTTGAAAGTCATCTTTATCCCCAGAAAATCAAAAAGCTGTAAGAGAGGAAGTGGAAACTCAAGTACCGTGCTAGATGACAGACAAGTGGACGATGGGATCGAGTAATGAAGGACTATATAATGGAGTAAACCCTTGATAAGAGAGGGACACAGAAAAAGAAAAAGAGGAAACATCAAGAAATAATTACTGTAGCACCTGGAAAAATACAACCAAAAAGAAAACATCTAAGATCATACCCCTCGGACTTGATTAGAACCCATTAAAATTGCCCAAACCTCACTCCTCGGACATAAAATCTTAGCTTGTTTATGTGTTTTAGCCTCCTCGGCCAAGTACCCAACCCCCAATAATTGTTGTAAAAATCGCTGTTAGCCCAATTCTTTAACCCACTCTCTTACAAATTTATTGTATTGGGCTTGTTGGGCCCATTTCCTGTTTCTATCAAGGTGTGGGCTACAATTTGTGACCCTACAATTGGCGCCGTCTGTGGGGAGAATTAGCGCTAGTAGAAATTTACGACAGTTATGGCTGGTTCAGGACCACAACAGGCCAGTCCGCCTCATGCAGAATCAGTAAACGTCAGTCAACCAGACGAACTTCCTAATTTCGAACGGGAAAACCACGTAGATAATCAACGAGAAGGCAGTTCACGGATGATCCATGTGGGGAAAAGTGGCTATCGACGAAAGAGCCATCTGGTGCAAGAGCATGCTGATGAACAAGACCTGCAACATGAAATAGATGATTTGAAAAAGAAGCTTCGTCGAGCACAACGAAATCATATCCCTTCAAATTCTGATACCTCCTCCAACGATGAAGAAGAGGACAACTGCAGGAACTCTTCAGAAACTCCTCCCAGTGAATCCTACTCCTATGAAGAGGAGCATTCTCACAAAAGAAGGAGAAAAAGTCCATCTAGAAGGGGAGTGGGAACCAAAGAAATGAAGAAAGCTCTGACCCAAATTTCTAAGTCTCCCTTTACACGGGGAATAGAAAGGGCAAGGCTTCCCAGACGCTTTCATCAGCCTACGTTCTCTATGTACAACGGATGTACCGATCCTGTAGAACACGTGAGCCAGTTCAGACAAAAGATGGCGGTTTATTCTCAGGACGAAGCTCTGTTGTGTAGAGTATTTCCCTCTAGCCTAGGACCGATGCCGATGAGATGGTTCGATGGGTTAAAGACTAACTCCATCGGTTCCTTTAAGAAGCTTACTCAGTCATTCTGTTCCCGGTTTGTCACATGCAGCAGAGTTCCTCAACCCCTTGATTCTTTGCTGTCAATGACAATGAGGGAAGGGGAGTCTGTGAGGTCATATGCCGAGAGGTATTGGGAGATGTTTAACGAGATTGACGAAGATTTTGATGAGGTTGCTGTCAGAACCTTCAAGGTTGGTCTTCCCTCCGAACATGGCCTGAGGAAGTCCCTGACAGGGAAGCCGGTCACCAGCTTGCAACAGTTAATGGATAGAGTGGATAAATATAAGAGGATAGAAGATGATCAACAGCAGCAGCAACAAGGAAAAGGGAAAGCCAAGCTTGTCCCCCAAGAAAGAAGAGAGTTTAGGCCGGACAGGTACAATAATAACCGGCCAAGAAGGGATTATGCCGAGCAACAGGCATCCAGTAACAGCCAAATAGTCGGAGCTGTATTCCGAGAGCCTGTGCATCAAGTCCTAGAGAAGATAAAAAACGAGCCCTTCTTCAAGTGGCCCAATAAGATGATGGGAAACCCTGAAAAGAGAAACCGAAATCTCTATTGTCAATATCATAAAGACCACGGTCATACCACCGAGGACTGTAGAAGTTTATGGGATCACCTTGACCAGCTTGTCCAGGAGGGTAGATTAAAACAGCTGTTGCATCATTCCAATAGTTTGGGTACCCTTACGGATACTCGATCAGAAAGGGGGAATCCTCCAAGGCCTCCTCTTGGAACTATTAGTGTTATCTTTGCGGCACCTGGCAGAACAGGGTCATGCCCCTCCAGAGTAATGTCAGTGGCTCGTCTGTATCCTGAGGATGACTCTCACGAGTCAAAGAGAGCTAAATTAAGCCGACCCTTGGTCATGGGATTCTCGGACGAAGACAAGATCGGAACTGTTCAACCTCATGATGACGCCCTAGTAATTACCCTCCGAATCGGAGGCTATGACGTAAAGAGAGTAATGGTGGATCAAGGCAGTGCAGCCGAGATCATGTACCCTGACCTCTTCAAGGGGCTGAATCTAAGAGTTGAAGACCTGACGCCTTATAATTCCCCTTTAGTGAGTTTTGAGGGAAGGACTATTATTCCGAAGGGACAGGTCAGACTGCCAGTGCAAGCCGGAGCGGAGATAGTGGAGGTCGATTTTATAGTAGTGGACGCTTACTCCCCTTATACGGCGATTGTTGCAAGGCCTTGGCTTCATACTTTAGGAGCAGTCTCTTCCACCCTGCATCAGAAGATCAAATACCCCTCTGGAGGCAAGATAGAAGAGATATTGGGTGATCAAACCATGGCGCGGCAATGCATGATAGCAGCTATCCGACATGAGCCTGAAGCAGAATCTGAGGCTCAAAAAGAAGAGCTATAGCAATCAAAACCCCCAATGTTGTTCAAAGATGGGTCATCCGAGGAGGCGAAATGTGAAGATCTTGTAAAGGTCATAATAGGAGATGACCCTGAGAAATTCTTTCAAGTCGGATCTCAACTACCCCAGTTAGAGAAGGAGGAATTGGTAGAGTTCCTCAAGCGAAACATAGACGTCTTTGCATGGTATGCTTATGAGGCTCCGGGGGTAGACCCAGACTTCATTTGCCACCATCTGAATGTTAATCCAGTGATGACCCCCAGGAAGCAGCTCCCTCGTCGGCCGTCTAAAGAGCATGCAGAAGCGGTCCGTCAGGAAGTGTCGAAGCTAAAGAAGGCAGGGGCTATCAAAGAGGTCTTCTATCCTGAGTGGTTGGCAAATACGGTGGTGGTTAAGAAAAAGACTGGGAAGTGGCGAGTATGTGTTGATTTCACTGATCTAAATAAAGCCTGCCCTAAAGATCCATTCCCCATGCCCAAAATTGATCAGCTGGTAGATGCCACAGTCGGCCATCCTCGGATGAGTTTCTTGGACGCTTTCCAGGGTTATCATCAGATACCTTTAGCATTGGACGATCAAGAAAAAACTGCTTTTGTCACGCCAGTAGGGAACTACCACTACAAGGTGATGCCTTTTGGTTTGAAGAACGCGGGTTCCACTTACCAAAGAATGATGACGAGGATGTTTGAATCATTATTGGGGAAAAATATGGAGATTTACATAGATGACATGGTGGTGAAAAGCAAAAGAGCATCTGAACACCTTGAAGATCTTCGAGTTGTCTTCGAAATTCTCAGAAGTTATAAACTACGTTTGAATGCCGCCAAATGTTCGTTTGGTGTTGGCTCAGGCAAGTTCTTGGGTTATATGGTTACTCACAGGGGAATTGAAGTCAATCCCGACCAAATTAGGGCCATCATCAGTATGCGAACTCCTCGGAACCCAAAGGAAGTGCAAAAACTAACCGGAATGACCGCTGCGCTGAATAGATTTATATCTCGATCGGCGGACAGGTGCCGACCTTTTTTCCTGTTGATCAATAAATGGAAAAGCTTTGAATGGTCGACGGAATGTGACGCGGCTTTTCAGCAACTTAAGGACTATCTTGCTCGGCCGCCGGTCATGTCAAGCCCTGAGCCAGACGAGGTCCTTTTTGCTTACATTGCAGTGGTCTCCTATGCAGTAAGTTTAGTGTTGATAAGAGTTGACAACGGCGTGCAACGGCCAGTGTACTACGTGAGTAAGTCACTGCATGAGGCAGAAGTACGCTACCTTCCACTGGAAAAGGCCATATTAGCGGTGGTGCTTGGCACACGCAAGTTGCCTCATTATTTCCAAGCGCACACGATGATTGTTCTTACTCAACTCCCATTAAAGGCCGTACTTAAAAGTGCAGATTACACGGGAAGGATAGCCAAGTGGGGTACAATTCTGGGAGCTTTCGACATTAAGTACATGCCTCGCACCTCAGTTAAAGGCCAGGTACTGGCCGACCTGGTGGCAGAATTCACCGAACTAGAAGCGGATAGTCAATTAGCATTAGAGGAAAGAGGTGTAAAACTAGCCTGTGGTATCACCAGGTGTCCCCCTCCGACGTGGGAAGTGCATGTAGACGGAGCATCAAACCAAAAAGGAGCGGGTATTGGGCTAGTGTTGACATCTTCAGAGATGATCACCGTTGAAAAGTCGTTAAGATTAAGCTTTCCTGCCACGAATAACGAAGCAGAGTACGAAGCACTACTAGAAGGAATGACTATGGTCCTAAAGATGGGAGGAAAGTCCATTAACCTCTTCTCGGATTCAAGGCTAATTGTGGGTCAAGTCAAGGGTGAATTTGAAGCCAAGGATGAGAGAATGCGAGGCTATCTTAGCCGAGTGAGAGCCATGCAAATGGAGTTCGAATCCTTTAGCTTGCTACATGTCCCAAGAAGCGGCAACACGCATGCGGACTCCTTGGCCACTCTTGCAACTTCCTCGGCACAGAACTTGCCTCGCCTAATCCTTGTTGAGGACCTGCATCGACCCTCGATAATAGCAAACGTAGTACAGATCAATCAAGTAAGAATGGGGCCGAGCTGGATGGACCCCGTCATGCAGTTCTTAAAGGATGATATTCTACCCGAAGAGAAAATGGAGGCCGACAAAATAAGAAAGAAGGCTCCTAGCTATTGGCTGTCACAGGATGATAAGCTATACAGGCGTTCCTTCTCTGGACCTTATCTGCTCTGTGTTCATCCCGATCAAACGGAATTGCTCTTGGAGGAGATGCATGAGGGAATCTGTGGAAGTCATACTGGAAGCAGGTCCTTGGCGCATAGGGCCATTACTCAGGGTTATTGGTGGCCGAATATGCAGAGAGAAGCTTTGGAGTACGTCAAAAAGTGCGATCAATGTCAACGGTATTCACCGAGTATACACCAGCCAGGAGGAATCCTCAATCCAATATCTAGCCCATGGCCATTCGCTCAATGGGGCTTAGACATCGTCGGACCATTTCCTAAGGCTGTAGGAAACAAGAAGTATCTGATAGTTGGTACTGACTATTTCACAAAGTGGGTTGAAGCAGAGCCTCTGGCTAATATCCGAGATGTGGATGCGAAAAGATTTGTCTGGAGAAACATTGTTACTCGATTCGGTGTCCCACATGTACTTATCACAGATAATGGACTCCAGTTTGACAGTAAGATGTTCAGAAACTACTGCGGAGAGTTGGGTATCACTAACAGATATTCTACTCCGGCTTACCCCCAGGGGAATGGACAGGCCGAAGCTGTAAATAAAGTCATATTAAGCGGATTGAAGAAAAGACTGGATGATGCGAAAGGAAGATGGGTGGAGGAACTCCCACATGTACTCTGGACGTACAGGACCACACCCCGTAGGTCCACTGGGGAGACCCCTTTCTCAATGACTTATGGAGCTGAAGCGGTCATCCCTTTGGAGTCCGGGTTCCCAACGACGAGAACAAGCTCATTCAATCCAAAAGACAACGATGAAAACTTGGCGAGAGGTCTGGACTTGATTGATGAAAAAAGGGAAAACGCAATGGTTCAATTGGCTCATTACCAACAAAAGCTGAAGCAAGGTTATGATGCCCATGTAAAGACAAGACCTTTGGTCCCAGGTGACCTGGTGCTGCGCAAAGTCGTGGGCTCGGCAAAGAACCCTGCTTGGGGAAAACTAGGGCCAAATTGGGAAGGACCATATCACATCACCTCCAACGCTGGCATTGGAGCATATTTCTTGGAAGACTTGGACGGACTTGTAGTACCCCGCCCTTGGAATATCAGTAATTTGAAAAGGTATTATTATTAATAAACTTATGTTTGATCAATATTCGTTCTTTATGTTAAATATGTATACCTCTTTCCATATCTCTCGACGTTCTCCAAAGTGTTTAAACTTAAATCCAATCATGCATGAGTCCTCGGACCAGATGATTTGGGTTAGTTAACACCCTTACCGTTCTATGAAGTGTTTAAACTTAAATCCAATCATGCATGAGTCCTCGGACCAGATGATTTGGGTTAGTTAACACCCTTACCGTTCTATGAAATGTTTAAACTTAAATCCAATCATGCATGAGTCCTCGGACCAGATGATTTGGGTTAGTTAACACCCTTACCGTTCTATGAAGTGTTTAAACTTAAATCCAATCATGCATGAGTCCTCGGACCAGATGATTTGGGTTAGTTAACACCCTTACCGTTCTATGAAGTGTTTAAACTTAAATCCAATCATGTATGAGTCCTCGGACCACATGATTTGGGTTAGTTAACACCCTTACCGTTCTATGAAGTGTTTAAACTTAAATCCAATCATGCATGAGTCCTCGGACCACATGATTTGGGTTAGTTAACACCCTTACCGTTCTATGAAGTGTTTAAACTTAAATCCAATCATGCATGAGTCCTCGGACCAGATGATTTGGGTTAGTTAACACCCTTACCGTTCTATGAAGTGTTTAAACTTAAATCCAATCATGCATGAGTCCTCGGACCAGATGATTTGGGTTAGTTAACACCCTTACCGTTCTATGAAGTGTTTAAACTTAAATCCAATCATGCATGAGTCCTCGGACCAGATGATTTGGGTTAGTTAACACCCTTACCGTTCTATGAAGCGTTTAAACTTAAATCCAATCATGCCTGAGTCCTCGGACCAGATGATCTGGGTTAGTTAACACCCTCACCGTTCTATGAAGTGTTCTCATTTGAATCTAATCATGACTGGGGACTTCTGACCAGATGATCTGGGTTAGTTAATACTTGTTTTATTCCCCTTTTTAACATTCAAATATGGATAAAAGCGCATGACTCAAATTTCTTGTTTGGTTATATGTGTTTAGCTAGTATGTCAACTCCCAGAACTTCTTAATTAAGTTAGTCATTCTTTTAATGCAAGTAAATAAAAAAAAACGAAATGACAGCAGAGGGATTTACTATTACTTGCCATGATACGTGAAACAAAAGAAGTATACTTTCATTAATGATTAAAACACAGTACAAATCTTTAAAGTGATAAGCATAGAAAACAAAAAAAAACAAAAAGAAAACACTAAAACAAACGCCCTAGGCCTTGGTCTTGGGGTCTTGGTGGTCGGCTACTGGTTCAGACTGCGAAGGAGCAACACCCGGAGCGTTACCCTGAGAGGCCTCAGCTTTTTCCCCTTGACCGGCATCCTGACGGGAGGCTGTTGGGCCTTCCACAGAGGCTGGAAGGTCTAGGTTTGCCGCAGGAGCTTCGGACGCTGAGGCTGGCTGCTCTGAAGGGGGAGGATCAGAACCTGAGAGCGGTTGGATGTCAGGATCATAATACACGCTTTCAGGCCTCCTAAGGCTGGAGTCAGCAGGGACCCCAGCGGCGTCAAGGGCTTTCTCCCAAGTGACGTCGCAGTAGTCCCTGGCGACAGAAGCAAACTCCTCAGTTAACCTGCTCTGAGTTTCTTCCACCCCCAGAGCATAAGAAGCTTGCTTCTCGGCCTCGGCTGCCTCCTTCTGTAGCTGTGCAGCTTCCTTGGCCTTACGAAGCTCTTCGCGCAGATTTGTCACCATCTGCTTCTCCGTTTCTAAGTTGATTTGGCAGAGGTGCAGCTCGCTGCGAAAAGTCTCCGCCTGCTTCTCCATATTATTCATTCCAGCCTCAGCGCTGGCCTTATCCTGGTTAGCCTTCTTCACTTGCTCGGCCAACTGCTTCTGTTGGGTTCTCAACACGCTCAGATGGTCCTCCGCAGTCTCTCGGGCCTGGTGAGCAGCCTTTGTCTCATCGCGAAAGCGCTTTGCCCACTCCTCAGCCACGTACACTTGTTGCGCGACCTATTATGCAAAAGGAAAAAGTGTCTTAGACTTAAGAAATAATGCACAAATAAAAAGAAATCAAACTGAAGTAACTTACCATGGCCAAGTCCCTTTTCATAGAAAGGAGCAGGTCAGGGTAGTCAAAACTCCTATAAGCCGCCAGGTCCGAGGGAAGGAGGAGGGGTTGTAGCAGAGCGTCGGCCATACGACCTGCATGACCACCTCGAAAATGCCGAAGGGAGGCATCCATCATGATGGGACCGCCATCAACCTCCAATACAGGTGACCAGGTTCGTGGTGGCTGACGAACCTGGGCCGCTGGTCGCTCCTCGTGGCTCTCCACAGAGTGGGATCTCCTACTCCGTCGCTCTTGTGCAGGCCTGGCCTGCTTATTGCCCCTTGATGGGCCTAACTCCCCCTCCTCAGCAGGCTCCACCGGCCTCTTCCTCCTCAAATCCGGATTCGGTTTGAGCCCAAGGTCAGCAGGCACTTGGGGCGGAGGAGGGGGAGGGTGTGCAGTTTGTTTGGCTTTGCCCTTATCTTGGGGAGATGGCCCGTGATTTCTGCCCTTCATCAACTCTTTCAAAGTTGGGCCAGTTCGGGGAGCCATGTCTTCCTCCTCGTCGGTTGTATCGGCGATGTAAGTTATCACCTGAGCTGGAGGGTGCACACTCGACTGCTCGTCTGCTCTTTCCTCGGCCTCTGATATGAGGACTGTTTCTTCCTTGAACCTGAACTTATCAATTTCTAGTTCGAGGGAGGAAGAAGAAGCTGTCCCTTCTCGGAGGATAGCTTCCCCGAGCGGTACCTCGCGCAGCGGTTCGGCAGCAAGGGGGATCCCCTGGGGAATGGGGTGGTCGACCGGAGGAAGATCGTCGTTGGCAAGAAAATGTGGCCGAGACACGTCTATACGCGCCAAGCGATAGTCTCCTGCTCGGATGGAGTTGCCGACGTCTAAGAACGATCGTGAAATGGGCTCGAAATCCAAGATGAGATGGACTGCTCGTAGTTGCCCGTCGTCATTCACAAAAATTTCTGACCTCAGCAGAAAATTCAGTGCTGGAACGTTGATCAGGCTGAGCTTTGGATTGGTAAGAAATTTATCTGTCAAGCAAGTAAATCACATTATTAAGCCTCGGCTATAAGAAAAAAAAAATGTAGTAAGTCACACTAACACAAAATAATTAAGCAAGTAAGCGTAAAGCTAACGGAATAGTCCTTAATGCTAAAGTTAGAAATCCTAGGTCTAAAGTGCTCCACTTGGTGTCCCGGCCTTGTTTGGGCAGGCTAAGCCGTCGCTCCAAGGGCCCGACAGGATTAGATAGTCGTCTTTCATCCCCTTATTTGACTTGGGGAGGCAGGATACCAGTTTGACCACATTGCTACGGGACTTAAGGTAAAAGCCTGCCCGAGCCTCTATATGGCCTTCGTATAGGTGGGCGACGTCGTACCATGTCAATCCTAACCCCAGATGCCGATCCAAGGAGTCGATTGACCCTAGGACTCTAAAGAAGTTGGGGGCACACTGATGGGGGCACAGCCTATGGGCACGAAGATAGTCCCGTGTGATCCTACCCATGGGGATGGTCATCCCCCCTTCTATGAAGGCAATCATAGGGATGACCACCTCTCCCACTTTCCGGTCAAACTCCACTCCCTCTGTGGTGCAATGGCGTACCACCACCTCCGGGGGAATGTGGTATTTTTCCTTGAACAACTCTATCATGGCCGGAGTGTTCACTAAGCGCTCGAATCTACCCATTGTTAGTCTCTATAAGGTGGGATGATTAGCCGAGGAGGTTAGCCGAGGATACAGTGGAAGTCGAAGTGCGAAACTTACGTAGAAATGAACACGGATTGCTTATCTGGTCGCTGGAAGATCGTCAAGCTCTCTTTCTTGTGAAAAATTGGTGGGGGCCTGGATATGAACACTCTGAAGTTGTAAGCTCTGATAAGAAACAAAAAGTAACGCCTGGAGGTTTTTATAGTGGGGATGGGAAAAGAAAAAACCACAATCCCGCCCAAATATTGAAGTTGCGATCTGAACCGTTGGATTCGTATTTCACCGTAGGATGTCTGGTTGAAACGCAATTCTAAGCGTTTAATGATGATTGTGCGAGTTCCCAAGCGTCAGAAGCCCTCGCGAAATGGTAGAAATGGCCCTTACACGCGCCTAAATTTAAATACTATTAAGGACTACATCGTAATTACATTTATACATCAAAATCCTAATTTTCCTCCTCGGATCAGAAAGAAAAACTAGAATTTTGAGGGGCTATTGTGGGGGAGTAAAATATGGGCCCATGATCTGGGCCCAGGAACAACGTTTCATCAACAGTACGCCCGAGGAGAAGAAATCATAGAGGACCGTTGTAACTAACAGTAGAGCGCGTAAGTATCCAAGGAGGTTGGTCCGAGAGGAATACCCTCCTCGGACATGACGTTTGTTGGTGAGAGGAACCTCGGCTTTCCCTTAGTCCACTTTCCAGGAAGTTCCAGAGGTAAAGATAGATTACCAATGCATATGGAAGGGATAAGGATGCAGAAATATCTTAAGAAAAAGCTGCTACCACCGCATTAAATGCATCACAGCTACTTTCCTGGCCGCATTTATGTGGAGAAGACCCCTGAACAGTGTTGAAAGTCATCTTTATCCCCAGAAAATCAAAAAGCTGTAAGAGAGGAAGTGGAAACTCAAGTACCGTGCTAGATGACAGACAAGTGGACGATGGGATCGAGTAATGAAGGACTATATAATGGAGTAAACCCTTGATAAGAGAGGGACACAGAAAAAGAAAAAGAGGAAACATCAAGAAATAATTACTGTAGCACCTGGAAAAATACAACCAAAAAGAAAACATCTAAGATCATACCCCTCGGACTTGATTAGAACCCATTAAAATTGCCCAAACCTCACTCCTCGGACATAAAATCTTAGCTTGTTTATGTGTTTTAGCCTCCTCGGCCAAGTACCCAACCCCCAATAACTGTTGTAAAAATCGCTGTTAGCCCAATTCGTTAACCCACTCTCTTACAAATTTATTGTATTGGGCTTGTTGGGCCCATTTCCTGTTTCTATCAAGGTGTGGGCTACAATTTGTGACCCTACAATATTATTTCTTATGCAATTTTAAAAGCATTTTAAAATTTTTTTAACTCTATTTCTTATGCAATTTCAATTATTATTGGAGAACATCACTTTTTTAGTTATGATTGGAAATATGGTTTCTATGATTAAAGTTTGGTTAGTTTTAAGTTTAAATTTAGTATTATGATTGTATTTAATTGTTGATTATTGATTTAATTTTTTATTTCTTAAGTGAATGTAATGGTTTATTTTAATACACTATAAAGTTTTTAATATTCTCCGTATGAACATCTCTATTTTATTTTTTACTTCTCCTTATAGCCTCTTTGTTTTTCAATTAACGTCTACTAATGACGTTTGATTTTTTCCCTTTGCCTACTCTTTATTACTTTGTATTTTTTTTTCTTTACTCTCTCTCTCTCTCTCTCTCTCTCTCTCTCTCTCAATTTTTAATTTGGTGGATTTTGTTTTTATTTTTCTTGCATCTCTACTTTAGGTTGATAAATTATTGTGTTTTTTAGAACTTTAATTTGGGTTGATAAGATTTATTTTTGTGTTTTAAGTTTTTTTTTTTTTTTTTGATTGTTAAAAGTAATTTTATTATTGCATTATAAATAATTAAAAATAGTATATAAAAAATAATATTATTCTATTACATAGCATGATTTGGATAATTTAGTGTTTATTGTTATATCTTTTCTATTTACTTTTTTTTTCTTCTCATCTTATTTTATTCGACATTGAAATAAGATGAGATCCTCCATATCATTAAATTATTTATATTTTCTCATCTTTTTATTTTAAACAAATTAAAAAAAAAATTACACTTTCTCTGACCTTTCTTATTCTCTTTACCTTTTCATCTTCCCAAACCCTCTACCTTAATATCACTCTTTCTCTTTTGTTTTATCTGCTTTTATTTTGTTTTTTCTTATTATCATCCTCTTAGCATAAATTTGTCATTCACTCTTTTATTATATGCACAATTTTCCCTCACAAAAAAAGTGTAAATATTAAAAAATAATAATAAGTGAATGTTAAAAAAAATTATAGAAAAATTGGAAAGAAAAAAGAATAATAATGTGGATGCTGATATGACTTAATTATAGCTTAACAACAATAAATGCTATACTTTAGCCTTTAGATATATATAGATATAGATTGGAAAAGCCAAGTCCTCTTGTAATAACCATTGGCCATGTAACCTTCGTCTAATAATTCATAAATTGAATTATTAATAGCTGAGCCAAATTATCATTTGCTTCTTATTAGTTTGTCCAAATTTATTATTTTCACTTAAAATATATATTAATTCCTCTACTTAAAATATATATTAATTCTTCTAAATTTAGATAGAGTCATGCTAACGAGTGTCATTAGGGCAATGGTTAACAATTTATTTTAGAAAAGTTTTGACACCACTTTTATGAAAAAAAAAAAAAAACTCTCAAAATATTAATTACTTTTTTTTTCCCATAAAAACTTTTTTTAAATGAATTATTAACTAATTCACTAAGAGCATCCGTTAGCATTTCCCATTTAGATATGCTGTAATCATATTTTAAAATTTTAATTTGACAAGTAAACTTTAGAACTTTTTATCAATCTCTTCTTTGAGTCCATTATAAAGAAAATAACATTTTTTTGGGGGGAGGGGGGGGGGGTGGTTGGAGAAATAGAAAATGAGATTGACTGATCCACTGCCACCTCTCCTTCCACTTACAATTTACCAATCCAAGCCAACTCCATGGCTTTAAACACTTGGGAACTAAAGATGAATTCTTCCATTTTGTTTTTAATTTTTAGTTATAAATGTGCAAAATGTCTGATTTGGGTACATATAACATATGCAGGAACAAAAACAATGGAAATTGTTGGTCCGATTTTCGAGATTGCAAAAATGATATTTGCTCCAATTCGTGAATGCTACAATAATTATAGAGGTGCTGATGAATTTAGGATAATTCTCAAGAACAAATGGCGGGATTTAGAACGTCGGAAGTTAGACACAGCCTCTACAATGAAAGCACAACTTCTTCCAGGAAAGACACCAAAGCAAGAAGTTGAAGGATGGATCCAAGATGTAGAAATTAAGTGATGAATGATGAAATAGAAGTTAAAATCATATATACATCTTTTTACAATGGCATCCGTACTGGACATTAAATCATTCTAAGCCACACGATATCATTTTGTTTAATTTTTATTTTTATTTTTTTCATTTACAGAATCACGTATTATGGGTTTATCACTAACAGCTGTGCTAGAAGAAAAGAAAAAGACAGGTCACAAAAGAGGTTTAAGATGGAGCTAATACAAGGGAGACCATGAGTTGAGTGATGAGATACATGGAAAAGCCGAATATCAATGAAGTTTTGAGGAAAGAAACTCATGCGAGGCAGTAAAATATTGATTGTAATAGGGAATGAAAGAAAGACAGGAATAATATAAATATATATATATATATATATAAAATGTTACTTCAATTCTATCATGTAATCATGTTGAGCTAGTTGGATAAAGATTCCCTTCCATGATTAATTTTAAATAGTTACTTTAATAAAACAAAACCCATCCATTCACTTGGTGACATCTACAAAGCCACTTTATCTGCATTCACACCAAACAACTTTACCCCCCCTATGATCATTTCCCAGCTGTAATGACTTGAAAAGCAAGTCCACATGATTTCTTCCTCATCTATTTCCACTTATTTTACCCCACTATGTCATTTTTTATTAATGGTACATGAAGTGGAACAGAGCCCATGCCCCATGGGACAAAAATAGGAATCGAAAGAAAGATACGACTAAAAAAAATCTCAGGCAAAATTTATTGCATGTGACTAAAGTTATTTAGTCATGTAGTCTTTTTTTGAAATTTGAGTTTGTCAAACTTGAATTTCAACCCAAAATTGAGTTTATCAAACTCGAGTTTCAATTAGTTTAGGTTGTGTGGTAGTATGTCGTTGTATAACAAATTGGAACTCGATTTTGGATTGAAACTCGAGTTTGACAAACTCAAGTTCCAAAAAAAATCTATATAACTAAATAATTTCAATCACATGCTATTCTCCTAAAATTTTCCTTAAAAAAATACTACTATGAAAATTTTGCCAAAAATCTCATGTTATTTCAATTCTACCATTACCATGTAATCAGTAATCTTGTTCAGCTAGTTGGATAAAACAAAAGTAAAGCCACTTTTTCCGGCTTTACCAAACAACGTTACCCCACAATGATATCTCCTTGTCCTGCAGCGAATTGACCTGAATAGCAAGTCCACATCTATTTAACTTAATTATGCTACATTAATATTATCTTCACTCTCTTTTACTTTTCGTAGTTTCTTCCAAAGGATTAGCATTTAGCAAGAAGGGTTGCTTTGTGTTATCTTCTTGACCTCTGTGTTTTACTTTCCTAGTATGTTACTTATTAAGAGCAGCAGCATGACAAAAGCCAATCAGTCTGTGTATTTAAACTTCCCCTCGAATTTCTAAACAGTTGTTGCTATTTTTGTATATTTGGCTTTCTTTTGGAGATCAGAGGACTGGTAAAATCTTTGATTTGAATCATGTGCGTATGATTTTTTTTTTTTTTTTTTTTTTTTTTTTTTTGGGTTTAGATATTTATAGCTTTAGATGACTGTACATTTTTTTTTTTTAATTTAAAAGATTATATTGTAATTTTTTAGGAGGAACTCTAATAGATATATTTTTATTTTAGCTATCGTTTCCACTAAAATTTTCATTCATGTAAAAGAAAACTGAAAAAGTGGCCCTTCTTTTATGTACTGGGTCCATACTTGATTCCTTAACCTGCTTATAGTTTAAAATAAAATTAGAAGACGGAAAAATTGTTCTTTTATTTTTAGGGCTAAACATTTTGTAAAGAAGGAATTCCTTTTTTTCTTTTCTTTTTTACTTCTTTTCTATATATTTTCTTAAGATGGAGAAGAACCACTTCATAAAGAATATTTAATTTTTTATTAATCTATAGGAATATGTGATATTAATACATTTAAATTTACTTATTATTTGTTATTAATTTGAGGGAAGAAAATTCAATGTGATCTTGTACATCTTTAGATTATGAAAATTTTAATTTTTTACTGTGAAATGAATCATTTCCATTTGAAAGCAAACCAAGAGAACCATTCCTTTCTGCAGCAATTTGTCTCTTCTAAAGCTTTTTTTTTTCCTTCTTCCATATGACTTTCCTTGTATTGATACTTTTCTCCTTTTTTCATCATATGGTATTGTTTGTTCGATCTACTTCTCATTGGGCTTAGAAGGAAACCGATGAGCTTGTCATGCTTTAATCTCATTGCTATATGTCGACTTTCAGGTTCTACTAAGAAGAATCAGATCAAGGTCGTGACTGAGAATTATCAAACTCCGTTTACCCAGTTGGACAATTTGGACATAAAATTTAGGTTTACCCAGTTGCAAAACAGACCCAAATATGAGTACAAAGACATAGGAAAAGGTTATCACTTTTCTTTTCCTAAGCTTTTGTCAAATGTCACAGTTTTGTATTGCTTAGACTCTTACCGATTAGTATTTAGTCTTTTTAACATTTAATACTTATGCTTTAAATGTTTTTGATTCTTTGACTACGAATTTCCCTGTTCTCACGAAACAAACATATATATTTTGGCAGGAAGGTTTGGCGGCCTCTTTATTATCTCCTCTGCTTCAATTAGTGTGTTTCTACTTTATTCAATCAGAGTCTATCAAGAAGTGTACGCTTTCCAGGGTATATACTTTTTTGTTGTTAGTTTCTTGCATGCGATAATTAAGACCTATGATTCATTCTCATGTTAAACCTAACTAAGTTGATCTGTTCCTCCATTCTAGTTTATGCATAATGCAAGGAAAAACAAAACTTGTTCTGCTCTAGCTCTAACCTCTAGGTGATTTGTATTACTTTCTTCTTTATGGTTTTGCATTAGGGTGTGTTTGGTATTTTTTTTTTTTCTCTTATTTTCTTTTTTCAAAAACAATTTTCTATTTTTGAGTCTAAAAACTTGTTTGGCAACCTAAACTAGACAGAGAACAAATTTTTTTTTTCAAAACTCAATTTGTGAAGGAAACTAAAAACATGCAGAAGACTGTTTTTAATTTCTAATTTTCAAAAATAATCAAAATACGCATTTAATTTAATGAATCTGTCTTATTTAATGAGTTAGTATTAGAATTCAAATCCTAGTAACAAAATATTTTAGTATTTTTTTTTCATAAACATTTTTTTTTTAATTTCAACTAGCCAAACATATTTTTTATTTCAAAAATACAAGATTTTTTTTTTTAATATTCTCAAAAATTGAAAATAGAAAGCAAAAATTGTTACCAAACATAACCTTATATTTTCTTGTGTGCTATAAATCTTTGATTATCATATGTTTGAGATTAAAGCTATTAAAATATTAATTACCCTTTTTTTTTCTTATAAAAAAATTTCCTAAAAAGATTCAATAGTAAATGCCGAACATTTTCCTATATTATACATAGTGTTTGTTTTATTTGTAAATAATTTTTTTAAATTATAAAATTTCTATTAGAAAAAAACCCATATAAATGTGAATAAATTTTTAAAAATTAAAATATAAAAATTAATATAATCTCATTTAAGTTCACTTAATAAATTTATTGCTAGAAATAGCAAAAAATTTAATATAAAATTTAGGTGTAAATCTCGCAAATGAACAAGAAATTCATCAAAGAGAGTTAGAAGATATTGAAATAATATAACATAAAGATAATAATGAAAATAATTATAATGATGTTCAAACATGTAATATAGAAATTCATGATTATATAAAAAGACTTAATTCTTTCTCAAATACATGTATTGCCTACAAAATTTTATCAACAAATACTTGTTATAATTGCTTCTATAGGAAGAAAATTTTCAAAATTAAAATTGCTAAAATCTTACTTAAGATTGATTGTGACACGTGAAAATTTAGTGTATTTACCAATTATCATTAAAAAGGATATATTAGCAAAATTTAAATACAAAAAATTAGTCATTAATTAATTTGCATCTAAATAAAAAGAAAAAGAAAAATGCATGTTAAATAAAAATTTTAATATAAAATTTTAAATATATATTACTTAATTGATTTTTTTAAGATATAAACTAACACATATACTCTAATACAAAGGCACACCACAATTTCCACTAAAAAATTATGGTAACTTTTAAAAGAGGGTAATGCAAGTTATACCACAAACATATCACAACATATATTCTTAAGCAATGTGAGACAATTGATATTAAATATAAAAAACTCTGTTTAAAATTGTTGTCTCAAGTTTTACAATTGTATTGAAACCCAAAATCAAAATAAGTGGAAGGGGAATAGTAAAATTGGGTTTAGTTTTTATAAATTGCTTTGAGAGGTGTATCAATTAGCATGGCAGGGCAAAAAAGTGAAAATTTGCGAATATTAACTGAACCATTTAACTAAAAGTATGACATTTTTTTTTTCTTAATTGTCAAAAACTCACCCAAATTTGTGATCATTGCTGAACTATTTAACCAATTATGATAGATTATTAGTTGTTAAAAACTCATCCAAATGTATGATCAAATATGTTCAACTTTTCATCAAGGCAGCAAAGTAACTTTAAATTTCAACCATTGAATAAAAAAAATAAAAAAATAAAAGTAAGATTAATAAAAAATATTTTAAAAGGGAGTGGGGTTAATTGCGTGCTGATCTCAATCTTGAGTGAGCGCTTTGTGAGATTTGAAGGAAGGTGTTTAGTTACCCATGCACGTTAGTCAACAGTCATTAATTTTTGGGGGTTTATTCAGTGAGGTTTTGTTGAAATATATCATGAAACCAAGCTTTTAGAGGCAGTAAATTTTGACTTGCATTTTTTGCTACTAAGTGAGCAGGCATATTCCCTTGTCTCTTTACATGGGAGAACTGAATTTGTGAGAACCCCATACATAGCTCTAGAACCCCCTGAATAACAGAAGCCACAGTTGAGGGAGAGGGTGAAGAACCTGCCAAAGCATTAACCAATACCTGTGAATCTCCTTCCAACACCACAGCAGAACAACCACGGCATTGGGCAAACAAAATTCCTACTTCAAGTGCCTTTGATTCAGCCTCCAGTGGACCGAGAGAAGCTTTCAATTTGCTGCATAAAACTGCAGCAACCTTCCCCAAGCTGTCATGGATTACAACCCCAATCCCCGTTGCTCTTATATCCTTGAAACTGGCCGCATCAACATTCACTTTGTATAAACCCGATGGAGGAGGAGACCAATACACCATCTAGATTGCAGAGTTGGAGAGCACATCACCTTCATTAGCCGTTAGAAACTCCACCCAGTGCTGCATTGTCCCGAAAACCAACTGCTTACCAGAACGCATCACACCATTAAGGCGCCATTCATTTTGACTTTTCCATACCTTCCAAGCTATCATAACCAGCCGAGCAACACAATCCAAATTCACATTATCACCCAACAACATCTACCATAATAAGTCCATAAAAGAGATATCATCTCTTTTACCTAGGCTTAGGACCAACTTAGAGCACTCCTACACCTCTTGAGCTTTCAGGCAGCCCCACAAAACATGGCCAACAGTTTCGGGCTTCACTTTACACCATTCGCAAGAGTCCTCTGTTAGCACCTTCCTTCTCTTAAGGTTTACTTTTGTGGGAAGCGCTTCTCTACAGGCTCTCCAAGTAAAATGCTTAACCTTATAAGGAATAGGAAGCCCCTAGATCCTTCTCCAAAACCTTCTCAATTGGATGCAATCCGAGGCACTCCCTCTAGTATCTGAGGAGAAGATACTCAAAGCCAGATGATAAGCACTCTTGACAGTGAACTTACCATTAGCCGTTTCAGCCTACAACAATTTATCTGGAGAGAGGCGAACACTCAAAGGGATACTTTTGACTGCTTCCACCTCATGTGGCAGAAAGATAGAGTCCACCATCGAAGATTTCCAACACTTTACCTCAGTGTCTATCAACTCTCCAACCTGAGTATCCTCTTGCAAGAAAAGCCGAGGAGAAATTACCCTATTATAGGAAGAACAAGGCAACCACCTATCACCCCATACCCTCACATCCCGCCCATTACCCACTCGCCACATAACTCCTCCCTTCACCAGATCTTGTGCTGCCATGATGCTCCTCCAAGTATAAGACTGATTATGGCCTAGAGAAGCATGGATAAAGTCACAACTAGGAAAATATTTAGCTTTCAACACCCAGAATACCAATGAGTCTTGGGCTAGTTGCAATCTCCACCCTTGTTTGGCAAGTAGAGTCAAGTTAAAGCATTTCAAATTCTTAAACCCCAAGCCACCACCAACTTTGGGTTCACACATCTTTTCCCAAGACACCCATGGAATTTTCCTCTCCTCGGATTTTGGCCCCACCAAAAATTCCTAATCATACTTGTTAAGTCATCACAGAGTGATTCTGGGATTTTAAAGCAACTCATTGTGTATGTTGGGATAACCAAAGCCACAACTTTAATAAGGATTTCTTTGCTTGCCTTTGATAACAACTTCTCTTTCCAACCCGCTAGTTTTTTACCGAGTGTTTCCTTGATGTCATTAAAAGTATTCCGCTTGTTTTTCCCTACAAGTGATGGTAGGCCAAGATACTTCTCATGTTGTTTTATGACTTGAGCTCCAAACCTACTTTGGATTGCTCCTTGGATTTCCCTTAGAGTGTTTTTGCTAAAGAAGAGAGAGGTTTTTGCTCGGTTTAGCTGTTGGCCCAAGACTCTCTCATAGACTCCCAAAACTCTTTGAAGCTCATCACAATCCACCATAGAAACTCCACAGAATATAAGACTATCATCTGCAAAAAATAAGTGGGAAAGTTCAGGTCCCCCTCTGCAAACAGAAATCCCCTTCAAATCACCGTTAGCCACAAATGCCTTAATGAGAGATGAGAGCCCCTTTGCACATAGGAGAAATAAATAAGGCGACAAGGGGTCCCCCTGGCGAATACCCCTAGTGGGAGTAATGCTTCCCATAGGACACCCATTGACCTTAATAGCATAGTTTACAGAGGTAACACACTTCATAACAAAACTTCTCCACCTTTTAGCAAAACCAAGCTTCTCCATAATTTTCTCTAAACAAACCCACTCCACCCCTATCATATGCTTTACTCATGTCAAGCTTTAGAGCCATGTCCCCCACTTTTCCCCCCCTTTTTTTTACTAATATGATGCATAGTTTCAAAAGCTACCAACACATTATCAGTAATAAGTCTACCATACACAAAAGCACTTTAAGAATCACTAATAATAGATGGCAAAATTCTTTTAAATCTATTAGCTATAGCCTTCGAAGCAATCTTGTAAATTACATTGCATAAACTAATAGGTCTAAAATCAGTGACATGTTTAGGCTCTTTTACTTTAGGAATAAGCACAACATGAGTTTGATTAAAGTTAGGAGGAGAGATACCATGGTTTAGGAAGGCCAAGACTGTTTTGCACACTACACGACCGCATGTACTCCAAAAATGTTGATAGAATAGAAGAGGCATACCATCCAGGCTTGGTGCCTTCAAAGGGTACATTTGTTTAAGAGCTTTACGGACCTCACCTTCATGAAACTCACAAGACAAATCAGCATTCATCTCCCTTGAAACTTTCAGCTCAACTGCATGGAGAATCTCCTTAAAGTCCACGGGAAGGGAGGAAGAGAAAAGACCCGTGTAGTAATCCACAAAAATTCCTGCTATCTCAGCCTCTTCCTCATGCCACACCCCATTCCCATAAAAAATACCATCAATATGGTTCTAGCTTTGGTGGTCCGAGGCCTTAGCATGAAAAAACTTCGTATTCCTATCACCACCTTGAAACCAATTTTTCCTTGCCCCTTGCCTCCACATCTCATCCTCCCTATCCAACCAACAGTTAAGTTTAATCCTCGTTTTTCTCAACTCATGAATCTGGTTAGGAGAAGTAGGTTAGATCTCCAGAAAAGCTAGCCTAGCTTGTAGCTCGGCCACCTTGAGTCCCACATTACCGAACTCCTCTTTATTCCATCTCATTAATTCAACTTTGCACCTTTCCAAGCAGTTCGAGATAGCCCAATTCGAACCCACCACTTCCCCTTCCTCCTAATCCTCCTTTACAACCTCCTCAAAACGAGCATCTTTGAGCCACATGGATTCAAATCAATACAACCTTCTTTTACTTCTCTTACAAGGCCAGTTTTTTAAGTGTAAGGATAGAGGGGAATGGTCAGAGACCGATGAAGATAGATGGTGTAGTGATGCCCTTGGGAAAAGAACCAACCAATCCGAACTCCCCAAGGCTCTATCCAATCTCTCTCTAATCTGAAAACCATCCCTTTGTTGAAATAGCCAAGTAAATTTAAGCTCCACATACCCCAAATCCCTAAGAGCACAAAAATTAATCACCTCCAAGAACAACTCCATTTGTCTTTTTGGCCTTATACGACCTCCTTCCTTTTCTGATAATCCAATGATTTCATTGAAATCCCCAATCACCAACCATGGGAGAGAAGAAGAATTCTTTAAGAACTTCAATTTGGCCCGAGACTCCGATCTTCTTTCCGTTTTCGGGTTGCCATAGAACCCCGTAAGGTGCCACCAACCATCCCGAACCATCATCAATCCAAGCATCAATATGGTCATAAGCATACGATTGCACATCAAGAGTCGTCTTTCCAAAATAATGCCAAACCGCCACTATTACCATTGCTCGGAACGAATAGTCCATGCTTTAACTTACATCTTTCTTTAACTTTATCAATCCACTCCTTTTTATCAACCTTAGTCTCCATTAGGAAAACTATGGCGGGCTCTTCTTTATTCACCACCTTTTCCAAGGCATGAACTGTCTAGAGGTTCCCAAGCCCCCATAATACTCATTGTGCTCGGCAGGGCTTCCTAGCAACCTCCGCCAACGAAATAGTTTCAATCATGTCACTAGTCTTTCCTCTCTTCGTACCTGATTCAGGACCATCAAGACCCTCAATGATTTTTTTACGTTTTTGCCCAACATCGATGTCCATGCAACATCTCAAATCCCCCTCTACAGGTCTTCCGTCCTTTCTTTTCCAACTGCCCTGTTTAGACTTTCCCTTGCTTGGACTATTATCCTCCCCCACGTAAGGAGTCTTAGTAATCACCTTACCACTCTTATTTCCTTTGCATGAGCTTCCATTGGCCATTTTTTGTTTACTGACCTCAGTTGGCTCATTCCCTAATTTAAAGCCCAACATAGATGAGCCCATATCAAGCCTGGTCCCTACATCTTGTGTGGAGTGCACTATATTTAAATTATGGTAACCCCAGCTTCCTAAACATCCACATCTATCAGTCCCTTCCCATAGAAAGCTCCCTAAAAATTCGCCTTACTTGTGTCAGAGGTAATAACTTTTGCCCCCTCAATTGCCGCATTAATCTTGTCCAAAACCTTCACAAAATCCGTCTCAACCCACGCTCCTTGGTTAATCCTCTGGTCACTTTCCTTATCCCTAGACCCCGTATCCTTTCTTGGGATATTCTTCGGAAAAGTAGGGGGAGTTACACGAGGTTCGGTGTTGTGCTGCGCAGCCAGCTTACTCATCCCACCTTATTCCCTCTGCACCGTTCTGATCTGCACCAGCAGCTTGCTTGCCATCCTCATCTCTCCCTCTGCCCTTGATACTGTTTTCTACCGGCCACCCACCGCCTTTAACCAATCCCCGTACTGGAGTTCCATTGTTGCACCATTCTTTTCTGCAGCAAAGAAACCCGCACAGTGCTTCAGGTCGTGCCCAACAAATCTACAAAAGTAGCAGAACATCACCAATCTCTCATACTTAAAGTTTAACCATGTACAGTTCCCTTCAGAGTCTGAGACAAAACACCCCCTTCTTAATTGTTTAGAAACTGAAACTAAAACTCTCACTCGTATGAACAAACTTAGTGAGTCATTTGACCTTTGTTTTTCCACTACCTCCACCGTACCAATCCTACCACCAATATCTGCTGCTACTTGTGGAGACACCATATCAAAGGGTGCTCCCCAAATTTGCACCCATAAAGAAACACAGTCGAGTACCACATTGGCTGCGGACATCCCTCGTTGCCATCTCTTGAGTAACAACATTTGATTGTCAAATGACCGGGCCATCTTTAAGAATTCGAGCCATCTGGAATTCCGTCTTAAACTTAAACTGAAATAGATTTACGCCAACTTCCACAATCTGTAACTTAGAATCCAACCCCCAAACCCTCCTTAGGGTACTCAAAGCAGCTCTCTTATTATACGGTTTACATGTTAAAAAATTGCCTACCAAGCTAAGCACACAACTTTCGATCTCACTAATTCTTCTTTCATTAGGAATCTCAATGACTTCCTCCTCCTCAGACGTGAGTTTAAGCTTTTCTAAAATTTCAGAGACACCCTCACCCTCATCCATGATGCACCAGATACTCTTAGAGGGGAAGAGAAAGAGAAACAGGGAAAGAAAGGAGAGAAAAAGAAAAACTCAACCCCTTAGAACAACCTAAGGGAGATAAGGGTTCATTTTGAAAATGAGAGGGAGAGACTCCTACTAGGGTGAGAGTGTGCTTCCTTTGTAATTAGACCATGAATTGAGTGATGAGATCCATGGAAATGATGGAAAGCCGAAAATCAATGAAGTAACAGTGATTAGTGAAAGAAAGAAACTTTAAGAAAGATATGAGCATAATAAATCTCATGATATTTCAATTCTACCGTGTTATATCTTGTCCAAGGGGTAATTCTACTGTACCTAGGGGAAAAAAAAAGTTTGGAACTTAATAGGCAACATGTTATACCAAGTTACTCAAACATCACATTTGATATTTTCAATCTTATATTGTGCAGTTCCAATATTACATTTGATTGTTCTTTTGTCACATTTAGTGGTTCTTTTATTATTATTTATTTTTTCATATTTGTCGGTTCTATCATTACATTGTGCAGTTCCAACATCACATTTGACAGTATTTTTGTCACATTTGATGGTTACCTTATTTTTTTCTCATATTTGACAGTTCTATTTTCACATTGTGTAGTACCAACATTATACGTGACTGTTCTTTTGTCACACTTGGTGGTTTCCTTATCTTTTTCTTACATTTGACGATTCCATTCTCACATTGTGTAATACCAACATCACATGTGATTATTCTTTTGTCACATTTGATGGTTTCCTTATTTTTTTTCTCACATTTGATGATTCCATCCTCACATTGTGCAGTTTCAACATCACATTGGATAGTATTTTTGTCACATTTGGTGGTTCCTTTTTTTTTTTCTCATATTTGATAGTTCCATCCTTACATTGTGCAGCTCCAACATCACATGTGACTGTTCTTTTGTTATATTTGGTGGTTCTCATTTTTTTTTTCCTCACATTTGATGGTTATATTGTCACATTCGACAGTACCAACATAACATTTGACAATATTTTTGTCACATTTTGTGATTTTTTTTCTCATATTTGATAGTTTCCATCTTCACATTGTATAGTACTAACATCACATATGATTGTACTCTTGTCGCATTTGGTGGTTCTTTTATTTTTTCTTACATTTGATGGTTCCATTGTCACATTAGGCAGTACCAACATCACATCTGACTGTACTTTTGCTACATTTGGTAATACCCTATTCTTTTTGTTGGGGATATTATACAAAGTAATAATAGAAGAACAAGGTTAACACAAAAGACAAACAGAAAATAGATAACTTTGAGGCACATTATCATTTTCTTTAGACAATATTTGCCCCCCTCCCCCCACACTATTGTTGCTAAAGGGATATCGCAAATTTGTTCCAAGGATACAACCAAGATGTTGGGTTCTACAGATGACAATTCTAGATAATAATCATAGGATTTCTTGTGTTCCTCTCTAACTTACTATTTTTCAAGTGAACATAAGCCTCTATTTATACCTATAGGGTTATATTTCATCAAAAAGCACGTATTGAGAGTTAAAATGTTTCATAAAACCGTTCATAAGGCTTGAAACCTCTTCAAACTCTCTGAATAGTCACCAGAAAATTCTGCAGAAAAATCTTGTTTCACGATTTTCGATCGGTCGAAAGTTACTTTCGATTGATCGAGTGCTCTTTTTGATCGGTCGAACAGGAATTGAGTAGCAATTGAGACACTCAAAGACTCTAGGATTTTTTTCTTTACCATTTTGATCGATCGAGCTAAAGTTTCGATCGACTGAAAATGTTGTATTTTGAATTTTCACTTAGAAAATTCCAA
Source organism: Quercus agrifolia (assembly GCA_029955455.1). Taxonomy (NCBI): domain Eukaryota; kingdom Viridiplantae; phylum Streptophyta; class Magnoliopsida; order Fagales; family Fagaceae; genus Quercus; species Quercus agrifolia. The sequence goes on along the minus strand of JARQAD010000004.1, from coordinate 46,181,752 downwards.
AACTTGAATTTTCACTATATGAAACAATTTTCTCTAAACTCAAACATCACTATTACAACCTATCCATGTATGTACCTATATATACAACACTTTTGTCACATTGGATAGTTCAATTGTCACATTGGATAGTACCAACATCACTCTTGATCGTACTTTTGTCACATTTGGTGGTACCCTATTTTTTTTTCTCACATTTGACAATTCTATTGTTACATTGGGTAGTACCAACATCACCTCTAACTATACTTTTGTCACATTTGGTGGTACAATTATTTTTTTTCTCCACGTTTTGACAATTCCGTCGTCACATTGGGTAATACCAACATTACTTATAACTGTACTTTTTTCAGATTTGGTGGGACCATTATTTTTTTTTTTTTCACATTTGACAGTTCATCATCACATTGGACAGTACCAACATCAGTGTGACCGTACTTTTGTCACATTCGATAGTTCCCATATTTTTTTTCTCACATTTGATGATTCCATCTTCACCCGAACTAGTACCACATCATTTCGAACTGTACTTTTGTTACCTTCATTGGTACCCTTATTTTTTACTCGCATTTAACAGTTCCATTGTAACATCACGTAGTAGTAGCATGAGATTTGACCGTACTTTTGTCACATTCTGTGGCACCATTTTTGTTTCCCCTCTACTAAACCTTCAAATCCAAAATCCATATTGAAACAATAAAAAACCCTAACTCCCACATTTCCAAATACATAAAACAAACACCAAGACCTAATTTTTAATATGCAATATATCAAATATGATAAAGCAATCATCTTTAAAAAAAAAAAAAAAAAAAAGAGGAAAAAAAAAAAAAAAGGAAGAAGAAGAAGATAAAAACAAAGGTTTGTGATTTTTGTACCTTAGAGAGAGTCCAAGGAGATAGTTCTATCGGAGATCAAGCACTAAGTGCTCTACCAAGGCCATTTTTTGGTCCTAGTTAGGCAGAGCTTTGGTGGCAATTTTCTAAGGAGTGAACCAAGCAAAACAATTCCCTTTTAGTTAGTCATGCAAGCACTTTGATTCGCCTTTCAGAATTGAGAGAGAGATCTGGTTCTTTTTATTTTTTATTTTATGCTAACTTGCCTTGCTGGTAATCGGTATCCACTAAATTTTGAATAAACGGTCATGAAAGCTCAATTAGTGTGAAAACACTAATGCTTGTTTAGACTACCAATTTTAAATTACGGTTTAATTGCTTTTATTCTAACTTATCTAAGCGCAGAACAAAAGTAAAACACACGCAATAAACCGATAACACTACTCTAAGCCATAAGCAAGTACAATGACAATAAATGTAAAGCTTAAAGAGTAGGGAAGAAAGATGCAAACACAAGATAATACCAAGACATGTTATCGAAAAGGAAACCGAAGAGTTCGACGAAAAACCTCACTACGACCCTCCAAGTCGAAATCGATTCACTAGTGAATAAGTTAGAGTACACGAATATCAAAAAGACCCTCCAAGTCTAATCTACCTAATTTACTTGAGCCCTCCAAGCTCCTGTTGCTAACGGATTTCTCGGAGTCTTGTCTTCACTAACTTTCCGGATCCTGCAATTTCGCCTAATTGCATCCGCTACTTAATGGCTTCTTCCAATACTTCCCAAAGGCATCAAAATTTCTCTCAACACTCAAGATGAGTGAGGTAAGTGTTTGGGCTAAGAACCTCTTAAGGATGTATAGATGGAGAGTTAGGAGTAGAGGAAAAACAAGAGAATTTGTGTAGATGATTATAGGTATGACAATCTCTAACTCTCAAGTGTTTTGTTAGGGTTTTCTCTCTGAAAATGACTCCTAACAATTTTGTGGATAATGAGTGTATATATAGTGTGTGTAAAGAAAATAGGAAAACACTTTTTCATTTTTGCTAAACAGAGAGTTTTGCGGGTACCTCACGAGATGGCCTTTCTTGCAAGTACTCACAAAATGACAGGTTGGCATGACTCTTCAGCTTCTAGTTATGTGCTTCACATGTGGCCTTTTCGTGGGTTCTTTTACTCACAAGCTTCTTGTGAGATTTTCGCAAAGCTGCATTGATCTTCATTGCATGCTTGATTATTCACCAATCTCTCACACTCATCCCTTACAATTAAAACCACATAAATACAGGGAAACAATTGACTGAATTACAACCAAATTTGGCATGGAATTAAAGCTAACAAAGGCTAGTTGGAAATCACAACTTTATAGGTCAAATTAAAAATCATTAGATTTGATGGTCAGGATTTGCGTGGATACCATACCCCCAAAAAGAAGTACACTAGAATGACCCATTGTGCAGCTAAGTTGGTTAAAGGTTCCCTTTCGTGATTAATCTTGATTAGTCACTTCAATAAAACACAATTATAATTCATTCTCCACAAGTATAAGTGTTTGTGAGGTGTGGGGGCAATGACTAGGATTTAAGTCTCTAGGAAGGAGTTTCAAACATATATATACTTAGATTAAACTAAAATAAAATTTCTATCCTGTAATTAAAAAAAAAAAGAGGACTTCACACTGCCATGACAATTTCCCAGCATTTTTCGCCGAAGTTGAGGTGACGATAGTGGTGTCTCCCCTTGTCTTGCAGTGCAATGGCCTGAAAGCAAGTCCACATGATTTCTTCCTCATTTATTTCACTTCTTATGCTGCATTATTACCTTCACTCTCTTTTACTTTTCGTAGTTTCTACCGAAGGATTAGCATTTGTGTTATCTTCTTGACCCCTATGTTTTTTTTTCCTTGTATGTTGCTTATTAAGAGCAGCAGCATGACAACAGCCAATCAGTCTATGAATTTAAACTTCGATTCTCCCCGGATTTCTAAACAGTTGTTGCTAATTGGTATTTTAATTTGGCTTTCTTTTGGAGATAAGAGGACTGTTAAGATCTTTGATGTGATTGTGCGTATGAAATTATTTATTTATTTTTTGGTTTAGATATTTATAGGATTAGATGACTGTACATGTTTGTTTTTTTTTTGTTTTTTTTTTTTTTTTTAATTTTTTAATTTTTTAATTTTTTATATAAGGTTATATTGTAATACATTCTTTTTTTATTTTAGCTATCTTTTCCACTGAAATTTTCATTCATGTAAAAGAAAAAGTGGACTTTCTTTTATATACTGGGTCATTACTTCATTCCCCAGCCTGCTTATAGTTTAAAAAAAAAAAAAAAAAACTGTTCTTTTGGGGCTAAACTTTCTACTCTTCCATCTGATTTTCGCTGTACAAACTTGTTCTGGTTTGCGTTGCTTTCTTCTCTGTGGCTTTGCATTATATTGTTCTGCTCTAGGTCGTTTGCGTTGCTTTCTTATCTGTGGCTTGGCATTATATTGTTCTGCTCTAGGTCGTTTGCGTTACTTCCTTTGATTATCATGTGTTTGAGATTATGTTCTTTCATTGCCTTTGGTGCTTACTAAGACATGCTCTGCCTGTGTACATTGTTGGTCTTTCTTATTAATTACAATCCCTGATTTTCAATTAACATCAACATACCTTTTCAAATTGAAAAAGATAAGAGTAGAAGTTTGTATTATTATCATGATATTTAATTGCACATATAATTTCTATGGGATTTCACTAAAAACTTCAAAGTCGTATCTTCTTTTTAAAAGCACAACATTAGAGACAACTTTTATGTAGTCCCATTTTTATGGGATTTTACTAACACTACTTTTGTTATGTACCAATTACAATAGGCCACGTCAATAATTTTTTAAAAAATTTGTGAAAATTTTTCATTCCCAAAAAAAAAAAAAAAAAAAAATGATTCCATGGATATTGATTAGCTTAGGGGTAAAAAAAAAATATATATATATATATAGTAGTAAATAGTAATAATAAAAAAGGTAAGGATTTGCTACAAACTAAGTTGTAGCCAATGCCTATGTAAGGTAGGTATCAATGCCTTAGATGTGACCTATCTAGGCTTATATTTATCCGTGTCAAGATTGAATTTTTCACCAAATTGGGTCTATTTGAGGCATTGACACTCATTCATTTTGTAGAAGTTGTTGTAACTTAGTTTGTAGTAAACCCTTGCCCTAAAAACATATTCTAATTGATAGAAGCCTGTTTTTAGAACTTATTGGAAAGCCAAGTTCTCTTATAATAACCATTGGCCATATAACCTTGGTCTAATAATTCATAAATTGAATTCTTAATAGTTGAACTAAATTATTATTTGCTTCTTATTAGTTTGTCCAATTTTATTATTTTCACTTAAAATATATATTAATTCCTCTACTAAAAATATATATACTCCTATATTTATTCCTCTAAAGTTAGATATGCTGTAATCATATTTTAATATTTTAAAGACAATAACATTGGAGGGGGACCGGGGGGGGGGGGGGGGGGGGGTGGTGGGGGTGGAGAAAGAGAAAATGAGATTGACTGATCCACCGCCACCTCTCCTTCCACTTACCATTTACCAATCCAAGCCAACTCCATGGCTTTAAAAACTTGGGGACTAAAGATGAATTCTTCCATTTTGTTTTTAATTTTTAGTTATAAATGTGCAAAATGTCTGATGTACATATTGGGTACATATGCAGGAACAAAAACAATGGATATTGTTGGTCCGATTTTCGAGTTTGCAAAAATGATATTTGCTCCAATTTGTGAATACTACAATAATCATAGAGGCGCTGATGAACGTAGGATAATTCTCAAGAACAAATGGCGGGATTTAGAACGTCGGAAGTTAGACACAGCCTCTAGAATGGAAGCACAACTTCTTCCAGGAAAGACACCAAAGGAAGAAGTTCAAGGATGGATCCAGGATGTAGAAATGATAAATGATGAAATAGAAGCCATTGAACGCGAAGCTGGAGAAGGGAATTATTTCTCACGTGCACGCATAGGAAAACTTGCTTTGGAGAAGATAGGAGAGGTGGAAGAACTTTATCAAAGGGGTGCTTTCACTGATAGTTTGGTCATTGATCCACCTCCAAGCAATGGAGAAATAATGTCAACACCAACTTTGATTGGGGAAAGCACTGCTGAAAGAGTAAAGGAAGAAATTTGGGCATGGGTGTTGGACAATGATGTTAGAAAGATTGGCCTTTATGGAATGGGAGGTATAGGGAAATCGACTGTCATGGAGCACATCAATAATCGTCTATTAAAAGAGAAAAACAAATTTGACAGTGTCATTTGGGTCACTGTATCAAAGTCTTTAAATGTTATCCAACTACAACATGATATTGCAGGCAAGTTGGATTTAGATCTTGCAAAAGTTAAGGATGTAAGAGAAAGGGCTGCCAAGTTAAAGGCAAAATTGGAAGGTAAGAATAGACATGTGCTAATCTTAGATGATATGTGGGAAGCATTTGCTCTTGAGAAAGTAGGAATTCCAGAGCCAAATTCAGCAAATGGATGCAAATTGTTGTTAACAACACGAGATCTTGCTGTTTGTCGAGGAATGAGTTGTAAAGATATCAAAATGGAGCTACTTTCGAAAGAGGAAGCACATAAGTTGTTTTTGGATAAAATTGATTATGATGTTTTTAATATTCCCTATTTGAAACCAATTGCAGAAGAGGTTCTTGAAAAATGTGCCCAATTGCCTCTTGCAATTGTTACGATAGCTGCAAGTTTCAAACCCTTAAGACAAGATTTCGAGTGGAGGGATGCACTGGAAAAGCTGAAGACATCAGTAATGAGGTCTAACAATAGAGAGAAGCATGTACTTGAGACACTTAAATTCAGTTATGAATGCTTGGAAGATGAGGAACCTAAACAGTGTCTCTTGCATTGTGCACTATACCCTGAAGACTTCAAGATTGACAAACAAGAGTTGATAGAACATTTGATTGATGAGGGAATTATTGAAAGAATGAAGAATAGGCAAGCGGAGTTTGATAGGGGCTATTCAATATTGAGTAAACTTGAAAATGCTTGCTTATTGGAAGGTGGAAATGATAATTTTGTGAAGATGCATGATTTGGTAAGAGACATGGTCCTCCAGGTTGCAAGTCCTGAATTTATGGTAGGTCACTTGGGATTGGAAGATTTTTCAGATGAAGGAAAATGGAGAGAGGACCTTGTAAAGGCTTCTTTGATGTACAAGGACATATCAACAATCCCTTCTAGTGTATCACCCAGGTGTCCTAACCTTTCAACCTTGTTGCTACAAGGTAACAAATCATTAAAAAATGTCCCAGATTCTTTGTTTGAGCATTTGCATAGGCTCAAGGTTCTTGATTTATCAGATACTGCTATTGAATCTTTGCCGAATTCTGTCTTTAGCTTGGAGAATCTTACTACATTAAGGCTTAGATGGTGTGAAAACTTGAAGCAGGTGCCTTCATTAGCAAAACTTACAGCATTGAGGAAGTTAGACCTTGAGGGAACAGGAATTACGGAAGTACCTGATGGTTTAGAAATGTTGGTCAACTTAAAATTCCTCAATTTGAACGCGAGTGAACTAAAAGTCATGCCACTTGGGATTTTACCGAAAATGTCTCATCTACAGTACCTCATTGTCTATTGGAATTCCATGGCAACAGTAGTGAACGAAGAGGAGATGGCAAGCTTAAAGGAATTGGAAGCTTTTGCAGGCATTTTTGATGACGCGGACAAGTTCAGTATGTATATCAGATCCTTAGAGAACAGGCGACTTGCATGTTACCAAATTCGAGCGGGGAAATGGGGGGAGGGCTACAGAAGATTACCATATAGATTGGTCGGCAAAGGAGTAAATATAATAGGGTGCAATTTAAGAAGAGGAGATGAGTCCTTTGTGCTACCGAAAGACGTGCAATCCCTAGATATTGCAGTATGTCGCGATTTAAAAAGTTTATGCGATGTTCCATCTTTGAACCACACAAGTGAATTACAACGTATACATCTATCTCATTGTGGAGGAATAGAGCACGTTCTTTCTTTTTCTTCTTCTTGTACCCTTTCTCTTCTTCAAACTCTCGAGAACTTAGTACTTGTTTGGTTGGATAACTTACGCGTATTGTTTTGGAAAGAGAAAGCTGCATCGGCATGGATCCCATCTGACACCTTTTTCTGTCTCAAAATAATTCATTTATACCAGTGTTCTAAGATAAAGAAGTTGTTTCCACTTGGGTTGCTGCTACACCTGCACTACCTGGAAGATATTAGGGTCGAATATTGTGAGCAATTAGAGGAAATAATAGGAGAAGCAAGTGATGAATTTGAAGAAGAAAAAGAAGAGGAGGAAGGAATGGACACTACCAAAATCACTCTCCCCAATTTGAGGGTTTTAAAATTATGGCACCTACCGGGACTGAAGACCATCTGTAGTAGCAGTAAAGTAATAGTTTGTGATTCTATTGAAGTGATTAAGATATTTGAATGTCCAAAGCTGAAGAGACTCCCTCTCTCTTTGCCCCGTCTTAGTAATGGACAACTATCTCCTCCCCCTTCTCTTCAATACATTGAGTTTGAATCGCTGGAATGGGACTGTCCCGACACTAAGAATGTCCTTCTACCCTTTTTTGGTATTCCGTGAATGCTAAGCATGGGTATGTCTCTCTCTTCACTCTCACATCTTTCATTTATCTTTGTAGTGTTTACCTACTTTTATCTCTTTATTTTTTCCCTAATATATATATTTTTAAATTAAAATCCCTTTAATACCCTGTTTTGGATATGACCAACCAGCTATTAATCACATCCTAAAATTGTGAATTGGGTTAAGTAAGACCCCACACACACACACACACACACACATATCAGTCTTCTTGTAAAATTGTTTTCACAAGTGGTTTCTTCTCCTGTTTTGGTCTCATTAGGACTTCTTGACAAGTTGAAGCTCAAATGAAATGTTTCTGTGGTGTGTGCGAGTGCAAGCAAGGAGATCTTCACTCTCAAACGTATTTCTGTGTGATTTTGTTCTTATTTACTAAATTATAAACTCTGTTGTGTTATGAAGGTGTGTTCCTCTTTGACTAACTGCCACAATCATCTGTAATAATTGATCTTCTACCTAATTTGTTTTGATACTCACTTTCTATTTCTATTTTCCACATCGACTTTTATCCTCTTCTTCTATAACATGTCACGATATGAACATTTGATTATTTCCATAAATAATTTCATATGTGTTCAATTCAAGATTATTTCCATACTAAGTGCAATTAACTTGTTTTCCTATTATATGATGTAAGGCATTTCTTTACCTTATTACGACATGAATATTGAAGAGAAAGATCAATTAGATTGTTAATTTTCCTTGTGTTTTGCTACTTTTTTAGTTTTCAGAGCTGCAGGCTTTCAGGAAAACATACTTGAATGTACTGTGATCTTTTTAAGTTTTGAGAATCCTCTTTTGTTCCCTCAATGCTGCTTGTTTCACATTTCAATGAAACTGCTTAATCATACAAGAGGCCTTTCATTTAGAATTATTTCTGATCTGAATCAATAGATGCAACTTGTGTATCCTAGTATTGTCCTTTGCCAACCTGTAACTCTAGAATGCTTAAAAACTAAAGAATTCTCATGTGTTTGTGAACCTATTGTATCATTTCTCAACCTGTAACTCTAGAGTGCTTAAATATTTAAAGAAATCTTGTGTGTTTGTGAACCTCATGTATCATTTCTGAAAGTCTTGGGTTTTGGGGAATTTGAAAGGTCTTTAAAATGCGTTAATGATCAATCTTATGCTAGAGTTTCTCTTTATACGTGCCAGAGTCATGAATTTTCCTTATGCTCAGTTTCTCATGTCTCTCATTTTGCTTCTTTTTGTAATTATATATATATTCTTATTTTGGGGGTGGAATTGGGTGTATCAGGATTAAAATATGCTTGTGTACTTATTTCTGACCTAATTTGTTAGGTACATGGGAGAAAAGTTTTATTTTGTTGAATGGTTCCTTTTAGATTTATTGCATGGTTAAATGTAAAAACTATGCACTAGAAGTCGAAGTAAATGATGACATTTACAATTTGGGGAGTCACATGAAACTTGGATCCTTGTATTGAGTGTTTTTCTTTTTTATTCCCATTTAGTACAATAGAGAGAAACTAGGAAGAACAAATTAGCATTGCAAAACAAAGTCAGCAGACGGCTCAGACCTCATTACACTATCTCCTAGCTCACACTACAAAGCTACTAGAAGCCTTGCATGCTGTCTGACTTCAACCAACACCAATTGACTAATGAATCTAAACCTGCATTGTTGTAACTGTGTTTGTAGTATCCCAACGTCTTCAAACCCAGGTTCTAACATCCAACTGCACCTTCTAATCCCACATAGCAGTTACATCCATTCAATACAAGTAGTCAAAAGAAGCCTAGAATGGAAACCTTCACTCAAACCCACAATTAATGCTTACCTGACAGCCAAGCATTAATGCCAATCTTGGGGTCAGCAATGCAACTGTGGCAACAAGCCAGCATATTTCTGCCTTCCCTGTCTTTCCCAACAAAACTGGATCCCTTCTAAGCACCACCACTCACTTTACATGCATCCTCCTCCCACCCAACACAGTTTTTAAGTGAGAGCCTATTGCAAACCAGCTTATTTGGAGCTCTAGCCTACGTGGCCTCAGCGATCCCCTGCCTGCATATAGATTACTTCTAAGGACCATACATTAGACATTAGTTCGTGAAACTATATTACCTATTCACCTTTGATGGCTGCCTTACATTAGAGTTTTCAAAAAGACCAAATAGTTGCTACAAAGATTATAGAAAAATCATCCAAAACACATCTTTCAGCGAATTGCTAGACAAGCTGGTAGAGACCCAAAGCTTTAATGAGTTTAGGAACCAAGTTACCTATTGTCAATACAGAACCAAACCACACAACCCATGCCAAAAGACATATGATTCAAATATGATCAAGAGTTTCCTCATGAGCCTTACACAGAGGACACAATACCCTTCCTGTTGAGTTGAGGTCTCAGAGGCATAATATATACCTAGATTTTCTAAAGTGAAAACCGTAATCTTGTAGGGGATGTTAAGCTTCCAGGTTCTATCCTAAACCTTGGGATCTAATTAAATCCCATTGTAGCCTCTAAAGAACCTGAATTAGCGCAAGGCCAGAATATTCTATCTTGCTAACCAAATCTTGAAAAGGCTTCTGCAGAATAGAGTTTGGCAAAAGTGTGTCATACAAGGGCAAGACTAGTTGCTGATTCCACTACCAGAGGTTTTGTCCATCCGATTAGCCACACAAGTTGCTCAGCCTCTATGCCCTTGTTCTCAGTTCTAGAACTAAGCCAAAGAAAATGGTCAATTGGAATGTTAATTTCATTTCCAAGTCCCCACTTAACCCCAGTTAACTGTGTCCCTCTAAACCAACGGATACTGGCCCAAGGCTAAGAAGAGCTATTGGTACACACTAAGTGCAGTGCTGTGGTAAAAATATTTTTTTTGTTTAAGAACGTTATTCATTAAACAATTAGGATTAGCAACAAGGGTCCAAAACTGCTTAGCAAACAAAGCTTTATTAATCAAGGAAGCTTGTCAAAATTAGGAAAATTATTCAGTACTCCTAGAGTACAGTTGATGTGATACTCCGAACTAATATAAACAAGCCACCAAATACAAATACAAAAGAAAAAAAAAAATTCACCTTTTTTCACATGACATTTTGAACTTAATGTTATAATTTTGTATTAGGTAGCTTGTTTTTATTTGTTTGGAGCACCACTTCGGTTGTTCTTCAAGCATACTTAATAATTACTCATTAAAACCCAAAACTCAAAACCCAAACAGATTTTCTCCTGCATATTTTATTCCAACTGAGCATATGAAACCCAAACCCCAAACTTTTAGTCCTTCATGCTTGGACAATAATTTTGTTGTTGAAAAGGTTGCACTGGATGCTTTGGTTGTGTTTGTTGTTCTTCTCTAATCAAGTCTTCAGATTTCTGAACCAAACTAGGCATTTGGTCTCCACCTTGCTCCAATTGTCCAATTAGAGGATAGTATCAAGGATAAGGCTTGTGTGTGAGAGTTTGGTGAAGATTTTGTGAAGAAGAGGATTTCAAGACTAGCTCGCGACTGCCAACCCATAAAAGGCCACATGAGAAGCACATGCTGAAATCTAAAGAGACTCATGATAGGCTGGATTTCGCAAGTAACTTCGCGACTTAGGCCAAATCATGAGTGACCCGCGAAATTTATTGTCTAGAGCTTTTTTAAAATGTGTTTTTTCATTTCTTTACCAACACTATATATAAGCTCACATTACCCACAAAATTGTTAGATGCAAAAGGCATTTTTATTAAGGAACTTTTGAAAGAGAAACTCTAGCCAAACACTTGAGAGTTAGAGATTGTTCACCCACAATCATCTACACCATTTTTCTAGAGTTTTCCTTTACTCTTACCTCTCCATTTACAAATCCTTGAGAGGTTTTTAGCCCAAACATTTTTCTCACCCAATCTGAGAGTTGTGGGAAGTTTTGGTGTCTATGGGAAACATTGGAAGAAGCCATTGATTGGCGGATGCAATTTGGAGCTAATTGCATGATCCGAATAACTAGTGAAGACATAGCTCGAAGAAGCTCGTAGGTAGCTGGAACTTGGAGAGTTCAAGTACATTGGGTAAATTAGGTTTAGAGGGTCTTTTTGATATTTGTGTACTTCAACTTTATTCACTAGTGGATTGATTTCGGCTTGGAGGGTTGTGGAAAGGTTTTTCATTGAGTATTTTGGTTTCTTCTTCGATAACATGTCTCAATGTTATCTTGTGTTTACATCTTTCTTCCCCTACTCTTTAAGCTTTACATTTATTGTCTATTGTATATGCTTATGCCTTAGAGAGTTGTTTCGGTTAATTGCACACCATTTACTTTTGTTTCACACTTAGATAAGTTAAAGCAAAAGCGATTAAGTCATAATTTAAAATTGGGGGTTTAAACAAGCTATAGTATTTTCACACTATTTGAGCTTTCAAGCCTGACTTAACAGACACTCAAATTCAAACTCACAAAATCAGTTAGTATTGTTGTTTACTATTTTATACATTGCATTACAGATCCTTTAACATATGAGCATCTCCAATTCCAAAAACTCTTTTTTCTGCAATTGCTGTAATAAATAAAGACCTTTTTAATTTCCTTTCTAGAATAGATAATGCACAACTCCTTTTAATTGAACCTTTAAAATACGGTGGTTACCTGAAACTTCTCATCTTTACATATTAACTTCAAGTTAATCAGGTCAATCTCCCTTCGGTTGCCTAAACAAGGTAATCCTCTCTACGTATCAAAACCATAAACGTAGATTCAGACCATGGTTTTTCTTAAAACAGGGTGTATTTTGTTTTTATTTCCTATTTTCTATAAGATCCACTAGTGAAAAACCTTCTTTTTTTTTTTTTTTCAATACCCAAAAAATGTAAGAATGAAAACAGAATATGAAAAAACAACTTTTTGGCATTTTCATTTTCAACAAAATGAGTTCAGTGGCACTTTCGTAAAATAAATAAAAAAAAAAAAATTGAAGACTGTGAGCATTTCAGTGAGATAAGTAGCCTTTTCTCATATGTAAGAATCAAGTGCCAAAGTTTATAATATATAAAAAATAAAAAATAAAAGAATTAAGTGCCAAACAGGACACCCAATGGTTTTTGTTCTCACATTTAGAAAATGGATACAAAAAATAAATATAGAAATTGGAAATGAAAGCAAAATATGATTTCTTGGAGGGACCAAGAACTCATATTTTGCTTTCATTTATAAAAACAGGATCAGTTGATTTATTTGCATCCCACAGAACTAGAAGTGATGACATTTCTCTCGTAAGTATATATATAAAATTCAATTCTCCCTTCACATATCTTCCGACTTCTGTTATTGAATTGGATATAGTTCAATAAAATTGAGACTAACGTAATCTGCTTGAGCACAGTGCTTGGTATATTTCACTTGCGGTTGTGATGTAAAAGATTTAAGCATGCATGATGTTCATTAAAGGATCATTCTCCAATCAAAACCTATCACAACCAACTGCCAACATAACCCAGATGAATGATGAATGTTGTGCAATAACACACCCATCCAGGATTCATACCAATTTGCCAATAATAGTAGAGAAAAGAATACCTCAACAAACATGTACACGATGAATACAAGAATATATGTGAATCGTAAATTGCCCACAATGATGGACAGTGACGAGATAAAAGTTTCATTAAGAAAATACAGAGACAATAGTGGCACAAAAGCTATCTCAATTGGCCTAAATACACTCAAATCTCTCTCTCTCTCTCTCTCTCTCTAAACTATCTCTTGCAAAAATTAGAGAAACTAAAACCTCAAAAATGTGTTAAAAATACAAGAGTTTGTTTAGATCCTCAATTAAAAATTACAGCTAGATTGCTTTCACTCTAACTTATCTAAGTGCGGAACAAGAGTTAATGGAGAGCAATAAACCGATAAAACTACTCTAGTGCATAAGCATGAACAACAAGCAATAAAAGTAAAGCACGAGAGTAAGGGAAGAGAGAATGTAAACACAAGATAACACGCCGATGTGTTATCGAAGAGGAAACCGAAGAACTCGATGAAAAACCTCTCCGCCGCCCTCCAAGCGGTAAATCAATCCACTAAATAATAAGTTGGGATACATGAATAGTAAGAGACCCTCTAAGCCTAATCTACCCAATATATCTAAGCCCTCCAAGCTCCTACTCTAACAAGGCTTCTTGGAACCGTGTCTTGTCTAGCTTTCTGAATCCCGCAATACGCCTGATTGCATCCGCCAAGCCTCACTGGCTTCTTTTGGAAAATCTCCAAAGCTTCCCAAACTCCAAAACACTTTATGTCCTCTAAAAATGTATGGATTGTGTTTAGGTACAAATCTCCTCTCAAGGTATGACAATGGGAGAGAGAAGGAGAAGAGGCTACAATAATTTCTCACTAAGGATGAGTAGCTCTCTCTCTAAAAGATGGATGTGTGTGTTATAGAAAACCTATCTAGGGTTTTTCTCTCTAAATAGTCTCCTTTATTTTTGTGGGTAATAAGGGTATATATAGTATGGGTGAAGGGTAAGAAGGTGACACTTAAAAATCCTCCAGGTAAAGAGTCTCGCAAGAAGGCATTACCCATGAAATACTTGCAAAATTAACAGTCTAGTACGACTCTTCAGCTTCCAATCATGTGCTTCTCACATGCCCTTTTCGCGAGAACCCTTCTCGCGAGCTAGTCGCAAAATGCACTGATCTTTATTTCATACTTGATTCTTCACCAACTTAATACTAAACCCAATACAATAAAATCTCACAAAATACAAGGAATAAAATTAAAGCAAATACAACATTTTTTGTCATAGAATAAAGCCAACATAAAACATAGTTGTAAATCACAACTTTACAATCTTCCCATTTGGCTATTTCGTGACAAAATACCTTATAACAGACTCTAGACTTAAACGTGAGTTTAGGAAAAATGACAAAACTCATTCACACATAAATCTAGAAGCTGTGATGAACTTGGAACATATGTACCTGTAACCTAAAACACTTGCACAAAACACATTAGACCCTTAAGGTAAATCAAGTGATAGAAGGATAAGTATAATGTAACAAGTAAAATGCGATCAAGTAAATATGTTGTAAAACATATGAACAACTTGATCAAACATAAAACATTCATATGGAATTGACTACAATGATCATATAGCAAAGCAAATGATCATCCGAACATGCAACCAATAAAGCACAATATCATAAGGATAAATGCATGTCTAACACAAAAACACGATGCAATGAAAGCAACAAGGCATAGATATTGAATGTAACTTAAAGCACCATAAAGCAACAAGAAAATAAGCATAAAGTAAAACAAACAAAACAATGTTTTCTCATAAAAAGATGTCTTCTCCCCCTTGGTATATGCATTTTCCCAATGGCTTTCTCCCTCTACGAATGTGCACAAGGTAGAATTTCTCCCTCTGAGAATGTGCACGAGTCATATAGAAATGATGAAACACACCAGTATACTCTCCGATACACTCTCCCCCTTTTTGTCACGAATAGACAAATGAATCAAGAGTAAGGAGGGAAAGAAAAGAATATATGAACAAGGGTAAAAGATGATGCATGAAGGATACAAGATGAATGAGAAAATGAAACTCAAACGAAAGACAAAAACAAAGAATGCTACAGAGCATAAAGTAAACATGACACGCTAAAAATGATGGAATATAAACCAAGGCATGACATAGACACAAGAACATATTATATGTGCTAAAAGGTTTAAAAAGACTTAATTAGCATAAGTGACTGCAAAAACATGTCAAGTGTTAGAGTGTGTGCAATAAGGTGCATCTAGTGTGCATATGAGATGATAACCAATACATGAGCAAGGTGCTCACGAGGCAAAGTGTGTAAAACACACAACCAATGATTAAAACATGATAAATATGAATAATTATGGTGATTTCCAAAAATTGGTACTCATCAGAGTCCAAAACAACGAAAAAATGTCATTTGGGTATTTTATCAAACACTTAGATTGCACACACTACACATGTATGTTAAACAATGCATGAACATATGAAAATCTTGCCTAAATATATGTTAATTTTGCCATAAGGGGCCAACATCCAAAGCGAATCATCATTTAAAACAAAACCCAATAAAAAAGATTGACAAAAATTAAATTTTCCAACTCTTATTTGAGAAAAATCCAACTATGAACATAAAACCCCCCAAAAACATAATCTAAGGATCTAAATCAATGAAAAGAGTTAAAGATTACCTTAGAGATGTTAATGGAATGAAAAACACTTGAAATTAGTTGGGTTTTGATGTTGAAGCATTAAAGTAAGGGTTTGGATAAAGATGAGAGAAATTTAAAACAAATGTCTCATGAAATGCTCTTTAAAAAGCTGATCTAGAAACTTTCGCTGGTATCTTGCTAGTTAGCTTCCCACGAAAATTTTGCTGGTATTTCGCTAGTAAGTCTTACTCGCAAAACAGTCGCGAAACTCTCTGTCCAAAACTGAAAAACTTGAGAATTGGACTATTTAACTCGCAACTGAGCTTATACATGAAATAAGTCACGAAAACACCTAGAAAACATGTTTTTCACACAAAAACAACTTGAAAAACTTAAAAAAGCATGGGTGATACAAATCACTCCCAAAAGCAAACAAAAAGAATAAAGATCTTTTTGGCTTGATCTACATATGGTTGAGCATACACACATCACATTTGAACATGTACAATCACACAAATGAAATAGACATTCATTGAACATTAGACTTGTGTGTTATGTGTGTGTATCAAATGTAGAATAGTCCTTAATCTAGAGTGAAGTTTCAATGATCAATTCAATCAAGTAATATACAACTAGTATTAAGTCAAGTGGTCTATCTCAATTATAGAAATGAACATATATGACTTCCCACAATAAAATGATTACATATCTTTGAAGCTTTTCATTTGGCTTCTTTACAAATCATAACATTTAATCATTTTTTGAACAATACATCTCATTTTGAGATCAATGCTTGAAATTTTCGATATTTCAATATTGAGATTAAGCCTTTGGCTTTTTGAGCACCATACATTTCAATAAAAAGTTGTTTTTCCTTTTTCCTAGTTAAATACTAGTATGTGCGACGGCTTTTGTAGTTCATTATCTCTTTTCATTTTGAAATTTACATTTGTTGAGCTCTTTAAACATAAAAAATGTGGGAAGATATATAAGCACAAGTCTATGCATGTATCAAAACTAACAAAATTATTGACCAATCATTCATGACAAGCTTGGAGATCTATTTACAACAGTCACACATAGATTTTAAAGATTTTTCCCACAAAGATAAATGTGCATACAAAACAAATTAAGCTCATAAATGCACTACGCCATTGGTACAAAGGTATAAGGCCAAACTCACATTTGATATGTGCTCAAATATATACTATCAAACTTTTTGAATTTTTCACTTTTTATGTGGTTTTGGATTTTTACACACACAAAACAAAGACATAAAAGTAAGATAAAAAACAAAAACAACAAAAACAATGCATATAAAGAGATGCATGATGCACAAATGCATGACAATGAAGCATCTAATGCATGAAGGCTCCTACAAAGATCGAAATAATTAGATCAAGGATCAAAAGAATTAGATCAATGACCAAAAGAGCAAAAGCTCAACCATAGGAACCCTTCCACATCCAAATGGAATGATTGTTTGGAATGAGTGTCTCATGAAAAGTGAGACGAGAGCTGAAAAAATAAGAACCGGAGATGCACATTGACAAGGAGGTAAGAACATCATAAACATTTTCCAAAAGCTTACTATTTTCCCCTAAAACCAGTTTAGCTTTCATAGCATAACTTCCAAGAAGCTCAAGTTTCTATTTTCTTTTGACTCTTTTAAGAGTTTGAAACTTAGAGCAATGAAGTCTAAGATGACCAAAGGCACCACAATGATGATAAACAATGTGTTTAGATCCACTAGGCCTTTTGGGACGGGATCTAGCAATATGGGTTTGTTCTCTCTTCAACTTATGACATTGAGGTCTTATATGAGTCACACCACAATGGTGGCAAGTAGGAACAAACTTAGATCCACTCAATTCCCTAGGATGGGACCTAAACAGAGGCTTAGGCTTAAGAGCCTTTTTCTCCACTTTTTGATTTCTTTTGTGTGGAGGAATATACATCGATTTGTCCTTTAAGGTAGAACATACAATAGGCACATAATCGGGTATCACAACATGATTGCAACAAATAATTTCATCATTTTTAGCAATAGGCTCAGCAATTAAACACTTGGCATGCATCTTAAGAGATTCATTTTCACATTTTAACTCATCAACTAGTTTGTTAGACAAAATAAGTTTAGCATCCAAGTCCATATTCAAACACTTAAAACTCCTTTAGTTTTTCAAGAGACTGTTCAGTAAGTTTCTTATACTTTTCAACCAATTTATTAGATTCATTGAGCTCAACAATCAAATCATCATTTCACAAGTGAACTTGCTGAAATTCTCATGAAAATTCTTAGCCTTTTTCTTTAAGAGTTTGACATTTTGAATATCAACAACAACACCTATAGATTCATGTAACATGTCATCACAATTATGAGAATTAATACTCATAGAGGCATTTTCACAAACACATGGCATGTTACACTCAATAATGTCCAAAACATCCATAAAAGCATACAAAACACTATCCATGGCAATACACACAAGGGGTCAAGGATCACACTTAGGTAATGAAACCAATATAGGTGCACTCGCTCTAATACCAATTGAAAGCTCGAAAATGTGTTAAAAACACAAAAGCTTGTTTAGACCCCCAATTAAAAATTACGGTTAGATTGCTTTTACTCTAACTTATCTAAATGTGGAACAAGAGTTAATGAAGAGAAATAAACCGATAAAACTACTCTAGTGCATAAGCATGAACAACAAGCAATAAAAATAAAGCATAAGAGTAAGGGAAGAAAGAATGCAAACACAAGATAACACGCTGATATGTTATTGAAGAGGAAATCAAAAAACTCGGCGAGAAACCTTTCCGCCGCCCTCTAAGCGGTAAATCGATCTACTAGACGATAAGTTGGGATACACGAATAATAAGAGACCCTCCAAGCCTAATCTACCCAATGTACCTAAGCCCTCCAAGCTCCTACTCTAACAAGGCTTCTCGGAATTGTGTCTTGTTTAGCTTTCTGGATCTCGCAATACACCCGATTTCATCTGCCAAGCCTCACCAGCTTCTTTTGGCAAATATCCAATGCTTCTTAAGCTCCAAAACACTCTCTACACTCTAAAAAGATGTGGGTTATGTTTGGGTACAAATCTCCTCTATAGGTATGACAATGGGAGAGGGAAAGAGAAGAGGCTACAATGATTTCTCACTAAGGATGAATAGCTCTCTCTTTAAAAGATGGGTGTGCGTGTTGTAGAAAACCTATCTAGGGTTTTTCTCTCTGAATGGCCTCCTTTACTTTTATAGGAAATGAAGGTATATATAGTATGGGTAAAGGGTAAAAAGGTTGTACTTAAAAAACCTCAAGGCAGAAAGTCTCGTGGGTATCTCGCGGGAATGCCTTACCCGCGAAATACTCACGAAATTGACAACCTGGCACAACTCTTTAGCTTCTAGTCATGTGCTTCTCACATGCCCTTTTCGTGGGAACCCTTCTCGCGAGCTAGTCGCGAAATGCACTGACCTTCATTTCATGCTCGATTCTTCACCAACTTAATACTAAACCCAATACAACAAAATCCCACAAAATGCAAGGAACAAAATTAAAGCAAATACAACAATTTTTGTCGTGCAATAAAGCCAACATAAAACATAGTTGTAAATCACAACTTTACAGAAACAATCTTAATATCATTTTACCAGCCAATTGTTTGCAAATGAGTGGAAAGACTACCAAGACCAAGAGCCTTATAGCTCAATTTGTTGGTACTTCCTGTTGTCTCCAAATGAGACATCTAATGTTCAAATACCTACTCTCCCAACTATCGAATTATTAAAAATAAAAAATAAAAAATGTAGAAAAACTAAAACAAGTCTTGTCCCACTTTGTTAAGTGGGAGTTCTCCCATCGTCAAAGATCTGTAAATTTTACGGTCCCTAATGTTGTTTGTTGGCTTTTAAGTGTTACTAGGCGCAAACCCGAGCAATGAGTTGGAAAATTTGACATCATATATATATATATATATATATATATATATATATATATATATATATATATGTTATGTAAAGAAAAATGAGAATATTAGTTGAGACTTGAAATTAATAGTCTCAAACGCATCTCACAATAAT
The DNA here is from genome assembly GCA_029955455.1 of Quercus agrifolia. Classification (NCBI taxonomy): domain Eukaryota; kingdom Viridiplantae; phylum Streptophyta; class Magnoliopsida; order Fagales; family Fagaceae; genus Quercus; species Quercus agrifolia. The sequence continues at coordinate 46,162,013 of JARQAD010000004.1, read as the reverse complement.
GTGATTACATTTTAATATATAATATATATTATGTAAGTAAAGAAGCCTCTATCTTGAATTACTCTGTGTATATATATATATATATATTTTGCAAGGAAACATGTTGCATTTTACTTTCAATTATTATATATGGCAAGATATTTTGTAATACGTTATAATAGTGAGATATGCATCAAAATGCAACACAATTAAAAAAAAAAAAGAGAATGTATAATTTTTATTAGAATATGAAAATGAATCTTGATGATTTCATATAAAAGTTAACATTATTTTGCATTTTTGGAGAAGTTAATGAGCAATTTATCCAAACTTTGTTTCCATTTTATCACATAAGAACTATTAAACAAAGTTATGACAATTTATATTTTGATAATCACTAAACTCATATATGAGAATCAACTATTACAAAAAAATTTCTCCCCAAAACATATACTGATTTCTATTTTTCCTTTCCACACAATTTAAAAAATGTGAAAAACTAAGGAAACTAAATGTGTAGTTAATCTTAGTCAATCAATAAATAACATAAAAGGGGCAGGGAAAAACAAACATATTCATGATAGAATTGTTTATACATGTTCATATTTGTTTTTGTATACCATGGAGTCACCTCATTATGTTGAGCTACTAAGAAATTTATGCATTTAATACTCTTGTTCTCTAAAAGATTCATGTAGTAGCTCGGGGATTCTAGCCTTTTACCCCTATTTTTAAAAATATTTGGCAATATGCCCCTGTTTTGAAACTATATAGGTTCGTGTCCCTGTTTCAAAACTCGATTTTATTAAAATAGAGTTTCAATCAAAAAACTCGATTGGTAGAAAATCGAGTATGGGGTGATCAGACTTAAAAAAATAAAATTAAAATTAAAAAAAATATAATAAAATTGCATGGAACTCAAGTTTATGGAGCTTAAGTTCCATACCTATAGTGGCGTTCAGGAAGACCTATAATGGCATTTTAAAACTCTATAGTGGCATTTTCGTGCAATTTTTTTTTATAAGTTTGATCTCCCCATACAAGGTTTAGGGAGCCCTATAGTGGCGTTTTCATGCTTTTTTTTTTTATAAGTTTGATCGCCCCATACCAAGTTCAAGGAGCCCTATAGTGGCATTTTAAATCCCTATAATGGCGTTTTTATGCAAATTTTTTTTTATAAATTTGATCATCCCATACCAGGTTCAGGGAGCTCTATAGTGGCATTTTAAAGCCTATAGTGGTGTTTTAAATGGAACTCAAGCTCCATGAACTCAAGTTCCATGAAATTTATTTTTTATTTTTTTTATTTTTTTATTTTTTAAGTTTGATCGGGCATAACTCGATTTTAAACCAATTGAGTTTTTCATTGAAACTTGATTTTGAGAAAATCGAGTTTCAAAACAGGGGCACGGACCTATATAGTTTCAAAACAGGGGCATATTGCCAAATATTTTAAAAAATAGGGGTAAAATGCTAGAATCCCCGTAGAAGCTCTACAACGGTATCTTGTTTGATCTCTCCCAAGTCTTCAGCTTTGGCTTAACTAATAGCATATAAACCAATGATCATGGAAAAAGAACCTAGCAAGATGTAGCCAACCACAATTTCTAAATTTTAACAAATCAGCCAAGAAAATAGTAGTAGAAGAAAACAAAAGAAAACTTCGAAGAAGAGCAAACTTGTTTGTGGTGCACCAAGCCTAAAAAGAAAAATCTAACTACAGATCCAATTCATATTGTGGTGTACAATATGATAATAGTTGTAAAATACATCCTAGTAAGAAGGAAGAGAAAAAGATCTTGAATTATAAATTATCATATGTCAACAATCAATGCAATAAACTATAAATTATAATGCAAGAGTAATGCATTGTTGATTGTAGAGTTGCCAATGAAAGAATCCAAGTAGACAAATATATATATGATCAGGAATACTTGCTAAAAAGTGTGACCTATGTGAAAGTAAAAAAAAAAAATTAGTGATCAAAAAGCAAAATAATGTAAGATAATTTGATTGGTAATACTAACATCATCACCTAAAATGATAAGAAACAACTACTTACAAATAAAATAGACAACGCAATAGCCATTTATCATTTATTGTTCTAAAGAAAAAGTTTTATGGTAGCAATTCTGTTTTTAATAGTTTTGGTTCTTTGAGGAATGTTATTGAAATTGATTTACTAACACAAAAGACTATTGCTATTATCTTGACAATACTTATCAATCTTCTTATATTAACTTTCTCCATTCTAATCAATTCAAGAACTTCTATAACTTGAAAAAATCTTATCACAAATCATTAAAACAAATAGAAGATAAAGATTATAGAGAAATCAAAATGAGAGAGAGAGAGAGAGAGAGAGAGAGAGAGAGAGAGAGAGATACCTTTGATAGAAGATATAAAAAATAAACATGTAGTGATAATTAAAAATTTTACATCACAAATACTAAGCTTATTGGTTTTAAGAGAGATAAAAAGAGAACATATATAAATATGAAAAATATGTAGGGGAAGGGAAAAAGGTATATACGATACATAAGTGTTGAGGGAGAGGAAAGGTTGGGAAAGAGGAAAAGACCTTGTATGTTTTGGTAATTGAAAAATGTATTTGTAACTGGTAAGTTGCATAGTTAATGTGATGATATATATTTTCAACAAACTCATTAAATCCAATGTGGTAACCAATGGCGGCTTTACCTTAAGGCCAGGGGGTTCAAATGAACCCCTTGACCTGACCATAGTTATATATATATATATATATTCCTTTTAATAAATTTTCTATAGCTCATAAAATAAAATTTTGAACCTCCTAGCCCTAAATTTTGTTTAAACTCAATTGACGTAAGTTTGAATAAGATCATCTTAATGCACTTTTATAATATTTTTACAATAATTTAACAAGTGGCAAGTTGTAACTGGTTTTTATTAGAACCCACAACTAACATCACTTTTTTCCTACATGTAACAACTTGCCACTTAGGTTTCGTTGTGAAAGTGTTGTATAAAATAGCACTACAAAAAAAAAAAATTAATTAATTAATTTTATAAGAAAGAGAAAAAAAGTTTCAAAATTTTGCTCATTCATTTAAAAAAAAAAAAAAATCCTTTTTTTCCAAGACTTTGGCTTATTTTCCCATACAGTAGAATAAAGTTGTTTTTCCCTGCACTTTTCTTCTTCATCAATTAAAGAGTACACACTATTACAACCAATAGATCTATATCTATATCTATATCTATGATTCTTTTCTCATTCTCTCTATCTTTCTTTCTCCCTTCTATGTTTTCTTAGTTTTTCTCTCTATTTGATCAAGTAGTTTGATAAATGCTCTAAAGATTTCCAAATCCAAAAATTATTTTAGTGCTTGCTCCAATTTCAAGGGACTAACCACGTGTATGGTTAAGAAGTTAGACACTACAAAAGTTAAAACTTATACCAGTTATTATTTTTTTTCTTCTTAATTTTACATTTACAGTTAGTCTAACTCCAAGAGACTGACCATATATGTTATTAGTTATTTAATTATATTTGTTTTTGCATTCAATGGTTGTTTTCTTATCGATATTTATACTAAATTATATTTAGAATATTATTTTAGGTTATTATATAATGTATATAACATGGAAGTTGCACATATTAAAAAAAGTTAATTATTTTATTGTTTTACTTGCCCCTATGATAAATTTCTAGCTCCACCACCGCTGACCCCCCTAAAAAAGTATCTTGGAGCTGCCACTGGTGGTAACATAATAGCAAGTCTAATTTGAGGACTTTTGGGCTACTGTATGGGTTTATGGAAATTTTGAGACTTTCCATATTCATTATTATTATTTTTCCCAAAACTTTTATGGAAGAAAATAATTGCCTTCATAAATGAGAATTTTATGGGGTTTATTTTTTATTTTTTATTTTTTATTTATAATTAGATAGAAGGAATAAATAAGTAGGGAACAAATTTTTTAACCCTAGTTACACCAAAAGGGAAATTGTATGTAGAAATGAATTGTTTTAACTCATGCCTTTTAGGTTATTCCCCCCTCCCCTCCAAAATATAAATATATATATATATATATATATATTCTTTTAGGTTACTATTTAAAAAAAAAAAAAAAAAAAAAAAACAATACGCCTCTTAAGTAATAATTTAGAAGGAAAATAATACCCACTTTAGGGGGAAGAAAAAGGAAAATTGATGGAGTATTTTAAAAGAGCTGACAATGAATATATATATATATATATATATAGAGAAATAATAGTGAATATTTAAATATATATTATTTAAGAATCATTATAATGGTAGAATTTATAGTATGCATTTGAGGATTTGTTTTAAAGTACAAAAGAAAGGCTTAGTTGCTTTCCTATTTTATTTCTTATGTTATTCCTATCATATTTTTGTATATTTAAGGAGTATCATGGATTGAAGTGTAGCATATCATGGTCAAATTGAACTTAGAATAAGGGATAAGTTGAAGGGTTTTTTTTTTTTTTTTTTTTTCTCTTTTCTTGAGAATGAGATAAATTTAAACTAACTAAGGTAATATGATTTAATTTGTGTTGGACTATACAAAATCATTATATATATATATATATATGTTTTTTTGAATTAAAGGATTTCATGGTTTTAATGGTTAAACCTCATTTTTTGTTGATTTTTATCAATTTTTATGCGGTTGACTAAATTTGATTGAGTTTAAATTGAAATTTAACCATGTGATTGGATTAATTTCGGTGCTACATTTAAGATCATGAAATTCTCTTTAATTTGACAAGTCATAGGCAAAAATCAGACATCGTTGGAATGAGATATCACTAATAGAATAAAATTACTCGTGTTGCATTTTAATTGTGAAAAAGTACTTAATTTTCTATGGAATGTGTGCTAAAATTTTAGTATGATTTTTCATGGAAAATTGGTACCATCTTGAGATTTTTTAATCAAGCATGATAGTAAGGATCATGCACTAGAATTGATCAAGAAATTTAATTGATTTTCATAAACTGCGTATCAATTTGATCTATCTATTTTTTTTATTAGGTCATACATGTGGTTTATTTAAAAAATCAAGTTAATTGCTTTTAATTAATAAACATGACAAGATTTTACTATAAATTATTAACTGTTGATTTAAAGTACATATAGTTCTTTAAGTGCACTGCAGTCCAGGTTTGGTGTATAGCTCATTTTACAGATAAGTCAAGGTATGTCCCAATTGTTTGCACAACTCTCATTCTTATCCAATGTCATTCCTATCCAATTCTGTTGGGGCTGTTGTGGCAACCTTCTTAATGCCATATAAAAACATTTTTTTCTTTGAGTTCGAAAAAAGAGACAAGAGCAATCGGCAGCAACCCCTTGAGAGGCATAAGCCCAAGAAACCTACCCATTCCTACGGCTAAACCTTAGCCTTTCCCCTTTATGATCTTGATTTTCCTTCCTTCACCTCTCCCTGATCTCTATCATCACCAACCCGAAAATCCCAACCACCATATAGCCAGCAAATAAAAAAGGAACATAATCAAAAGCAAAACCCAAAAAACTTGGAAAAATCCCACCTTTTTCCATTTTTCACCAACACAAAACAGCAGCCAAACCTCTCTACAAAAATCCCAAAACAAAACCAAAATCCTAGCAATAAAGAACACCAAAAATAGAACCAAAGGCACAACAATCTACAGCAAACACAAATGAAAGCTCAATAAGTGTGAAAACACTAAAGCTTGTTTAGACCCCAAATTAAAAATTACGGCTAGATTGCTTTTACTCTAACTTATCAAAGTGCGGAACAAGAGTAAATGAGCACAATAAACCAGTAACACTACTCTAAGCCATATTCAACCACAATGAACAATAAAGGAAAATCGTAAAGACTAGGGAAGAGAGATGAAAACACAAGATAACACCAAGACATGTTATCGAAGAGGAAACCGAAGAATTCGGCAAAAAACCTATCCACGACCCTCCAAGTCGAAATCGATCCACTAGTGAATAAGTTGGAGTACACGAATAACAAAAGACCCTCCAAGCCTAGTCTACCCAATGTACTTGAGCCCTCCAAGCTCCTACTACCAACAGACTTCTCGAAGTTTTGTCTTCACTAACTTTCTGGATCCCGCAATTCAGCCCAATTGCATCCGCCACTTAATGGCTCCTCCCAATACTTCTCAAAGCCACCAAAACTTAACTCAACACTCCGATTGGGTGAGGTAAGTGTTTGGGCTAAGAATCTCTTAAGGATGTAGAGATGGAGAGGTAGGAGTAGAGGAAAACCAAGAGAAAATGTGTAGATGATTGTGGGTATGATAATCTCTAACTCTCAAGTGTTTTTGCTAGGGTTTTCTTTCTAAAAATCACTCTTTACATTTCGTGGGTAATAAGGGTATATATAGTGTGGGTAAAGAATTTGGGAAAGAACTTTTTCTTTTTGCTAAACAGAGTTTCACAGGTACCTCACAAGAAGGCCTTTCTCGTGAAGTACTGATGAATTTGATAGCTTGGCACGACTCTTCAACTTCTAGTCATGTGCTTCACACATGGCCTTTCGTGGGTTGCTCTACTAGCGAGCTTCTTGTGAGCTACTCGCGAACCACACTGATTCTTCTTTTGACGCTTGATTCTTCACCAATCTCTCACTCATCCCTTACAAATAAACCCACATAAATACAAAGAAATGATTGAAGAAATTACAATCAAATTTGGCTAGGAGTTAAAGCCAACAAAGGCTAGTTGGAAATCATAACTTTACAATCTCCCCCTTTGGCTATTCCGTGACAAAACCCATAAACATACTCTAGACTTAAACGTGAGTTTGGAAATAGAGGAAAAACTCACTCACACCTAAATCTAAAACTTGTGAAGCACTTGTACCATATACACCTGTATCTTGAAACACTTGCACATAACAAATAACTTAATTAAATATGATACAAGTAGAATACGAAGCATGTATAAAGAACAAGTAAAATGCAATCAAGATAAACACAAGATATGGGAACAAATAGCATAACTTGATCATATAGGAATAATCATTAAGGAATGACCACAATGAACATCTAACTAGTAAACGATCATCCGAACACATAAGCAATTAAAAGTAGTGCAAAAATTAAATGCATATCCAACAAACCATGATGCATTAAAGAAACTAAAGTGAGAAGCAATAGATAACTAAAAGCATCAAGAAATGGATATAAAAACCAAGGTACAAATAGTATTAAGTTTTAAACTAAAGTACTGAAAGCTTTAAACTAAAGCACTGTAAATAAAAACATATGCCACCAAAATAAACCAATGAACCAATGGTTTTACTACTCCCCCTTAAGCTAATCTACTCCCTTTTTTTGATCGAAATGGCCAAAGACCCTAGAATGCATCAGATTCTGAGTCTAATTTCTCAAAGTCTTGGATTTGAGAAGATAGGGTGGTGATTTTCCCTTGGAGGTATGTAAACTATCTCGTGGAGTAGTCGATGTGCACATTTAGCATAGCATGCATTTGTTCTACCCTTCCTAGCAGTAAATCAAGGCAATCGGGTGCTCTAGCTTGTGCTTGAGAAGGTGGCTGTGGAACATCCTTCGGTCCTTGAGTGACCTGATCAATCTCATCTTTGGTGTTGCCACCTTTAGCTTCAGCTCCTTCTCTTTGAACTTGTGCTACACCGGCTTTTCTTTCTAGACCAGGAATGTGGGCTTTACTCTAGTTTATAGTGTGCTCACTAATTGACTCTTCCCTTGACATGACAGGAAGTCCACTTGGAATCTTTACCCTTGCCTTTGATATTAGGGACTTGACAAGGCTCGGGAATGGTAGAGTCATCCTTATCTTTCTTCTCTGAACACACTTGGCAAAGAGGTGGTAGATGTGACCACAAATATCAATCTCTTTGTAAGTGAAGAGATCATGGAGAAAAATCGTCCTTGGCCGCAACAAGGTTCTCAATTTCTTCACCTGATAGAGGTTGAAAATCATGATGCAAGCCAAAGCCCTCATCTCAGAATAAAAGTCAGTTATATGCAAGGACGTCTTCTTGAGTTGGCCTCCAAGGATTTGCACAAGAGGTTCAAGCTTATCTTTTCTCTCATCATAATGCAGAGAGGTATCCGGAGTCATCGGATGTATCTCTAACAGCTTTTGGGTTAACTCCCTAGATACGATGAATTCTTTCCCCCAGACCCAAAAATTGATATGGTCATCTTCCTCAAATGCATTTGCAAAGAATTCCTTGATGATGCACTCATACACATCACAGAAGGATTCAGTAATTTGGTCTGTGTCCTCTCCTTGAACACCTCTAAAATGAATGTGTTCTCTAAGGATTCAAGGTCTACACCCCTTTCCATGTTGATCACAACATTCTTGTAGTAATCGATGTAGGCATTGTTAGCATCTTTGTTTCTGGATGAATTGAGGGAATGACGAGGACACTTTGCTGATTTCTTTGCAACTATCTTACGAGGAGACATCTACAGCAATGAACAAACACACAAACCATACACAAACATGGTAACAAACTTGATTAGATATAAGTTAGTCCATAAAACAAGAACAAATTGAGAAAAATGTACTAAAATGGAAATAAACACGCATAAAATAGACACAATAACATGTTATAAGTGCTAAATCTAAAAAGACTTACTAGCATGAATGAATGCAAAAACATGTCAAGTGTTAGAGTGTGTGCATCTAGTGTGCATGTGAGATGCATGAGCAAGCACTCATAGGGCAAAGTGTGTAAAACACACAACCAATGATCAAAACATGAATAATCATGCTAATCCCCAAAAATTGGTACTCATCGGACAACAAAAGAATGAAAAAAAAATACCATTTAAGCATTTTATCAAACACATAGAGTGCACACACTACACATATATGTTAAACAATGCATGAACACATAAAAATCTTGCCTAAATACATGTTAAAATGCCACAAGGAGCCAACAAAAACATCAACAAACACAATGGGACATAGCCCAAGCAAGAAAAAGGTAAAAATATTTGACGCAAAATAATTTTTCCCAACCCCATTCACAATAACCCCAACCCTAGAATTTTAAGAATCTAAGACTTAATCTAAGGATTTAAAAGATTAAAAGTGTTAAAACATACCTTAGAGAAGTCTTAGGGATGAAATCCAATGAGTTTTGGTTGAGATTTGAGAGAAAATGATGTTTTGGGTTGAGAGAGACACGAGGGAAGCAAAATAGAGATTTTGAAAAACTGTCACTGTGTGCCTCTTTAAAAACTAAAAATCTGCTCATTTTGTGGAATAGGTACTTGCGAGGGACTTGCGAGTTTCTCACGAAATGCCTCAAATATGCACTAGGCAAGTTTCGCAGGAAGTTGTTTCTCGCGAATGACTCGCAAGGGAGTCATAAGACTCTCTGTGTAAAAATTTGGAAGAATTAGAAATTCACTTCTTCATTTTCGCAAATTGGGTGAAAGAAACCTTACTCATGAAACACTCGCGAAAATGCTTATACGAGAGTTTTTCAAAAAAACAGATTCGGCTTTTTGGAAAAATTTTCAAAACATAAGTGATACAAAAGAATACTTTCAAAAACAAATAAACCACTCAAAAATCTTTTTGGGTTTGATCATCAAGTAATTGAGCATACACAAAACACATTTGAACATGTACAATCACACAAATGAAATAGGCATTCACTAAACATTAGACTTGTGTGTTGTGTGTGTGAATCAAGTATGAACTAGTCCATAATCTAAAATAAAGGTTCAATGATCAATTCAATCAAGTCATACACAAATAACACGAAGTCAAGTGACCTATCTCATTAGTAGAAATGAACATATATGACCCCCCCACCAAAGTGTTTACATTAATTGAAAGCTTTTCATTTGGCTTCCATTTTTCAAACTTTTTGATCAGCACAACTCAATTTTTGAGCAATGATACCATGAAATTTTTTCATATTTCTCTAAGAGATAAGCCTTTGGCTTTGGTATCATACAATTTGAATACATTTTGCTCCACCTTTTCCTAGTCAAACTAGTTTTCGAAGCAAGGCTTTTTCAGCTCTTTCTCTTTTTAGAGATTGATGTTTGTAGAGCTTGTTGACAAAAAAATATATATATGTGAGGAGATATACAGGAACAAGTTTACGCATGTATCAAGATCAAATAAGACTATTGACTAATCATTCATGACCAGCTAGAAGATTTAACTACAACAATCAAACATAGATTTCTAAATTTTGGTCACACTTAAAAATGTGCATACATAACAAGCTAAACTCGTAAATACACTACGCTATTAGTACGGTGGTACTAGGCCAAACTCAACATGTGATATACACAACACAAGCGATCAAACTTTTTGAGTTTATTTATTTATTTATTTATTTTTATACTTTTTATGGGTTTTTGAATTTTTTTTACTCACTAAAAAGCAAAGCAATAAAGTAAGATCAACAAAGCAAGGCAAACAAAACAAAGACCTATAAAAGAAACATGCTAGGAAAGAAGCATTGAATCTAGAAGAATGCATATGCTATGATGCATGAAACTATGACCCTAATACATTGGAAGTATTAATGCATGGACATCGTGAGTAATCATGCATGAGTACCCTTCTTCAACCACATTGCACGAGTGTTTTGGGTGAGGTCCTTACAAGGAGGGATACAACCGACATAACTCTCAAACCTTGGGGTGAAACTAGCTAGGCATGATGAAATGTTTTTAAGCATCTCCATGACATCTCCAATGAGTTGACCCTCATCTTCTCCCTTAGCTTGCTTTTGCTCTTGGCATTCTTCTTGAACTCCCTTAATCATGTAGAGAATCAGCCCTTTTGAGAGCATGAAACTTGAAGCAATTTGGTTTTGTGTGCCCTCGAATACCACAATGATGACAAAAATGTTTCACTTAAGGTCCCCTTTGATTCTTAGGCAATGACTTCCCTTTTGTCTTTGGTTTTGGACCAATGTCCTTCTTCTCAATGATAGGGATCTCAACTTTGGGCTTCTCTACATTCTTTGCCAACACAAACTTTATCTCCTTTTTGGGTTCGCTACTCGAACTTCCTTCACCAGTGTAGCCTAATCCGTTCTTGTCCGTGGAAGGCTTTTGAGATGAAAGCACACTATCAAGTTTCTTGGTGGTGATGCGTTCCACTTTGACATTTGCTTGAATCACTTCAAGTTTGAGAAACTTGATCTTGGAGTAGGCATTCAGCAACTCTTCCTTTAGCTCTTCAACTTCCCACTTAGCATCTTTGTGTTGTACAAGAGTGGATTTATGTTCTTCTTCAATTTTCTTCATCTTCTTGATTGCACTCTTGGCAACCTTAGCATATTTGCCACAATTTTCAAGCAACGTATCGTATACTTCTTGAAGATTCTTATCACCTTTATTGAGGTACACATCCTCATCATCCGAAACTTCAACTTCTTCACCTTTAGAATGAACACTAAGTTCTTCAACCAAATCGCTCAATTCCTATTTGGAATCAACCACAGTAATCGCTGTGAATGCTGAATAATTACCATCACTATCACATTCTCCTTCCACATTAGAATTTGAGCTCTCTGAGTCAAGAAGGGTAGTTGCTAGCACTTTACCCTTTCCACTCAAATAGTTTGGACACTCTTTCTTTAGATGCCCATGGCCATTGCATTTGTAGTACACAATCTCTTAGGATGATGATGAGTCTTTTGCATCCTTTTTCTTGAAATCTCTTTTGTCACTCTTAGAGAATGAGAATTTTCCTTTGCCAAACGACTTCCCATTGTTCTTCATCTTTAGAAACTTTCGGAAGTTCTTTGCAAGATATGCCACCTCTTTTTCAACATCATCCTCATTGGAAGAATCACCAATTCTCTCATTTATAGTTTTGAGAGCAAGTGACTTGCTAGATTTGTGAGAGGGAAATCCGAGCTCATAAGTTTGAAGAGAGCCAACAAGCTCTTGAATCTTGATCTCATCCAAATCTTCACTTTCCTCAATGGTGGTGACCTTAGACTGGAAGCTTTCGGGTAAGGATCTCAAGACTTTCCTTACCACTTAGGCGTCTTTAATCTTCTATCAAAGATTGAGCTTGACAATAACTATCTCATTGAGTCTCCCTTAGAATGAGTCAAATGACTTATTGTCACTCATCTTCAATTCCTCAAATTAAGAAGTGAGCATTTGTAGTTTGGTGTCCTTGACCTTCTTGGTTCCCTTGTAGGTGGTCTCGAGGATGGTCCACACCTCTTTGGTGGTCTTCACATGAGAGATCTTGTGAAATTCATCAATAGAAACACCACAAAAAATAGCATCAATAGCTTTGCTATTGGCATTTGCCAAAGCAATTGTAGCCTTATCCCATTCAGCTTTGGATGTTGTTGGTCTTACCCACCCATTCTCAATGGAATCCTAAACGGTCTCATCAATAGCACATAGAAAAGCACGCATACGTACTTTCCAAAACGCATAGTTACTCCCATCAAAGTAAGGAGGTGCATTAAGGGATTGAGATCTATCCATCTTAAACGGGTCTAAGATCACACACGAATAACGAAATCCAAAAAGTGTACCCACTTTGATACGAATTGAAAGCTCAATTAGTGTGAAAACACTAAAGCTTGTTCAAACCCCAAATGAATAAGTTGGAGTACACAAATAACAAAAGACCCTCCAAGGCTAGTCTACCCAATGTACTTGAGCCCTCCAAGCTCCTACTACCAACGGACTTCTTGAAATCTTGTCTTCACTTGCTTTCCAGATCCTGCAATTCAGCCCGATTGCATCCACCACTCAATGGCTCATTCCAATGCTTCCTAAAGCCACCACAACTTGACCCAACACTTAGATTGGGTGAGGTAAGTTTGTGGGCTAAGAACCTCTCAAGGATGTAGAGATGGAGAGGTAGGTGATAGGCCAAAAACAAATGACCCCTCGTGATAAATTAATTGATTAATTAGCCAAGTTTATTAATTAATTAATTTAACATGCAAAGTGCGTGGTAGCACAAACAAATCACCAATTAAACTAAGTATGCAACGGAAAATAAATTAACACGGTGATTTATTTATGAATAGGGAAAACCTACACGGCAAAAACCCCAACGAGTGATTTTAAGGTCATCACTCCCGAGAATCCACTATTATAATAACAAGCGGTTACAAGTAAAGGAATCCTAGCACCTTCTACCAACCTATAGTTGAACCCTTACCCCAATACCCAATTGGACTTGTTCTGTAGTGAAAATCTCTCCTTGTAATGCACGACTCCCAGTACGTGACTAACCAATTGTGCGGATCCCAATACGCGACTTCAATCACCAACTAGAGAAGGTTGTTGGCTGCAAAGTTCTTCAGTTCATCCAGCCAATGAAGATCAAGAAGATGCTTGGTTACAAAACCCAATGGTGCACAAACACAGCAACTTCTTCACAAGAAAGATGAACTAGGGCAAATTCTATCTCTGGTCACAATTTGCTTGAACAAACTTTGCTCAACACTTGTGCAACTTATTCCACCTTTAATGGCCCTTAAAATAATCCTTTTATATGTCTAGGGTTGTGAGAAAAGAAAGCCTAAACACATAATCACAGATTGGAAGAAAATTATTTTAGAAAATCTGAGTTTCTTAAAATTCAACGGATAGCATCTGTCGAGTAGTTGTTGAGCCACAAGGCTGGAACAGCTTCTTAAGCTCAATAGATGCTAGCTGTCAAGCTAGTTGTCAAGCTTTAATGACAGGCACTTCTTCAACATGTTTCTTGGACAAACTTGCATGGGTTTAACACTTGATCTTGAAACAAAGTTTCTTGAAGTATTAAACACATCCTAGATCTACCCAATTACAAGTAAAGTGCATTTTATCAAAGGATTAGTCAATTACATAAAATATTGACATATGTTCCTAACAAGTGAATCACATATGTCCTAACAGTAGGAGTTGAGGAAAACCAAGAGAAAATATGTAGATGATTGTGGGTATGACAATCTCTAACTCTCAAGTATTTTTGCTAGAGTTTTCTCTCTAAAAAGCACTCTTTACATTTCGTAGGTGATGAGGGTATATAGTGTGGGTAAAGAATTTGGTAAAACACTTTTTCTTTTTGCCAAATAGAGAGTTTCACAGGTACCTCGTGAGATTGCCTTTCTTGTGAAGTACTCATGAATTTGATAGCCTGGCATGATTCTTCAGCTTCTAGTCATGTGCTTCACATGTGGCCTTTCGCGGGTTGCTCCACTCACGAGCTAGTCACGAAATGCACTGATTCTTCTTTTGATACTTGATTCTTCACCAATCTGTCACACTCATCCTTTACAAATAAACCAACATAAATATAGGGAAATGATTGAAGAAATTACAATAAAATTTGGCAAGGAATTAAATCCAATAAAGGCTAGTTGGAAATCACAACTTTACAACGAAAAATCACTCCTCTCCCATAAACCTGAAACCACCTTCTCAAAGAAACAGAGCAAAAACATACAAAGTTTCTTCCTTTCTCTTATTGAGCCAAGAAACCTAGCAAAGATAGCTCCTTTTCTCATTCACCCTCAACAAACAAAGCAAGCAACAAGGCATAAAAGCAAAGAAAAAAAAGATACAGTAGGAAAGCAAAGCAAAGAAAGAAGCAAAGCAGACCAAAGAAAAGAGAAGGAAGCAAAGATGACCTAACAACCCTTCCTCACCTTTTTCTTACATTCTTTTGTTTCTTTTCTATTTCTTATTTGAAATCTACCCCTTTTTCCTCTATCAACAGAGGACAGAGCTTAGAAACAAGAAAAAAATGGAAAAAGCGAAGCAGTAGCTACAAATTGAAAATCAAAATGGGTAGCATCTACTTCCTATTTCATTTTCATGCTATGCTTTTATTTTTGAAGAACATGCGAACATGATTACATTAGCTCAAGCATTCATAGTACACACCATACACAGCTACATATATTCACCCTGCACACAGTTAAGCACAAATTTGAACATGAAAGTTACAATGCCTGTGTTTGAACATGAATTATGTAAACATTCTTGTGAGAGACTGCCAAATTTGGGGTGCCTCTCAAAAAAAGAGATTTGAGTACTTTTTAGGGCACCTCTCTTTTTGGGTAAGTGGTGTGGAGTCGCCACTTATTTTTTATACAAAAAATAAGAAAAACTAAATATAAAATACATGGCTGAATTATTCCATTCTCATTGATTGAATAAAAAATACATATTGGAAAAACGGAAAATTACATAGCTTTGGGTCCTAGATACAAACTACCAAATAATTACATGGCTTTTTGTCCTAGTTATATTCTACCCAAAATAAAATAAAGACAAGGCTAGATTTACTTATCCAAAGACCTAAATCTGGAGGCTAGGTTACGGAATGGGAAGATGTTAGGCACCCATTCCACCCAAACTGAGTTTGGTCTTCTAGACTCTTATGACTTATGTACCTTTTTATGCATGTCATGAATGATATATTAAATATGTGAAACAAAAATTAAATCACACAAATTTATTTATGAATGAATCCTCTTCTTTGTTTTAAAAAAAGTCAACTATATTTTGGTGATTAAAAAAAATTGATTTTTATTTGTCAAAATACCAAATCTATTTTGTAGTATGTAGAAAAAAGTGGTTTTTGGAGATAAAAATTCAGATCTATTTTTTATTGCATAAAAAAAATCTTTTGATTTGAAAAAGTATTAGACCTGTTTTTAAGAACTTAGAAAAAATGGTTTTTGATTTATAAAAGATCAGATATGTTTTTAAGACCTAAAAAAAATGGTTTTTTGATGACAGAAAACCAAATATGTTTTTATATGATTTTTTAAAAATATATATTAAAAAGATTCTTTAAGAAGAGAGTTTCACTCATAATTTAAATTTATGCAACATGAATTAAATAAAACAAACACAAACACAATCATGTTTAATCTTTTCTTTGTTTCAAGATCTGCATATGTTAAAAAAATCAAATCAGCATCTATAAGAGATACATATAAGTTTTTGATTTGAGAAAAATTTAGATCTACATCTAAGAAAGATGCAGATCTGTTTTTATTTTAAGAAAAAATCAAATTTTTTTTTTTTTTTTATCGAGAAAAAATTTAGATCTACATATAAGAAAGATGCAAATCTTTTTTTGACCTAGAAAAATTCAGATCTATATCTAAGAAAGATGTAGATCCGTTTTTTGATTAAGAAAAATAATTGTTCACATGTAAATTAATGGAATTAAGAAAAAGATCGTGACAATGGTATAAAAAATAGGATCATGCTTTAACAAAACAATGATTAATAATTCATGGATAAAGAAAAACATGCATCATCATAAACAAGAGGCCTAAAAAAGCATAGGGTGATGGAAAACAACCTCTTGCATGAGCACTCCTTGTTCTTGAGAGGATGTTTTAGGATTCAAAGAAATTTATTCAATTATTTTTGAAACTTAAAAACCCTAATTTTAGTAGCAAATATCAGCTCAAAACGTATGCCTTTCAGAGCGTGAAAAAAGTTGCTAAATTATGAGGTTCAGTCTCTATTTATAGAGACTAGAAGACTCTAAAAAATAGGCATGGACGATTAGGATGCGAATCCAGACGCATCCTTCTGCGAAAAGATCGAAAAGAGTGTGCTTTATCGTCACCCGAAGGGCGTTGGGCCAAAGCCCAGAAGGAGGAAATTTGGCCCTTTTAAAGTGTCATTCGGCACTCCAAAAGTGTCAAATGGTGCTCTTGGTCGCCGAACGTTCTTCCGTGTTTGGGTGCGTTTTAGACTTTTCTCTTAGGGTTTTTCGATCTGGTCCTTGCACCTAGATGTGTTTTCATCCTTAGTCTATGATTTTTATTTCTTTTTTGGATAATTCAAGCTTTTTCAGGAATAATTATCTTGTAGGCAAATATCCTAAAATAAATCTTGATAAAGTTCAGATTATCCACAATTTTATTGTTATCCAATCATCCATTTTATTCTCATGCATGCAATCCTATTTTAAATACTAATTATCAACCAATCACCAAATTATTTAATTAATTTTAATTATTTAACCAATCAAAATTAATTTAAATTAACCATGTGTGGTCGACTCTACCTAGACACAATGCATGTTGACCGTGTGAACTTGATCATTTGATATCTTTCAATCCGATGGTCTGATTTGGAAACTGAACATACCATTGCAACTGTTAGAATCTCAAGATCATTTTTATGATATGGAATGAATGAATTGATGCATGGAATGCAAAAACAAATTGATGCATGTTATGCAAGAACAAATTGATGCATGTAATGCTGGGGTACATGAATGATCATTTGAGTCATTCTCCTTGATTAAATCATGGGTGTAAAAGCGGGTGTCTACAATGCTTTGATTCACAATCACATAGATTCACATACACAAACCCATAGCCAGTCGATTACAAACATATACAAATCACAGTTACCACACCTAACCCAAAAATCCTATTTTTGGAACCCTAAACCCATGGCCAAACCACAACAAACATACAGCACCCACGTTATCATGGTAAAACTCAAAACCCACATAAACACATATTCAGAAAGATATACACGTACAGCTATGTCTAAACCCCAAACCCAAAAAAAAAAAAAAAAAAAACTCAACTTTCAAAACCAAACCCACAAACAACCAGACAAGGAGAAAAATTCAGCCAAGAGTTAGTGAACAAAAAAAAAATTAGAAAAGAAATAGACATAGGAGATGGGAAGTGGCGGCGGCCACCATTGTGGTGTCCCCATCGAGCTTTGCCGCCATCAGTGGTGGTGTAGGCCTTTCGAGGTTTTCAATATAAGATTTGAGAGATACACAGGATGAGAGAGAGGGAGAATCACTACAGTGAGGCTTTGCTTTGAGAGCTTCAGCCATGAAACTCTGTAGATTTTTTTTTTTTTTTTTTTTTCATTTAGCCTTGTTAATGTGTATTATGTTATGGGCTTTAGGCCTAATTACTTTACTTGTACAGTACACTTATACTTGTACTACACTTTATTTGTACCGCACACTTATGCCTCCTATATAAGGAACTGATGTATATTTTCTCATTAAGAAATACAATACAAATCCTTTAGTATTTCTAACATGGTATTAGAGCCACTGCTCTAATCCTTTGGTGTGCCGCTCTAAGCAGTCTTGTCTTCTTGGGTGTCATCTACAGCCGTTGTTGTGAGCAGCACCACTGCCTCCACCGTGACTTCAGTACATCAAAGACCACTGCCTTGCCGCCACCACCGCTTCCGCTTCTCCGATCAGACCACAGATTACACCATCGGAAAGAAATCTCTCTGATCTCCCTTTCTATGAAATTTCGTCTTCATCGGACCTCCCACACGCCCCCACACGCCACCATAAATCTCGGCGTCACTGGCACGCGCCGCCAATATAGCCCACGCGCCATCACGCGCCTCCAGCTTCCGCCACGCGCTTGCACGCGCCAGTGTTCCTCTGCTGACGTCAGCCCTAGGTGACGTCATCTGCCACGTCATCGCCACGTCATCTGTTGACGTCATCTACCACGGCACCTGCTGACGTCATCGTTGACCAAACCGTTGACTTTGACCGTTGACTTTGACTCAGGGTTGACTTTTTCAGTCCAAGTTCTTCTTACCCAGTTTTTCGCGTAGATTTCATTTTTGCAGTCTATTTTTGCATATTATGTCTCTAAATGGATAAAAATGATGTTTTTCTTCCTCGCCCCATCAATACTGTGTTGGAGGGGTGTAAGAATTACTTATCTTAGTCTCAAGCTATGCGCAGTTTTCTTAAGGGTCGTATGCTCTGGCATTATTGTACTGGTGCACTCACTGTTCCTGTCAAGGGAGCCAATGAAGAAGATGCTGCCTTCCTTGGTCGCATGATTGAATGGGATAGTTACAACCACATGATCCTCACATGGATTCGGAACACTTCCATTCCCTCCATCTCTAACCTGTTGGGTAGCTTTGATGATGCCATGTCAGTGTGGGATATGTTGGCCAAAAGGTACTCCACTACTCATGGCTCCATGAAATATCAATTAGTGGTTGATTTGCATCAACTCCGAGAAGAACCAGGGCAATCCATCAATGACTACTACGATCAGCTTCGCTTCATTTGGGACCAAATTGACCTTTCTGATCCAACTTGGGCATGCTCAAAGGATGCTCAACAATATGCTTCCATCAGAGATGAATTTCGCCTCTATGAATTCCTGATGTCCCTCCACAAGGACTTTGAACCCATTCGAGGTCAGCTTCTAAATCGCAGTCCTACTCCCTCTCTTAACACTGCTGTGAACGAGTTGGTTAGAGAAGAAGCTCGTCTTGCAACACTTCAAGCTTAGAATAAGCTCAATGTTTTGGCCATTACACCTTCTGCTCCACCCTTAGAGCAACCTCAGCAATCAGGTGATTCCTCTGGCTCTAGCAATCGTCGTAAGCAGACCAACAAAAAGTTCTGCAATTATTGCAAGCGTCTTGGCCACACCATTGAAACTTGCTATCGTCGTAGCAAATCTACTACTGTTGTTGCTAATACTAAGCCTGCTCCACCAATGGCTTCCATTTTAGCTGAGTCCCAGTCTTCTAGATCCACTATCAACCTCTCCCCCACTGAACTACAGGAGATCATAGCTCAGGCTGTTCGTATGGCTGGTAATGCATCTCTTTCCACTGCTCTCTCTGTTCTACCCGGTAAGTCTCAAAATTGGCTTTTCGATTCTGCTTGTTGCAATCACATGACACCTCACTCCTCCTTATTCTCCAAACTTGACCCTGCACCACACCCCCTAAATATTCATATAGCTGATGGTTCCACCATGCATGGAAATAGTCTAGGTTTTGTTTCGACTTCCAACCTTTATGTTCTTGGAGTCTTTCATGTACCTGACCTATCCTATAATTTGTGCTCTGTGGGACAATTAGCTGAATTAGGTTATTGCCTTGTTTTTTACTATTTTTGGTGTATTGTGCAAGATCCGAGGACAGGACAAGAGCTTGGGACTGGCCCTAGAGTTGGGTGTATGTTTCCTGTGGATAATCTTCATCTTCCACCTGTTGCTCTTGTTTCTGTTGCTGCTGCAGTTTCTTCCTTACCATCTCTTGCACTTTGGCATTCTCGTCTTGGTCATGCATCATCTTCTCGGGTACAACAGTTAGCTTCTAGGGGTCTGTTGGGTTCTGTGTCCAAAGACAATTTTGATTGTACTTCATGTCAGTTAGGAAAACAGCCAGCTTTGTCTTTTGATAACAGTGAATCCATTTCTAATAGTATTTTTGAGTTAATTCATTTTGATGTTTGGGGACCTTCTCCTGTTGCTAGTATTGGTGTATCTCGATATTTTGTTGTTTTTATTGATGATTATTCTCGTTATAGTTGGATATTTCCTATGAAATCTCGTTCTGAAATTTTACCAATATACAGAAACTTTGCAAAAATGGTTGAAACCCAATTCTCCAAACATATCAAAACTTTTCGTTCTGATAATGCTCTTGAATATACTCAATATGCGTTTCAAGCTTTGTTACATTCCTATGGCACTGTACATCATCTAACTTGTCCAGGTACCTCTCAGTAAAATGGTCGAGCCGAAAGGAAACTTCGT
This sequence comes from Quercus agrifolia, assembly GCA_029955455.1. Taxonomy (NCBI): domain Eukaryota; kingdom Viridiplantae; phylum Streptophyta; class Magnoliopsida; order Fagales; family Fagaceae; genus Quercus; species Quercus agrifolia. The sequence continues at coordinate 46,141,484 of JARQAD010000004.1, read as the reverse complement.
CATATTCTTGACACTGTTCGTGCTCTTCTTCTTTCTGCCAAAGTTCCTGCCCCTTTTTGGGGTGAAGCTACTCTTAATTCTGTTCATGTGATTAATCGCATTCGAAGCCCTGTCATCCATAATCAGACTTTGTATGAACGTCTCTTTGGGTCACCTCCTGACTATCATCACCTTCGATCTTTTGGATCTGCTTGTTTCGTTCTTCTTCAGCCTCATGAACACAACAAACTTGAGCCTCGATCTAGACTTTGTTGTTTCCTTGGTTATGGCGAAACTCAAAAAGGGTATAGGTGTTATGATCCTGTCTCTCATCGTCTTCGTGTTTCTCGAAATGTTATCTTTTGGGAACACCGATTATTTGTTGAACTCTCTCACTTTCGTTCTTCCCTAACTACCTCATCTGTTTTAGAAATTTTTCTAGATGAGTCTCTTGTTCCTTCTACACATACTTTTAATCCTCCTTTGGACCTTTCTCTAGATACTTTTGATGCTTCTCCTAGACAAGTTGAAGATGAACAGGTTAATGACGAGCTACCCCACTTAGAGCCTGGGTCCCCTGCTCCTGCTCCACCTGAAGATCCTCCACAAGACATTCCACCTCGCCACTCAACCCGAGTAAGATCCATTCCTACACACTTACTTGACTATCATTGTTACACTGCCCTTGCTACACTTCACGAGCCTCAAATCTATCGTGAGACCTCCACTGACCCTTTATGGCAGATTGTAATGAAAGAGGAACTTGATGCATTAACCAAAAACCATACTTGGGATCTGGTCACTCTCCCTCCTGGACAGTCTGTGGTTGGTTGTAAGTGGATCTATAAGATCAAGACTCGCTCTGATGGGTCCATTGAGCGCTACAAGGCCCGTCTTGTTGCAAAAGGCTTTACACAGGAGTATGGGATTGATTATGAAGAGACCTTTGCTCCAATTGCTCGTATCTCATCTGTTCGTGCCCTCTTAGCTGTTGCTGTTGCTGTTGCTCGTAAATGGGACCTTTTTCAGATGGATGTTAAAAATGCTTTCCTTAATGGGGAGTTGAGTGAAGAAGTCTATATGCAACCTCCTCCTGATCTCTCTGTTGACTCAAACAAGGTTTGTCATCTTCGACGTGCACTTTATGGTCTTAAACAAGCTCCACGAGCTTGGTTTGCCAAGTTCAGCTCCACTATCTTTCGCTTGGGTCACACTGCTAGTCCGTATGATTCTGCCTTATTTCTTCGTCGTACTGATAAAGGCACCATTTTGCTTCTTCTATATGTGGATGATATGATCATAACTGGTGATGACCTCAGTGGCATTCAAGAACTCAAGAATTTTCTCAGTCAGCAGTTTGAGATGAAAGATCTTGAACATCTCAGCTATTTCTTAGGTCTTGAAATTACTCATTCCACAGATGGTCTTTATATTACTCAAGCCAAGTATGCTTCTGACCTTTTATCTCGAGCTGGACTCACTGACAGCAAGACGGTTGACACTCTAGTTGAACTTAATGCGCATTTGACACCCTCGGGGGGGAGACCATTGTCTAATCCTTCTCTTTACAGACGATTGGTTGGCAGTCTAGTTTATCTCACAGTTACTCATCCAGACATCTCCTATGTTGTTCATCAGGTGAGCCAGTATCTGTCTGCTCCATGATCTACTCACTATGCTGCTGTTCTGCGCATTCTTCGATACCTGAAGGGCACTCTCTTCCATGGTCTTTTCTACTCAGCTCAGTCTCCTCTTGTGCTCCGTACATTCTCTGATGCTGATTGGGCAGGGGATCCCACTGATCGCAGATCCACTACAGGTTATTGCTTTCTCCTTGGTTCTTTAATTTCTTGGCGAAGTAAGAAACAAACCTTTGTGGCCCGCTCTAGTATTGAAGCAGAATATCGTGCCCTTGCTGATACCACATCTGAGCTCCTTTGGCTACAATGGCTTCTTAAGGATTTAGGTGTGTCCACATCCTCTGCTACTCCCCTTTACTGTGACAACCAGAGTGCCATTCATATTGCTTACAATGATGTCTTCCATGAACGGACTAAACACATCGAGATTGATTGTCATTTTATCCGTTATCATCTTGTCCATGGTGCTCTCAAGCTTTTCTCCGTCTCCTCCAAAGATCAACTTGCAGATATTTTCACCAAGTCACTTCCTAAGGGACGCACTCGTGATTTGGTTAACAACCTCAAGCTGGTCTCACATCCACCTTGAGTTTGAGGGGGGCTGTTAATGTATATTATGTTATGGGCTTTAGGCCAAATTACTTTACTTGTACAACACACTTATACTTGTACTACACTTTACTTGTACCACACACTTATGCCTCCTATATAAGGCACTGATGTATATTTTCTCATTAAGAAATACAATACAAATCCTTTAGTATTTCTAACAAGCCTTAAATTTGTAACAATTTCCTTAGTGGTCACGTTTTCAAAACTATATGGGAAAATAGCTTCTTGAGTTTCATGATAGAACTTGAATCTTAAATGCTCGAGTTCCTAAGCTGGCAAACAACTGATGTGAAAAATTATCCACGTGGAACCCATGTCGAACTTGAGTTTATAATATATACTCGAGTTCCACCATTCTTCAGATCGTTCTCCTTCTTTAGTTCTTCTTCTTTCTCTTCTGCTTCTGTGGATTATTATAGAGGCACTGATAAACATGGGCGATTTCTCAAGAACAAATGGCAAGATTTAGAACGCTAGAAGATAGACACAAACTCAAGAATGAGAGAACAACTTCTTCCAGGAAAGACACCAGTGAAAGAAGTTGAAGTTTGGCTCCACAATGTAGAAAAGATGAATGATGAAATAGAAGCCATTGAACGTGAAGCTGTAGAAGGGAAGTGTTTCTCACATGCACATGTAGGAAAACTTGCTTTTAAGAAGATACGAGAGGTGGAAGAACTTTATCAAAGGGGTGTTTTTAGTGATAGTTTGGTCATTGATCCACCTCCAAGCAACGGAGAAATAATGTCAACACCAACTTTGATTGGGGAAAGTACAGCTGAAAGAGTAAAGGAAGCAATTTGGGCATGCGTGTTGGACGATGATGTTAGAAAGATTGGCCTTTATGGAATGGGAGGTATAGGTAAATCAACTGTCATGGAGCACATCAATAATTGTCTATTAAAAGAGAAAAACAAATTTGACAATGTTATTTTGGTCACTGTATCAAAGTCTTTAAATGTTATCCAACTACAACATGATATTGCACGTACGTTGGATTTAGATCTCCCAAAAGTTGAGGATGTAAGAGAAAGGGCTAACAGTGTCATGTGGGAAGCATTTGCTCTTGATAAAGTAGGAATTCCAGAGCCTACTTCAGCAAATGGATGCAAATTGTTTTTAACAACACGAGATCTTGCTGTTTGTCGAGGAATGAATTGTAAAGATATCAAAATGGAGCTACTTTCGAACGAGGAGGCACATAAGTTATATTTGGATCAAATGGGTTATGATGTTTTTAATATTCCCTATTTGAAACCAATTGCAAAAGAGGTTCTTGAAAGATGTGCCCAATTGCCTCTTGCAATTGTTACGATAGCTGCAAGTTTCAAACCCTTAAGACAAGATTTCGAGTGGAGCGATGCACTGGAAAAGCTGAAGAGAGAAGCAGGTACTTGAGACACTTACATTTAGTTATGAATGCTTGGAAGATGAGGAACCTAAACAGTGTCTCTTGCATTGTGCACTATACCCTGAAGACTTTGAGATTAACAAACAAGAGTTGATAGAACATTTAATTGATGACGGAATTATTGAAAGAATGAAGAATAGGCAAGCAGGCTATTCAATATTGAGTAAAATGGAAAATGCTTGTTTATTGGAAGGTGGAAATGATAATTTTGTGAGGATGCATGATTTGGTAAGAGACATGGTCCTCCAGGTTGCAAGTCCAGAATTTATGGTAGAAGGTCAGTTGGGATTGGAAGATTTTTCAGATGAAGGAAAATGGAGAGAGGATCTTGTAAAGGCTTCTTTAAGGTACAACAACATATCAACAATCCCTTGTAATGTATCACCAAGGTGTCCTAACCTTTCAACCTTGTTGCTGCGATGTAACCCGTCATTAAAAGCTGTCCCAGATTCTTTTTTTGAGCATTTGCATGGGCTCAAGGTTCTTGATCTATCATATACTGGTATTAGATCTTTGCCGAATTCAGTCTTTAGCTTGGAGAATCTTTCTACAATAAGGTTAAGGGGGTGTGAAGGATTAATACATGTGTCTCCATTAGCAAAGCTTACAACAATGAGAAAGTTAGACCTTGGGTTAACATTAATTGAGGAAGTACCCCATGGTTTAGAAATGTTGGTCAACTTGACGTATCTCAATTTGAATGCGTGTAGACTAAAAACCATTCCACCTGAGATTTTACCTAAACTATCTCATCTTCAGTATCTCTCAGTTTCCTTCAAACACAGTAATAGTGAAAGGAGAAGAGATAGCAAGCTTGAAGAAATTGGAGACTTTTGGGGGTCATTTTTATGACTTATACGAGTTCAATACGTATATAAGATCCTTGGAGAAAAGGCAACTTGCATGTTATGAAATTGAAGTGGGAATGTCAATAATGGATGACTGTCTAAGTGAAGACGTCTCAAATGGCAAATCTGTAAGGTTAAATGACTGCAATTTAAGAAAAGGAGAAGAGTCCTTTGTGCTACCGAAAGATTTGCAACTTCTAGGTATTGGAAGCTATTACGAAATAAGAAGTTTATCTGATGTTCCATCTTCGAACCACGCAAGTGAATTATAGGGTATAGTTCTTGACAACTGCGAAGGAATAGAGCACGTACTTTCATTTTCTTCTTCTTCTTCGACGTCCTCTTCTTGTACCATCTCTCTTCAAACTCTCGAGGCTTTAGCGCTTTCTAGTTTGAATAACTTACAGGTATTATTTAGGAAAGAGGAAGTTGCATCGGCACAGTTCCCACCTGACATCTTTTCCTGTCTCAAAATATTTGTAATAGGGAATTGTTCAAGAAAAAAGAAGCAGCTTTTAGCTGGGTTGCTGCTACACTTGCACAACCTGGAAGAGATCGAGGTCCGCAATTGTGGACAATTAGAGGAAATAATAGCAGAAGTATTTGATGAATTTGAAGGAGAAGAAAAGGAGGGAATAGTCACTACCAAAATCACTCTCCCCAGATTGAGAACTTTGGAATTACGAGACCTACCAGAATTGAAGACCATTTGTAGTAGCAGAAAAGTAATAGTTTGTGATTCTCTTGAAAGGGTTGAGATAATTGAATGTCAAAAGCTGAAGAGACTCCCTCACTCTCTGCCGCTTCTTAATGGACAACTTTCTCCTCCCCTTTCTCTTAAAAAGATTAAAGCAGATAAAGAATGGTGGGAGTCGTTGGACTGTCAGGACACTAAGAATGTCCTTCAACCCTTCTTCTGGGATCCGAAGGAACGGGATAAACAAATGATAGCATATTTAGAGGTAAGTCTTTCTCTTCATTCTCACATTTCTTTTTTTTTTTGTTTATTTATCTTTTATGGACTCATCTTTAATCTTTCTTTTATTTTCTGCAATCCATTTTCTAAAATCCTTTAAACACCCCTTTTGGACTGGGCCAACCTATTATTTATCACATCTTCCCTGTAAGTCTATGCTTTATAGTTACTGTAAAATGGTTTCGCGAGTGGTTTCTTTTGCTGTTTTGGTCTTATAAAGGATTTATGGCTAAGAAATTTTTGTGTGATTTTATTCATTTTTTTTTTTTTTTTTCATATTTGCTAATTAATATGAACTTTGCTGTTATTAACGCGTGCTCCTCTTTGACTAAGTGTGACAATCTTCTGTAATTGATCCTCTAGCTGATTTGTTTTGATATAGGATTTGTTGACAAGCCGAACCTTGACATAAAATGTTTCCGTAATTCTTTGTGATTTTGTTCTTATTTGCTAATTATAAACTCTTTTATGTTATGAAGTTGTGTTCCTCTTTGACTAACTGCCACAATCTTCTGTAATAATTTATCTCTTCTACCTAATTTCTTTTGATACCCACTTTCTATCTATTTTCAACATTAACTTGTATCCAGGGGTGGAGCCAGGAATTTTTGTTTGGGAGGCCAAGTTGCAACTCTAATATATTTATCAAGACAACCCTACATACACATATACATACGTTTTTTTATTATATACACACATTTTTATTTGATAAGTTATATATATACATACACCAAACAACAACAAAAAGAGCTTAATAACTTCAATCAAAATTATGTTTGGTAGCGATCTTACATAACATTTTGGGGGGTAGCTCTTGAGAGGGAGTGCCAGTTTGAGAGGGAGCCTGCATAAAACTCACATTTAGCAATTTTTACTTTATGTTTATGTTGTTGGTGTTGTTGGTATTATGCTTTGGATATTTTGGTTTGCTACACTTTGGTTAATAGTTTGGTTTAAACTCATGGATATTTTTAGGTCTTTTGAAATGTGTGGTATTTTGGTTCATATATATATATATATATATAAGTTTATATTCAGTACTTTGTAGGCTTTTATGGTTTGTACCTATGCCTTGTAGTTTAGTACTTCTTGTTTTGTCATGCATTACTTTAAGTTCTCTCACTCTTGTGCCCTAGTAGGATCTTGTTCCTAGATGCATACATGTTTTGTGCATTGATTGAGTATTGGACATGCAAATCATACTTTGCATTTAAGCTTATTAGCTTGCATGTTCGGATGTTTATTCCATATGTGAATGAGCATTGTGATCACTATTCTATAGTGATTGCTTGTATGGTCAAGCCATGGTTTATTACTTTATTCCATTTTGCTTGATCGCATTATGCTTGCTTCATATGCATTACAAGTTTTCTGCATACAATGATCAAATTGTATTGTTGTGTTTCAGGAGATATTTGTTCTTATGATTCAAGAGCTTCACAGATTCTAGAGTTAGGTGTGAATGAGTTTTGTTCAACTGTTCTCAACTCACATGTTAAGTCTAGAGTTTGTTTTAGGGTTTTGTCACAGAATAGCCAAAGGGGTAGATTGTAAGGTTGAATTTAATTAACCATTTTATGTGGGAATCATGTAAGGGTAATGTGTGAGAGAGTGTGAAGAAATGCTCAAGACTGTGCAGTGAAGCAGGGACTCGCGGCTGGATCTCACGGGTGGCTCATGGTTTGCAAGCCGCCAAAAGATGCACACGAGTGAAGCATGCAGAGAAGATGAACCGTCATGCCAGCTATAGCACTACAGGACAAAAAGTCCAAACTGGCCATTCAGTTAGCACGCGGCTTGGACTCGTGACTTAGTCAAGTCGCAAGGCCAAGTCGCTAATCCACTCTATTATAGAAAAACTGACTCTTCGCATTCTTTTCTCACTCCAGTATAAATACCCCTTATACCCACGAAATATAGTGAGCTTCTAGAGAGAATTTTGGGAGAGAAACCCTAGAGAAAAACAAGATTGACTCATCCACAATCTTTATATAGTGACTCTTCAAATTCCTCAACTCTCACCCTCTCCACTGTTACATCCTTAAGAGGTACATTAGCCAAAACATTTTCTCATCATACCCATATCTGTGAAAAGGATTTTTGGTGCTTGGGAAGCAATTAGGAATGGACCAATTGATCTTGGTTGATGCTGCTAAAGAAGACAAAAGTTCAACGCAACCTCGTTGGAGCAAGAAGCTTAAAGGGCTTAGGTACACTGGATAAATTAGGCTTTGAGGGTCTTCTGCTATTCATGTATCCCAACTTCATTCTTTAGTGGATTATTGACCGCTTGGAGGGCGGTGGAGAGGTTTTACGCCGAGAGCTTCGATTTCCTCTTCGATAACACATCGTTGTGTTGTCCTTGTGTTTGCATCTTTCTTCCTTTAATCTTTACCATTTAATTTCTGCTGTGGATGTGATTTTATTTGGTTTAGATTGTTTTATCAATTCTGTTTTAGCTTATGTTTATGTTCCGCGGATATATTGTTTGATAATAAGCTTGAATGGGTAATTTGTAAATTTGGGTTTTAAACGTTCAAGGTGTTTTACACACATTTTGAACATTCAAAAATAAAATTCATTTTTACTATTTTTATAGTGAAATTCTTTAAAAAAAAAAAAAAAATTCATTTTCGATACAAATTATCAAATTTTATACTAAAGTAAGTAAAAAATCTTTCAATTGAACTAATGAAATTTTCAAAAATATGAATGATCCAAAACTTGGGGGAATAAGTTAGGCTTCAAATATATTTGAAGCTATCTTGCTCTAACCCATTATGTAGTAACTAAAGAGACATTTCATGTATAGTTTTAGTGACATTATTGTTTTAATGAGTCAATAACTTGTTAATTGCCACATAACTGGTTGAAAAAGATATAGATTCAAATATGTTTGATGCCAAATTTTATCAAATATTTAACAGATATAAGAGCATATTTTATAATAAAAAATAGAATTGTGAAAAATAATATTATGTCTCTATAATTATTAGACCAATTTTTTTTCTAAGAGTATCATTGGACTAAATCAAATATTTGGAGGGGACTCTTATTTTTTAGACTAAATTTTGAAAATATTAAAATAATTATATATATTTAAAAAAATTTCAAAATCATGGCCCCCCACCCTTACACATAGCTACGCTCCTGCATGTATCCTCTTCTTTTTCTTCTCTGTTCGCCGGTCGTGAAGAACACAAAAATAGGGAATTGTTTTATGTTGTGTACATTTTGGTCCTAATAAGTCTTTTTACATTAAATCTGGTGAATTTACTCGATCTTCTTTGGATACCTTGAAACATTGATTTTGCAATGATTATAGTTCCAATTATTTTTTTTATTTTTTTCGCTGAATATCAGATCTTGTGATTCCTCTATACTTGGGAAAACGTAGCACTGTAGCAGCATGTACCTTGTGGTTAATGTACAAAATTGGTGCACAAAATTGTACAAAATTGTTAAATTGGTGCACATCTTGCGAACATCCATTCCATCGTAACTATTGCTGTCAACATGCTCTATATGGGTAGTTTCATTATCTAGGAACAAGTATGCTTATGATACAAGCATCTTGGTCATCAATATGGCATACTTTTTGCTTCATGTTTTCGCTTTTGTGTTGATAACCAGCTTTCCTTTAGGGTGTTTGTATTCGTCATTGAATATATAACTTGTTCCCATTCCTTTTCCTTTCTTTCTTGTCCTTTTCTACTTTCTCTATTCCTCCCTCTAATAGAGCTGGATTTGTGAATTACATGATATCGAATTTGGTTTATCTCAAGCTAATAGATGTAAATTCATTCTCAAAACAACCAATGCAAACTCTATAGAAGTTGGGTACTCTTCAATGTGGATATTTGATTATTGCCATAAATAATTTCATATGCGTTCAATTCAAGATTAAATCAGCAATCCATTACTCAACCCAAGAGACAACATATCAATCTTGAAATAATCAAAACTCATTTTAGATGAAAGGCTATATTAATGAGTCACCTCATTTGAGAAATGCAGCATTGCTCCTTTCAATAATATTAGTTGAACTATTTTTAGTTATTGATCAATTTTATAAATAAAAAATAAAAAAAAAAAAAGGTGAAAGGGAGAAAGGATTAAAAAAATGATTATGTTAGTAAATTTTGTGCTTTACTTGTTGATGCATGTATTTTTGCTCCTCATATAGTCACAAAATTTCTCTCCACTATTTATGTGGAGAACAAGAAGCTTAAAGAAGATGCAGATAGTAATATCCGAGATTTGCATAATTTTAACGCAGAAAATTTGCTTTTCAAGTTGATATGACCTGTTTTACTTGAACCTATGCTTCATTGTTATGCACATGATGAGGCTTTGAAAAATATTTTCTATTGAGTACCAAAATGTGTTATGCAGGGATATTACAATCAAATAAAATATTTTCATCATGAAACGTACTCAGTGCAATTAACTTGTTTTTCCTATTAACGATGTGAGTAAGTATTAAAGAGAAAAATCATATAGATTGTTAATTTTCCTTATATTTTGCTACTTTTTTAGTTATTTGCAAACAAGCTTTCAGGAAAGGCTACTTAAATGTTTTGTTATCTTTCATTAAGTTTTTAGTATCCTCTTTAGTTCCCTGTAAGTTAAATATTGCTGCTTCGTTCACATTTCTCACAGTGCACCAGCTGTAGTGCAACATGCTCCATACGCTATGGAAATGCTTAATCATTTAGGAGGCCTTTCATTTAAGAATTATTTTATTTCTCATCTGAATCAATAGATGCACTTTGCGTACCCTAGTATTGTCCTTTGCAAACTTGTAACTCTAGAATACTAAAAGATTTAAAGGACTCTCATGTGTTTGTGAACCTGTTGTATCATTTCTCAACCTATAACTTTCGAGTGCTTAAATATTTATAGTCTGTTTGGAGGGGAAGGGAAAGGGAATAAAGTAGAATAGAATAGAATTAGCTCAAAATTAACCTATTTTCAGTCAACTCTAATCTACTTTCCTCCACTCCCTCTCCCTTTCCCCTCAATCTAAACGGGTCCTTAAAGAAATCTTGTGTGTTTGTGAACCTCTTGTATCATTTTTTTTTTTTTTTTTTTTGATGAACAAACCTCTTGTATCATTTCTGAAAGTATTGGTTTTGGGGGAATTTGTAAGGTCTTTAAAATGCGTTAATGATCAATCTTATGCTAGAGTTTCTCTTCATATGTGCCAGAGTCATGAATCATGGTTTTAAGCAGTAAATAAGTTATATCTGGTGTACATTTTTTTTCTTCTACATTTTGATGCTAAATCTGGTGAAGGTTCTTGATCTCCTCCAGAAAGTTTTAAAATATTCCTTTTGCAGAGACCATAATTCGAATTGATATAAATTTTTTTTTTTTTTTTTTTTTTTTTTAATTTTGTTGCAAATCCACAAATCAAGGATTTCTCTATCCCTCTAAAGGCGTGGTCTATTCCTCATGCTTAATTTACAAAAGTGGTGGACTCTTCTGGCATGTTAATGTTTGATGGTTGTAAATATCTTTTGTCGCTATTCGGCAATTACTATCGACATGTACTGTATGTATTATTTGATAATCTGGGAACGACTATGCTAATGAAACAAGCTTTCCTGATTATCAATTTGGGATTAATTAGTTCAGAATCATCCACCAAGAAGTCATCACAATTTTCTCCTTTTATCCTTGTTCATTGTGTGTTAAAAACCGGCCTTCGTTTTGGCTGTGTAATGTATTCAGCAAAATATAACGCATGTCATCAAGATATTATACATGTTTAAATAGCATTATCTTTATATTTTAATCCATCATGTTTTTTAATTATACTAGTATTATGCTGTGCAATGCACAACTTAATCAAAGATCATGTGTAAATTAATGAAAAAAATATTTTAATTAAAATTATATAGATAAAAAAAATAAAGTAATCTTTTACTTTTTTTTTTTTTTTTTTTTAAATTAAAGTTTCCAGTTAGTTCAACTAATAAAGTCTCTAATAGTTGTATAAGAGATTTGGGATTCAATCCCCGTCTACACCAAAAGCTAATTAGTATCTTGATTTGATGATAAGAAGTTACCATCAGAAGCGAACGCCATAAGTTGAAACTCTCTAAAAAAAAAAAGTTATATAATGAATGCATATTGTGTAAGATTAAATTTAAAAAAAAAAAAAAATCATATATAAGTCCAAAATTAATTGAATCGAATATGGTAAATAACTATGCAACTAATATAAAAAGGAGATGCCTAAAAAAATATAAAGGCGGTTTGCATAATTAAAAAATAATTGAAAGCATATTTAAGTGGTAACCTCGATGTAATAGTTAAGAATTATGAGCAATCCAAATTGCTAAACATTAAAAAATAAAAGTAGATAAATTTACATTAGAATTGAATTTTTGTCTTTGAAAGTGAGGGAGGAGGCACCAAATTTCACCCTATCAAAACCAAATGTGTAAATATAAACTCAATAACAAAAGTATTGTTTGATCGAGTGTTTCGAAACCTCAAGACAACTCCCAAAAAAATATTAAAAAACATGAATAATAAAAAAATTTTGGGAATTTATTTTTTGAAGCAAAGAGGGACTGAATTTGAGGGACAAACAAAAAACAAAAAAAGAAATAACCCTAAAAAATGATAGATACTTGGATGTTCAAAATATTAATGAAAAAAAAATCATGAATATGGCCTATTATTTATTGTCATGCCAATTGGGTTTCAGCTACATATTTTACTCCTAACTTGTAATGATCAAAGAAGTAAAATTCACCAAAAAATTCGGGGAAAAAAAAAGACATGATATATGACATACTTAATATAGAAAATATAGAAGCAACCTTGCATTTTATGCTCCGCATGTTTGGTTTCATAGATCCCTTTATGAATCTGCAAAATTAAATATTTATGAATCTCAATAAATCAAATGATGAACAAATTAATTATATATATATATATATAAAAATTAAAAAAAAAAAGAGCTCGGAAATAATAGTAGAGGCAAGGAAGTCTTAGAGCAAATCTAAGATTTGAAGCTTTTGGTGTGTGTGTGTGTATAAAATGAAACTTTTGGTTTTAGTTAGAATTTTAGTTGAAATAGAATTTTATATCTTTTAAAGCTAAGCTAATAAAATTTATTTTCAAGATAATTATATTTAATATAAGAGTGTAATTTTGATTAATTTTTCTTTCTTTAACGTACAACCATTCTTTTTATCTCCAAAAGAAAAAAAAAAAAGTTCTCTTGGGTTTATTCAAAAAATCTCTTAGCCATGTAAGAGTGTGAATATATCTCCCGCCATTAATAAAAAAGTAAAATCAATTCTAGTTAAACACTTTGTCTCAAACTAAAACTCTTAAAAATTAAACTTCCTACCATGTTACAAATATTCGAAGTAAAAAAAAAAAAAAAAAATGTTGATATCAACATTAAGCTTTTGTGTCTATCTAAAGATAAATAGAGTAAAAGTTGATGAGAAAAATTAAATGTTTGTGTCTATCCAAAAATTGGTAGATTAAAAATTGATAAGAATAATATATTTGTAATAAAATTAAGATTTTTATCAACTTAAAAATTATAAGAGAAGAAGATAAATACAAAAAAAAAAAAAAAAATTATATTTATTTTTAAAATTTTTTTTTTTAAATTCTGCAATTTGGTGCAGAATTTGGTGCAGTCATTTGGCACAATCACGACTTCTAAGCCCAAATTTTATTATATAGTAAATGATTTTTTTATATCTTAATTTATTATTCTAATTGATTCAAATTTCCTTTCCAAAAAAAAAAAAAAATTGATTCAAATTTGGTATAATCACAATTCACAACTTGGTTGGTTGTATAATCTATTAAGATCCAGACCATGGCCTAGTTGAACTCGCCGTGGCCCAGTTGGTATTAGATCTCAATCTCGCAAATATTGGGCCTTTGAAGACCAAGACCATGGGACTCCGGGACTTGTGAAGGCACAGATTTCGTAATGGCCTAAGATTCGATCCAAGCATAGCCCAACAACAACTAAGGCAGTTACCAAAACGGTGCGCCGTGCACTAAAAAGAAAATCAAATTGACACGTCAAACACTCACCATTTTCCCTAAATTTTGCGTGTGATTTGAACTATTTTTCTTTCCTTCTTTCTTTTCCTTGATCTTTGAACCATTTAAAATGGTCAAATACCATATTTGGATGAAATATTTAGGAATTTGATGATGCTGGAAAATCAACAGTGAGCTACACGGTCAACACGTGCTCGCAATAACACCTACACAACACAAAAAGAAAGGACCTAACAGAGAACACTGGTGTGGTGCTGGCCAAATACCCTCCGAATGTCAAGTTAGAACTTCTCACAGCTCTAGAGTGCTAGAAATTGGTAAATTATGTGTACCTTGGTTGGTGAGGGTATTCGGGTTTTTATAATAGTAGAGTGTTGAATCTCCTTATTGGATTAGAAGTCTTTTCCTTTTAGGAGTCTCTTTGGGCGTATTTTGCAGGATCCTTTCCTTATAGGAATCCCTTTAGGTATCATCAAACATGGAGAACAAGATATTTCCTTATATACAGGATACGTGGGTGGCAAGCAACCCTTTATCAGGGTCGTCAGCTTGCCCTGCCCCTTCAGCCTTAACGCAGTCAGCTTCATGGAGGCATCAGCCTTTGAGTATGCCTTGCAAAGTGTTTCTTAACTTCCTTTTCATCGATGAGTATTAATGAAGGCTGATGGGTGTAAATGAACCCGTCATCTCACGTCGTCGCCATAAACTGTTGGCTTGTTCTTACTGTGAGTATCTTCTATTTTCTTCCACATCAGTTGCCCCCTACTCCATAATCTCGTCATTTTAGACTGACTGGTTATGGAGTTTGGCTAATTACTTTTTTGGGTCCAGAGAAACGGGAAGATTATTTGGAGGATTCCTCGAGCCGTAATACATTTAATGCACTAGACACGTGTTGCGTTCCCGTTGGCCCCGTTTCTGACGAAGGCGTCGCTTCATCTTCCACGTGTTTTTTCTTTCTATATATATGGTGCATCCTCCTTATTTTCTCTATTTCATCCTTGCTGATTTTCGAGAGAGAAAGCCCGTCGCCTTTGATTTCGTCAATCCGTCCTTTACTTCCGTCACTTTATCCGTCGTCATTCTTAAGGCCTTTCTTCAGAAAGCTAACTTACCAGTAAGTTTCTATTTCCTTCCTCTTTTTTTGCATTTTTTACTTATAGCCGAATAATTCCTTAGTGAGGACGTCAATTTAGGTACTTAGATTGGATCCGTTACTTGTAGGTAGTCAGATGTCAAGTGACGCGTCGTGTGAGGAGTTGTCAGTCTGCAAAGGAGCGGGCTACAACGAGACCTTTGGTTTGGGTGATAAGTCCAAGGACTTCTCACCTTCGTCAAAGAGGGAGACGTCGGCCTAATCTCCCGACGGCGATGATGAGAGTTATGCTGAGGGGAGTGAAGAGGTAGAAGGGAAGCATAAAGTAGGAAAAGAGGGAAGTGGGAGTGACGGTGATGATGATGGTGACGAGGAGGATGATGATGGTGACAAGGAATCCTGTGAAGGGACCTCAGTAGGTCCTAGAGATAACCGTCCCTTCATTCTCCCTGAGGAATGAGCCGTCAACAGGTTTTTACCTTTGATGAGTGACAAAGTTTTTAAGGAGTTGCATACCCGGTATCAAATCCCAGAACATATCCCAATCCATCTTCTTAAGGAGAACAAGAGATGCTACTCAGGGAGGACAGCTAACGTTGGCATGTACGACGCCATGTTTGCCGCGGGGCTTAGATTGTCGCTAACGGCCTTGCATCGTCAGCTAGCCGATTTTCTGGGTCTATCCGTCAACCAGATTGCTCCAAATGCTTGGAGGACTTTTATAGGTGCTGAAATATTATGGGGACGTCTGAGTAGGGGAAACCGTCAGCTTACACTGGACGAGTTCTTTTACTGCTACAGACCCCACTATATTGCTTCTTCCAAGGGGACGTATCACTTTACCATCAGGGAAAAAGACTTAAAATTAGTGTCTGATATGCCAGATTCCAATAGAAACTGGAAAAGTAAGTATTTCTTTGTTGAAAGGACGGACTGGGTGTGTCGTCAGGAAGAATGGGTGACAATGCCTCGTGGTTACTTCGACAACATGTAGGCTTTTGTCAGGGAGTCAAGTTGAACCCATTAACTGCTCTTTTTCTCCTTTTATTGTAGCGCTTCTAATACCGTCCATTTTTCTTGATTTCAACTAGTGCCCGTCCCCATATATCTGATGAGCAGGAGGAGTTCATCCGACGGGTTCTTGAAATTCCCTTAGATCAGAGAAAGTGTAGGGACTTAATCACCCTTGACACTCTCCATTTGTATTGCGAGGGTCCTGAACCGACGCCAGAAGCTCGAAAATTAGGCAAATACTCTTATTGCCATAAGTAAACATTTCTCATAACTTGTCAGTCTAATTTTACCATCTGCTTTTCCTGACGCACGACGATCATTTTTGTAAAGATGGATGCTGCTAAGCAAAGAATAAGGGCGATTGCAGCCCGTAAAAAAGAGGAGGTGAAACTGGCAAATGGGACAGAGGAGGGAACCTCGTCAGCCCCCAAAACAGTCAGTAAGGTTTCAAAAAGGAAGCCTGATGGAGATGATGACTGTCCATCAAAAAGGACTGCCGTCACTTTCGGTGACGCCTCTCTGAAGAGGAAGTCACCCCTTAAGCCAAGCCATGGTGCGAGGCAAGGGGATAATGACTTCCTCTGGTCTCGTCATCAAGGGCCCATGTTGCCTCCTGATCCATAAGGACTATGCCGTCGGGGAAGTGGGGTCCTTTGTAAAGACGACGGATATAGGGCCCTGTGATCTATTAGGGACGGAGGACTTAGGGGAGTCAACTCTTTTTGACCTTACTAGGGTATGCTCGCTTTCTCAGGTTAAGTTGGTTTTGTTTCTTTCTGATTCATTTAACTGACGCCTGTGCCTTTTTCAGGCCTTGGTTCACGTCAAGGCCTTTCAGGATCGTTGTGATGCAAAGGAAGGGGTCGTTGGCCGTGTTAGGAAACACAATGCCACTTTGATGAATGAACAAAGGCAATACAAGGAGGCCGTCCACACGCTAAATAAGGAGGTGAAGGGGAAATTGGAGAAGGCAAATCGTCAGAAGTAGAAGCTTCAAGAGGAGGTGACGGCCTTGCGTGAAAAGGTGGAGACGGCTGGGACTGACGCTGTCCAGAAGTTAAAGACGTCGCAATTGTTCATTGACTCTTGTGCTGACTACTACGTCACTGGGTTTGACGATTACCTTAAACAGGTTGCGTCAACTTTCCCAAAGCTAGACTTGTCGAAGATCACAATGGATGCACCTGAGCCAACGACACCTGTTGGGAACGTCGTCATCGACGATGATGACGGTTCCCCTAAGTCGCAGCTTCCTCCCAAGGATGACGACGGCGTCATTCTAGCCTAGCTTGCTGTCAATCCTCCTCTTGCTCTCGTTTCCAAGATTCCAATGGTAGCTGTAGATGTTGACGACCCTCAGCCTCAGAAAGATGGTGGAAACCTTACCGATGCTCCTAACGTGTAATTGTATATTCCATTTATTTTGAGAACAATGTTTAATTGCCCCTTTGTTTTTGGGCCCTTGTTTGTAAACAATTTATTTTGTGTATGGTATGTTATGGGTTAATTTACTTATTCATTGTATCTTTTTTTTTTTATAAACTCGTTGGTTTCTTGATTTTCGTAGGCCTAATAAACACGCCACCTATAAGCCCATCGACAGTGGATAATGACTCGTTTTTATTTATGTTTATTTGTTGAGGCCATCAGCTTTATTGCTTTGGTCGTGTTATGGACTTAACGGGTTTGTTCATTTATAGAGTTATCCTGTCATTTTTTGTAGTGCCGTCATCTTTATAGCCTCGTCCATTTATGGACTTAATGGACTTAATGAACCTGTCATTTTTGTAAGGCCGTTAGTTTTATAACCTCGTCTTAATGGACTTAATGAACCTATCATCTTTCATAGGGCCGTCGGCTTCATTGCCTTGTTCCTTTATGGACTTCACGAACCCGTCACTTTTTGTAAGGCCGTCGGCTTTATTGCCTTGTCCCTTTGTGAACTTCACGAACCCGTCACTTTTTGTAGGGCCGTCGGCTTTATTGCCTTGTCCCTTTATGGACTTCACGAACCCGTCACTTTTTGTAGGGCCGTCGGCTTTATAGCCCCGTCCATGTTATAGACAGTGGACTTGTCACTTTTCATGATCTCATTCATTTGATGAGGTCATCAGCTTTATGGTCTCGTCCATATTACGGACTTAGTGAACTTGTCACTTTTTATGATCTCATTCATTTGATGAGGTCGTCAGCTTTATAGTCACGTCCATATTATGGACTTTAAGTCGTCCACTTTTTGTGGACTATGAATTTGTGAATAGAAACTTCAGCTATTTTTGAATAAACTCCTCTTATTGCCATGCATTTGTAGAAAAAAGTAGTTCTTAAAAAGAAAACAAAGACCTGCCCTTTGGGCTTTAAAAGAGTTATTATAGCAAAAACTAAAGTAAATAGAAAAATTGAGGAGTATAGCTAAAATTCACTAAGGTAAACTAGAAATAAAAGGGTGCTGCTCTTCATGTCATCCTTTTTACTGGTAGTACTTCCACAAGTGCTCGGTGATCCATGGATGTGGTAGCTTCTGTCCGTTTATCGTCTTCAGGTGGTAAGTGCCATTCCTCTACCATAACGTGATTCGGTAAGGTCCTTCCTAGTTGGGGCCAAGTTTCCCTTGGGTGAGGTCTCTAGCAGCGCCTATGACTTTCCTTAGAACGAGATCTCCAACCTTGAAATCTCTGTGTCAGACCCGGGAATTGTAATGCTTCGCCATGCGGTCCTGGTACCATACGAGCCTTTGTTCTTTTGTCGCCCTGACTTCGTCTATCAGATCGAGCTGTAGACGTATGGCCTCGTCGTTCCTGCTCTCATCATGGTTGTGTACCCTGTAACTTGTAAGTCTGACATCGGCTGGGATGATTGCCTCATTCCTGTACGTTAGCTGGAATGGTGTCTCTCCTGTGGGTGTTTTTGCCATCGTTCTATATGCCCATAGTATGCTTGGCAATTCTTCAGGCCATATGCCCCTTGCCCCCTCGAGCCGAGTCTTTATAATTTTAAGCAAGGATCGGTTTGTAACTTCGACCTGTCCATTAGCTTAGGGGTGGGCAGGGGAGGAGTAGTGGTTCCTTATCCTTAACTACGAGCAAAAGTCCCAGAAAGAGTCGTTGTCCAATTGCTTCCCTTTATCCAAGACTAAGACCTTAGGAATGCCAAATCTGCATATGATGCATCTCCAGACGAAACCCAGTACGTTCTTCTCCATAATGGTGGCCAAAGCTTCAGCTTCCACCTATTTTATAAAGTAGTCAATGCCTATTACCAGGAACTTTAGTTGTCATACCGCTGTAAGGAATGGTCCCATAATGTCTAATCCCCACTAAGCAAACGGCCATAAGGCCATCATCGGGTTCAGTTCTTCGGTTAGTTGTCTAATAATATTGCTGAACCTCTGGCATTTGTCACAGGTCTTGACGTAAGCCTCGGCATCCTTCTGCATGGTAGGCCAATAGTATCATGCTTGCACAAGCTTGTGTACTAGTGATCTTGACCCCGAATGGTTTCCGCAAATTCCTTCGTGTACCTCTCTCATGACGTAGTCCGCCTCTTCATTACCTAAGCACCTTAGAAATGGACAAGAGAAGCCTCTTTTATACAGGACTAGTTTTATCAAGACAAACCTTTCTGCCTGGACCTTCAGCTCTCTTGTGGCCTCCTTCCCGTCTGGCAAAACGCCATTCTTAAGTATGAAGCTATCGGTGTGGTCCAGTTGCTTTCGAAACCTATCTCTTGCACGTTGTCAGAATCTATCAGTGGAGAAAGTTGAACGAAAGAGTGTACATTACCATGGGCGATCATATGTTCTGCTGAAGTGGCCTTAGCAAGGCGATCAGCTTGCTTATTTTCTCCTCTGGGGATTTGGATGATTTTGGCCTTTAGGTCATCTACTCTTCTTTTTGCTTGATCCAGGTACCTTTTCATCCTTTCACCCTTGCACTCCTAGTCTTCATTCACTTGGTTAGTAATGACCTGAGAGTCGCAGTAAATGACTACGCTCGTGGCCCCTGCTGCTTTGGCAAGGTCGAGGTCCACTACTAGTGCTTCGTATTTCGCTTCATTGTTCGTGGTGGAGAAGTCGAGACAGACCATGCATTCAACCATATCTCCTTCAGGTGACAGTAGTACGACACCAACCCCCCCAGCCTGCCTATTAAATGATCCGTCCGTATGTACTCTCCACTGAGGAGATTTTTCTGCCCCCTTGTCTTCGTCATGAGTGAATTCTGCTATGAAGTCTGCGACAACCTGCCCTTTGATGGCAGTTTGCAGGCAGTATTGGATGTCAAACTCGCTCAATCCTCCACTTCCCGTTAGCTTTCTTGACCATTACTATGTTTGCCAGCCAGTCGAGGTAGTAAACCTCCCTAATGAAGCTCACCTCTTGTAGTTTGCAAACCTCTTCGGCTGTGGCTCGATCTCGCTCCAAGGTGAACACTCGCTTCTTCTGTCGAATGGGCAAAAAAGAAGGTGACACATTTAGCCTATGTACCATGACTGAAGGGTCTATCCCGGGCATGTCCTCGTGGCTCCAGGTAAATATGTCTCGATTGCTTCTGAGAAAATTCGTGAGTGCTTGGCAGACCGTGAGACTAGCAAGTGTTCCAATCTTGGTTGTCCGGTCAAGGTTCGAGTCATCAAGAAACACCTCTTCAAGTTTCTCTATGAGCTCCGACGTCATCCGGTGTTCTTTTATGCTCATGGCTTGGAGGTGGTCATCCATTTCCATCATGGCCACGTAGCATTCGCGTGCGGCCACTTGATTCCCCCGTAGCTCTCCTACTTCATAATTGGTAGGAAACTTAATCATCAGGTAGTAGGTTGAGGTTACAGCCTTCCACGAATTGAGGGTGGGCCGTCCGAGGATAGCATTGTAAGCGGGTGAGCAGTCGACCACTAGGAATGTCACATCCTTGGTAATCTGCTGTGGGTAGTCGCCTACCACTACGGACAATGTGACTGCGCCTAAGGGGAGCACCCTTGTACCTCCAAAACCGACGAGTGGAGCGTTCGTCGGAACCAATCGTTCTCTGTCAATCCCCATTTGTTGAAACGTCGGATAATACAGGATATCTGCCGAGCTACCATTGTCGACCAACACCCTATGCATGTTGTAATCTCCTACTCATATGTTGATGACCAGCGCATCGTCGTGCGAGTGGTGAAGACGTCGTGCATCTTCCTTTGAGAATCCGATTATGGGGCTTTCTCTCCGTGCTATTTTCGGTATAGAACCTGTCAGCTGATCATTCTAGACCATCCTAAGGTACATTTTACGGGCCTTTTTGGACGACCTAGTGGTTGCTGTTCCCCCTATAATCATCCTTATGTCCCCTATGGGGGTCTTAGTCGTTCATTATCCCGTTGGGGGTTCTAATCTTGAGGGGGCAGATCCACTCTCTCATTCCTAACGAATTTCTGCAACTTCCTTTATTTGATAAGGGCTTCAATCTGTTGTTTTATGTCGTAACAATCGACCATGTCATAACCATGGTCTCGGTGAAAGCGGCAATATTTGTCCCTTGATCGCCTGTTGGGATCCCCCTTCAGCTTTTCGGGGTAAGTTAGGGCCTCCTCGTCTTTGATCTGCATCAGAACTTGATCTATCGGGGCAGTTAATGGGGTGAAGCTCGTGAACCTTCCCCCCTGGGGCTTAGGGCACCTTTCATTCCTTCGGTCTCCTGTTCTTGCCTTCTTGCGCCCTTGGTCTTGCTGAGTGTCTTCCCGCCTTTCCCTTTTCTTGGGTTTTTCCTCCCAAGCCAACAGCGCGTCTTCAGCATTCATGTACTTGGTGGCCCTGTAAAGTGCTTTTGACATGGTCTTCGGGTCATTCTTGTATAAGGAGAACAAAAACTTACCCTTCTGCAACCCGTTTGTGAAGGCCACTACAAGTATCTTGTCGTCAGCTTCGTCGATCGAGAGCGCTTCCTTATTGAAGCGAGATATGCAGGATCTTAGCGTCTCATCCTCTCACTGTTTGATGCTCATCAAGCAAGCCGTAGACTTCTTATACCTATGTCCCCTAATGAAGTGCGTGGTAAATTGAGCGTTTAACTCCTTGAAAGTGTTGATGGAGTTAGGCGTTAATCGGCTGAACTAGATTCTTGCTACACCCTTCAGCGTTGTAGGAAAGGCCCTACACATGATTTCATCTACTACTCCTTGAAGGTGCATCAAGGTCTTGAAGGTCTCCAGGTGATCTAGAGGGTCCTTGACCCCGTTGTAGCTATCTATTTGCAGCATGCGAAACTTGTGCGGTAGGGGGAAGGAGTTGATGGAGGCGGTGAACGGGGAATCAGTACGGTTAACAAGATTGTCAAGATCGCTAGACACTCGCCCCTTAAGAGCGTTCATCATTACCTTCATCTGTTCCTTTATCGCCTGTATCTCTGCGACAACAGGGGGTGGAGTTGCGTCTGTGAGGGACGGGAGGCTTACATTTTGTCGCTCCAGTCTACTTGGGGCGTTACTGCCCTTCGGTCCTTCTCGGTCCCGTCACTCAGCACTGGTATCTTCTAGGTCTTCTTCTAGAATATCGTGTCCTGTCTTCCGGCGTAGTTGCTCTTCCAAAACCTGGTTTTGCTTAGTAAGGCGTTCAACGGCCGCTACTAGAATCTGCACTTGTCTTTCGAGAGCAGTCAGTTGCGGCTCGTCTTCCTGAACGTTGTTAGTGGTCACCATTGATCGAGTAAGTACCATGCAACTCTTTGTCAGGGAAGCGTTAGCTATGACTTACAACACTACTTACGATTTCCACAGACGGCGCCAACTGATGATGCTAGAAAATAATAGTGAGCTACATGGTCAACACGTGCTCGCAATGACACATGCACAACACAAAAAGAAAGGACCTAACAAAGAGCACCGGTTTGGTGCCGGCCAAATACCCTCCGAATGTCAAGTTAGCACTTCTCACAACTCTAGAGTGCTAGAGAGGGTAAATTATGCATACCTTGGTTGGTGAGGGTATTGGGGTTTTTATAGTAGTAGAGTGTTGACATCTCCTTATTAGATTAGAAGTCTTTTCCTTTTAGGAGTCTCTTTGGGCGTATTTTGCGAGATCCTTTCCTTATAGGAATCCCTTTGGGTATCACCAAATGTGGAGAGCAAGATATTTCCTTATATACACGATACGTGGGTGGCAAGCAACCCTTTATCAGGGTCGTTAACTTACTCTGCCCCTTCAGCCTTAACGCCGTCAGCTTCATGGAGGCGTCAGCCTTTAAGTATGCCTTGCAAAGTGTTTCTTAACTTCCTCTTCATCGATGAGTATTAATGAAGGCTGATGGGTGTAAATGAACCCATCATCTCACACCGTCGCCATAAACTGTCAGCTTGTTCTTACTGTGAGTATCTTCTATTTTCTTCCACATCACAATCTATCATTGTTTGTGAAATATTTTGCAATTTATCATTATTTTGAAATTCGAGTTCTTGAAACTTGAGTTTTACATAGAACTCAAGTTTATGAAAATCAAGTTCTAGAAAAATGTGATATGGTGGCTGAAACTGATCTGGCATTTTATAATTTAAATGTCCACATGGAACTCGAGTTTTAAAAAATTTGAGTTCCCTTTAATACGAAACTTGAGCTCTTGAAGCCCAAGTTCCTTTAAAAATTGATCTAGCCTTATGCGTGTGGGACATGCTGAGGTGAAGAAAAGCTGAAGGAAAAGAAGAAAAGAATTAGACTAAAGAAAGTACAAGTGTGGGAAACACTGAACTCGAGTTCCAGTAAGAGTGAAAGAGAAAGTGAGGCTCTGGTAAGATTTTTTGAAACTTAATGAGTGAACTATTTTCCAATTAAACCATACCCTCCAAGGTATAATTAAATCGTACCCTTCAAGTGTGTGCAAGTGTAGTGAAGGACAGGTGAAGTGTAGTACAGAAGGTAAGGATGATGCCCATGCCCATGCCGCATGAGTTGTGAAGTGAAGGACAAGTGAAGTGAAGTGTCTCATAGGTGAAGTGAAGTGTATAACTAAAAAGCACAAGTCAGTCATAGTGTAGGTGTCTAGAAGTAAGGTGTTGTAAAAGTTGTCAAGAAGTAAGGTGTTATAAAAGTTTTGTTCAGTGCAGTTGTATGGTACTCGAGTTTTATAAACTCGAGTATCACATTACGAGTAACACATTTCACAAACTCAAGTTTCACGTGGCATTTTTTAATTAAAATAATCTAGGTCTGCAAGTGCCACCGTGGCAATTTTTATGGAACTAAAGTTTTTGAAACTTAGGTTACATATCAAATTCGAGTTTCACGAACTCAAGTTTTAAAAATGTAATAGATTGTTAAATATTTCGCAAACAATAGTAGATTACTAAATATTTCAGTCAAATATTATATTTGGTCATTTTGATCTCTTTGAACCCACACCTATAAATAGAATTTAATAGATTATTCAATTGAATTCAAACATATATATATATATATATATATGATTGTGTTGACCATATAAAATACAAATAATTTTATATTTTTTTCCAGATAATTAAATTTAATATTATCTTGTGTTTGAATTTAATTAAAAAACCTAATGTAATTTACCTAAAGAATCATACCTATTTTTTAACCCTAAAATAGAAAAGAGTTCGCGGACAGTATTTTGCAAATATAAGCTCTACAATGTAAAAAGCTAAACCAATAATATTAGAAACAAAATTTCTTAGTGCATAAAAAAAGGTCTTTATTTGATTTTCACATCCAGGTTTTGCTTGAGGAAAATATTGAAATTTTCTCATTTCAATGCTTTGGTAGGTATAAAACTTTTATTTTCCTTTTGTGTTTGATGGTAAAAAAGATTGAAATTTCCTTATTCCAAATATTTTTTTTTTTGTGTTCGTATGTTTATCAAGTTTCAGAAAAATTATATTGATACTTTTTAAATTCTTAATATAATATGCATTATATGATTTCAAACTTTAATGCATTAAATATATCTTAAGGATTTCTATAGTTTTGCAGCTAACAAATCCTTCAAAGAGACCAACTTACAAACCCATGATTCTGTGTTTCTCTCTTTGTCCGTTTCGTCTTCGTTTTCTTTGAACGCTTTCATTCATTCATTAGATTTTTCTTCTTGTCCACTTTTTATAACCGAAAATAAAGCAATTAAAAAATAAGTGGCGAATAGGTACAATTTGGGTGAAATCCAACCAATGGCCAAGATGACAGACATTAAAATAACCTTAGTGGAGAGACACCATTCGTTTCAGTAGTATTGGGGATTATCCTTGAAAGTGGAGTATTCAGAAAAAGCTTGGTGAGATTTTACCCGGAGCTTTCCTTGAAAGTGGCGAAGCATTGTTGGCAGCGAACATCAGAAACTTTGGTCTATGGGCGGCGGTGGATCTGCCACAGGACAGGAAGTTGTTGGTGCTCCGGTGGTTTGCCAAGAGAAATGGGTTGCTGAATGGTTAAGCTGAGAGAGAGATAAATTGGCTTTTCGAGGTGGCTTTGTTTACTACCTTTAGAGCATCAGCATCACTCTATCTAAAATTTTATGTCTATTTTACTCATAAGAGTCTACTTTTTCTCTTTTATATTACCATTTTACAAAATATCCAAGTCAGTCCATCTATTATACATATTATTTTATTTAAATAATATTTTTTATTCTTTTGTTTATTATTATTTTATTAACATTATCTCTATTAAAGTCTCTCCATCTCTCCTTCTTTCAGGTCTCTCCATCTCCTTCCTCAACTCCTTGCCTCTCTCATATCCCAAACCCACACACTCTCACACATTTAGGCGAGGAGAGATCCAATGAAAATGGTGGTGGATCAGACGATAATGATGACAACTTTGAGGTAGATTGGCGGCAACTCCGATTACCTCGTTGGGTTTTTCTAAAGGGTTTTTGTTGGGTTTTTGAAATGGATTTTTGTTGGGTTTGGTTTTGATTTTTTTGGTTTGGATTGATTTCGAGTTAGGTTCGGGATGGGTTTGCCGATGGGTTTGGATTGATTTTGAGCTGAGTTTGAGATTAATTTTCGATGGTTGGGTTGATTTTGGGTAGATTTTGTGTTTGGATTTTCAACCATTGAAGTGGGTTGTGGTGGTGGAGGTTGGTAGTGTTGGATTGCGGTGGTGTTGGTGGTGTTTGGGTGGTGCTGGTGGTTGTTGGTGATTGGGTCTTCATCTTTTTATTCACGTTAAAGAGATTGGGGAAAGGAAGAGAGAGACTGATGAGAGTATGTGGGGGAAGAGGATTGATGAGAGTAGAGGTGAGAGAAAAAATTAATAAAATAGTAATATACACATCTACAGTAACTGTGCAAATATGCACGGTTACTGTAGCAAACATGTGTATTTACACAACAATTGTCGGACTGATGTGGAGTAGATTTAGGAAATATTTTGTAAATTTTGCATTTTTTTTTTTATTTTGCACAATTTTGCACCCACTGATGTGAGTGCTCTTAGATCTTTCATTTGACACAATCTTCCATCTGAATAAAAATTGGAAAAAGTTGGAAGGATTTTAATGGAAGGGAATATGCTGCTAGTGTGGACAACTTGGCATTGAATTGTGTTTATAGTATTATTTCAATGCTACATTCTACAACATATAAAAGAAATATGGTATTTAAATAAATAAACTTAATCATCACATCTTCTATTTGGCCCTCCAATCTCTAATTTCTAGCTCCGCCATTAATCACATACATTTGAATTATTGAGTGTGTGTTAGCGAATAGAAGGTGAAAATGAAATTGATTAGGTTATGAGCTTGGATTTGGAGCTGCGGTTAGGGGTGATTAGTGGCTACGACGTGTTGTATTTTTAATCTCACAAGGATTCTTGTCTTGTGGAAATCCTTCTTTTGAACACACATACTCTTGTTGACGTACACCATTCTTTAAGTATATTATTTTATTTTTCTTTATACTAAACCCAATTTGCATGGCATATTCATTATATAACTTATAAGCTTCCTTTTCATAGTTCACAACCATTCCAAGTAGGGCAAGACTCAGGTAGAGTACTTAAGTGCTGTTCTTTAGGTTTCCCTTTTAAGATTTTGCCATGTGGATTTTTCTTCATGGGATGGAAGTGCATTTTTTAATTAAGCAGTCACATGGCTAAATCTTAAAAAGAAACCTAAGAAACAGCACATAAAGTACTGTACCTAAGTTCTATCCTACCAAGTAAATTTTCGCTTTGACCTTATGATTTACTATCATAGAATTGTCCCTCACGCTAGTTTTTGCAGTGTCATCTTCTTTATTTTCAATAGCAACTGCATGTTAAATATTTCACAAATATGAACATATTTAGAAAAAAAAAACTGAATATAAGAAATAAAAAAAACCAACTATTTACATTTTTCACATCAAGATATTATTATAATAAAATAGTATAGCCTTGAAATAACTAGTAGATCTTATCAACATTTCCAAAAAAATATTAGATGTGATACCTAGCCTGCGCTATCTACAAACATAACATCATTTTGATTTGTAGTGTTTGACTAGATATGAGGATGTTAAATAAGGCAGGGTCTATGATCCTATGTAAATTAAATCTGTAGGCTCTAGTCTCAACCAAACAAGAAAACTAAAGAGACTTTATGTCCCTACGTTGTACAAATTGTACAAGATGAATTTTAACCCAAAAAGTATTAGCAATAGCACTGGACAATCAAATAGTGGCAGGCAAAGGAAAAGCATATCTAGTCAAACGCTACAAATCAAAACTAGAATATAAATTAAAACGAAGGCATTTGAGTGTCCACTGCCAGTACGAAAGCTACAAAGGCAATGTATGATCCTATGCAAATTAAAATTGAAATGACAACACCAAAGGAAAAGCATACCTTCATCAGCCATTGACAAAAGCGTACCTCCATCAGTTATTTGAGTGTCTATTGGTGCGGTGTAGTAAGAACTAAGAATCAAGAACTGTATTCACTGTTGTGATAAAATGAAACACAAACAACTTTTTCACCTTAACATCAGCCGTTAAAAATGAAGGAAGTTTTCCCTCTTTTTTTTTTTTTTTTTTTTTGGGACCGCTTAAACAAGGAAGATTTTCCTCTTAATTTTTTATTGTTTACACGATTCTCTTTTAATTTTGATTTTAAATAGATAGCGTTTAAACGTGTTTATCTTTTACTTTAATTTTTATCATAAAATGAGTCAGCAAAATTTTAAACAAGTGAGAGTCTTTTAATTGAATGGTGGACCACTAGATAAAATGATGTGGTCCACCATAAGAACCTTATAATTTCTTAATAACCAAAATTATTACAAAAATCAATGCACTAAAACAATCCTTCTCTTATGGAGTGTTTTTAAATTACCACTTAATTTTTGTGGGATCATTTTGCTTAATTGATGTTCTAATTAAACGGGTTTGCGATTTTAAGGAGGATTCGAGCAAAATAAAATATGGATCTAAGATGTCATCCGATTAAATTGAGTGCATGTGTGTAATTGAATGGACCTATAAATTGGACTGCCCCCACTTGAAAAAAAATAATAATAAAAATAGTAAGAACATTAAGAATATCTTTTGGTGTCATAATTTTCTTTTCTTTTCTTTTTTATTTAAAAAAAAATGGATAAATTTTTGTTTGAAGACATAGATTAGTAGAAAAGTATCTTATTTTGTAGGCATTTTAAGTGAAGTTGAAGATATATTTTCACCAGATTACCCTCAAGTTTTTTCTTTGTTAAACATAGGGTTTAGAGATATTTCTGAAGCACATAAAAATCTAGTCTGGAAAGGGAATTCCTTTTATAGATAATGTTAGGTTCTAAAGACTTAGGTTTTATGTATTTAGAATCCTAATTTGTATTGTTGGCAAACCATGATCAAAACAATGTATTTAAGTTGTTTTAGAATTGCTCAAAGTTGGTTCTTTGTTATAAAGTTGGATTAAACTACTGTGCAAATTAAAAAACTATTTCAGTACATTTCGATCGATCGAAACTTAGGCTCAATCAATCGAAAATCGTGTCTGATGTTTTTTAATTAGAATTTCCAACTCAACCCTAAGTGTTTTATTTGGTTTTGGGTTTCTAATTTACCCTAGGTATATAAGGGAAAACCTAGCCACGTTTTAGTGTTGCTCATATTGCGGTTTATGTGAATCTCTTGTGAGATCTTTGAGGAGCTTTCCTTCACATAAACTTAGGGTTTTTAAGGAGAAGAATTTTCTACACCTTGATGATCAATTCAGTTGCTGTCATTGAAGCTTAAAGAAACACAAGTGTGGGTGCTTATATTTGGTGGAGAATCCAAGAAAGAAAGAGTCCGTGGATTCGAAGCTTTCACGTGGTCGTGTCAGTAAGTTCTACTAGTGGATAGCAATAAGAAGTCGAGCGTGGGGGCTTGTAAGTCTTATTGTATGAACTTCGATTCTTTCAAGATAGTGGATTCAAGTTTACCTTGAGGATAGTTAGGTTAAATCCTCCCCAGGTTTTTACCGGTTTGGTTTCCTAGGTGATCATATCTTTGTGTTATTTATATTTCCGCTGCTTTACTTGATATGATTATTTGATTGTGTTAACCTAGATTTAATTAATTTGACTAAGTAACAACTTGGCTAAATTCCTAGGTTAATCCAATTGTGTTTTAAGGGGTCTAAAAACTAACAGATAATATAGATTTAAAGATTTAATTTTATATTAGCCCATTTCATATGCTAAAGTTATATTAAATTTTCTATATTAATAGATGAAATAGTAATGACATTTCTTATCAATTTGATGTGAAATTTTGAAATATAAATATTTTTAATATCAGGTCTACTTTTTAAAGTTTAGAAAAATGTTATATCTACAACATTTTCACAATATTAACACAACAAATCCTAGGTGGTAGGTTGTTATTGGTTGCTATAAGTGGACAAAATAGTAATTTAAGTTGTAAATTTAAATTAGAACCAATAACAACTTACCAACTATGATTTACTATAAAAATGTTGCAAACGTAACTTTCCTCTTAAGTTTATTATAGATTTTTTCCTAATTATTTTTATTATTAAAGCTTTATACATATAAAAAAGAGTCAATCTACTAATAGGTGAAATAGTAATGTCATTCATTACTAGTAATTGTACTCAATTTTGTTAGAAACCCTATCTTAGTAAATGACATTACTTGTGACATTATTTGTCATCGGATTGAATTGAGTGTATGTGTGTGTTAATGACATTACTTGGATCTAAAAAAGTATGTTAATGACATTACTTGTGATGTACAATTTTGAAATATAAAGAATTTCAATGTCAATCTACTTTGTAAGTTTTTTTTTTTTTTTTGAGAAGATACATTGTAAGTTCAATGTAAAATTTTTTATTTTATTATCAAAGATTTATATATATATATATATATAATGAATTTTGTGGGTGTTTAAAGAATTCAATAATATATCGGTGGATTTCCTTGGATTCTAATGTTAAGGACCGACTTTCTTTTGGATCATTGTTATTGTTAGGGTTGACCTACATGGACTACCATTGCCTAATTTATGTGTGAGGTAGTCCTTAAATGTTTTTGAGACATGTTCTATTACTTAGAAGTTTGAGGTCATCAATTTCTTTTCTATGGAATTTGAAGATTGTTAATATCCTAGGGAATAAGTTTTGATGCCAGAAATGTAATTCTTTGATTTTAACTGATATGAGTTAATGGATTGACTCAATAGAACACGAAGTGTGTAGAAAGCAATGTTGTGGTATACTAGTATTATAAAATTGGAATAGTGAATCATATTTTGATTGGATATTGATGGATTTGGGTGGCAAGAGAGTTTATTTTGAAGACTATTACAATTTGAATTATAGTCTATTGTGGTGCCTTTTGTTTTATTTAGGCAGATGGTTATAATTATAAAGTTGCATTATACTTTAATTATAAAGTTGCATTATACTCTAAGTTCTAAGCTGCTAGGATAATATTATCTACAAGGTGAAAAAAAAGAAAAAGAAAAAGGGGTTTGAGATATTTCATGGAATTCCCTCCTAGCCAATGTACACTTAGAGATTATGGTTTCATAATAAGCCGTATATTTATGAGGAACTCAACTCTTCAATGAGTTCAAACCAAGCATCATCCGGAGGTTAAAGGTGAAACAAATTTTGCTTAATCGCAAAGATAATTTATATAATTAAGATAAACATTCTATAACAGACCCTATATAAATACTCAATTGTTTTTTATGGAGACTTTAGAAATTTATATTCTACAATTTTGAGGAAGGAAAAGTCTACACATATTTTGTGAAATAGTTTTGAACTTATATTTAAGTGGATACAATATACAACTTAATGGGATGTTAGAGCATAGTGATTTATGTTAAATTTTGATCATGTGGATTTTCCTTCATCATAATCTTGGAGGCTCTTTCACCATTTAGAATTATTGGAGATTATTTATTGAAGAAATATCATTTTTAATGGGTTTACTTGAACATGTAGGTTTTGAAAATTTTATTTGTTGTGGAGGTAGTTTATAGAGTAGTTTGGCTCAGGGTGATAGGTATCAAAAAGAGATTTTTTTTCGTAGTTTAATTGCTCTTGAACTATGGTGATGAGTGACAAATTTGTATAAACTGATACAATTGTGGCTTTAAAGTAGCGCAGTGGAAGCGTGATAAATTGGCTCAGCCTAGGATGAATTCAAAGGTTTGAATTCTTGTAAGTGGGGGAGATTGTGATATTCGGTTCCAAAAAAATAATAATAATAAATAAAAGGAGATTTTTTTTATAGGGGCAGCTTAGTAATTTTGATATTGGGGTTAGCAATATATATATACACCTTATGTCAAAAACCCTAGTCACCGTAAAACAACAAAAACACATTGGTGGTCTTATAGATTAGAAGTGAAAGTCTTATAGATTAGAACGGCTAGGGAGAAGGCTGCGTGGGTTTATAAAAAAAAAAAAAAGGCTTGATTTTCTATTTGTTTAAGAATAGTCATTATTTATTTATTATACCATGTCATTTTAAAGTTTAAACAAATAATGGAGTGATGGTATAGTAAACAAATAATGGAGTGATGGTATAAAAAAAAGGCTTGAGTTTTTATATTTAAAAATGACAACATCATTTTTATTATACCATGTCATTTTAAATTATTTAATAATTTAAATTTTTAGGCTACAAAAATAATGGGAGCATCATTTTATTGGACAAACTAAGCACGCATGGCAACTTTACGAGGTACTTCAGGGTATAGAATCCAAACACCCCCAAACTTTAAAGTTGTAGTTTACAAATTTAGCCTTAAAGATTAGTGTATTAACAACATAAATCATTCCTAATCACCCAATTCTGCCACATCGAAACAAAGGCCAAAGAGGTGGTTTAGGGGGGGGGGGGGGGGGGGGGGAGAAACATACAAACCCTTATTATCCAAACACTTAATAATAAATTCATCACTCCAATACTTAACAACATATATCATTCCTAATCACACCCAATTCTGCCATAACTCAAAACAAACACCAAAATAGGGTGAGGAGGGGGGTTCCACAATAATTACACAAAATCTGAGACGTACAATATTTGTCATCCCAATAGTTAACAATTATTTCATCACTCCGCCATCTTGTCTCCTTGAAATGATATTGCCTTCTGCTTAAATTCTTCCTAGTTATTCTGATGGTAGGAACTATCAAATCATCAAAAATTCATGAAGACTCTACTCACATCCTCTGTTTTTTTATCCACATTTGATTTGAAGGAAGAGATTTTCTCTAGCTGGAAATCTGCAAAAAGGCCTATGTTTCTCTGCTCCTTCAATTAATTTCTTGCATTCTGTGATTTCTTCCTCCATTTTGCTTATCTTATCTTTCAATGCCTTTTTCTCTACTTCATTACCCCCATACTTCTTTTCGTCATGGAGAGATTGTGAAACAATCTTATAAAATGACGTTCCACCTACAAATACAGTAGAAACACAAGAAGATTATGACAAAATAACAAAATGTGGGAGGATAATAAGGATTTGGTTCTCCTGAATCATATGTAAGCTTATTTTACTCACACAAAAGACTAAAATAATAACCTGTCCCATAGCACACAATTCCAATCTTGATATAGATGGTGGTCAAATCGTTTTAATATGATTCAGTTGCTACAAGGCTTGTAGCAAAGTATTCAATGCAATTCAAACTTATTGTGAATGTTGACATATTGTATGAATATCCGGTGAAAGGGTTATATAGTACATTTATGTTAATGAATAATGTACTCTGAATATCTTCTCTACATATACATGTGAATCTCATCATTTACATTATTAATCAAGGAATAATGATTTAAAGTCTAGTTCTACAATAATGGCCATGAAGGACATTTTACTTAATGACATAAGAATTCAAAAAACTACGCATATAAGTATTTCATTTGAGATGCCAAAAGCTTTGTAGTTCAATTGATAATTTTTGGTATTTATTGGATGCATTTTAAGTTCTCGCTTCATTATATACATACAATTAAGAATTGAAAGGGTGTGATA
This sequence comes from Quercus agrifolia, assembly GCA_029955455.1. Classification (NCBI taxonomy): domain Eukaryota; kingdom Viridiplantae; phylum Streptophyta; class Magnoliopsida; order Fagales; family Fagaceae; genus Quercus; species Quercus agrifolia. The sequence continues at coordinate 46,108,389 of JARQAD010000004.1, read as the reverse complement.
CATTATCCTTCAAGTATTGAGAAGTTCTGACTAAAATTAGAATGCCAATTAGTACTCTAATGTTCTATTAGCGTAGCCTAAGGGATAAGAGAGTTGGTGATTGGAGTGTCCTTTTGTGTCATATGAGTAGCATCATGGAGGCCGACATCCTAGACAGGATCCAAAGTATGCAGCTTACTACTGAGGAAGATGAAACTATGGTCATACGGCCAATGCGACGACAAGAGATCTTGGAGGAATATTCTCTTAAGTCTAATAGGGAAGTTCCTTACTACCAAAACGATTAACCTTCGAGCAGCAAAGAATTTACTAAGGACTATGTGGATGATGGGAAACGATTTGAAGATTGTGGAGGTCGGCGACGGATTACTACAATTTAAATTCACATTGGAAAGCCAACTACTATGGGTATGGAACAATGGTCCTTGGTGTGTTGACAATCAAATGTTGGCTGTACGGAGATGGGAGAAAGGCATGATAGCTAGGTCGGTGACCTTCACGCACCTACCTTTCTAGGTTCAAGTGTGGGGACTCCCTTTTGATCTAATGAATGAAGAGGCAGGCCATGATATTGGGAAGGGGTTGGGAAATGTTATCGAAGTAGACTACAAGGCCTTCAAAGCCGACCAAGCCCAATTCTTACGAATTCGAATTGAAATACCCTTGGATAAACCACTTCGACGGGGAGGACCAGTTGTGAGTCCGGAAGGAGATGAAGTCCGGGTGGCGTTTCGCTACGAACGCTTGGTTGGATGGTGTTTTGCATGCGGCAGAATCGGGCACGACATGAAGGAGTGAACCAGCCACCCAAACCAACCCGATACGGGAGACAGCTAGCCCTACGCAACCCGTTAATGTAGAAACGGAAAATCCGGGGATTGCGGTCACGGATACGGAGGGCCCCACAAGCACGTTACAGACGTTATCACAATCAAAGCCTCAGATTTTATTACCCGATACGTTACAGCTGGATGTGGAAAAAACAGAAAATCGGATTAAAGTACAGTCAAGTCCGATAACTATGGAAACCGAAATTAATGGCGGTGATCTTTATTGTGTGCCTATCAGTTACGGTAAGTCTAAAACAACGAATACACCATGCACACAGAAATCAAGTGAACAAGACACAAAGTTGAATGAAGTGCCCAAAGCCACATGGAAGAAAATTTCAAGACCGGGGCTGCCAATAAACAGAGAAGTTACAAGAGTATCAGTGGGGAAGAAAAGGCAAGCTGAACACAGGGCAATCAAGGATGGCCAAGACAACAAAACTAGTAACAAAAGGCTCAAGGGTGTGGCCGAAACAACACAACCTACCTCTCCAACGGTGGTGGCTGTGTCACAGCCCCGCCGATCGCAATGATTGTCCTGAGCTGGAACTGCCGAGGGCTTGGGAACCGCTCGGCAGTGGAGGTCCTTGCCGATTTGGTGAGGAAAAAAGGTCCCACAATTTTGTTTCTCATGGAAACAGAATTGACAGTTCGGGAAATGGAACCGATAAAGACGGAGTTGGGTTTCGCTTCTATGTTAGCAGTACCATCTGATGGGAGAAGATGGGGTCTGGCCATGTTATGGAAACTGATGTGATGATCGACACACAAACCTACTCCCCACACCATATTGACGTGCAAGTTCTTATGCTTTCCACCCAACCATGGCGTTTGACTGGTTTATACGGATACTCGGAGGAACAGTTGAAACCCGAAACATGGAGATTAATGAGGCACTTGTATAATCGGTCTACTCTCCCATGGCTATGCGTCGGAGACTATAACGAGATTTTGGTCTCTGAGGAAAAGAATGGACGGCATCCCAGACCTTTACCACCGATGCTTGCTTTTCGAAATACCCTGTTGGCTTGCGGACTGATCGATCTTGGCTACCATGGTTACAGGTATACATGGAGGAATGGGTGTGAGGGAGAAGATTTCGTTGAGGAAAGACTAGATAGGGCGTGTGCGTCCTTGGGCTGGTCAGAAATTTATCCGGCGGCAAAAGTGCACCCCCTGACAGTGTCTTACTCCGACCATGATCCGATTCTAATCACCACATCCCCACAGAACGTCCAGCATAATCGGAGGCGACAAAAGATCCACCAATTCGAAGAGAAATGGGTGGCCCACCCGGAGTGTGAAAAAATAATCCGAGATTCATGGACTCAAACTCAGCCATTAGGTAGCCCAATGTATTGCCTTTTTGAGAAAATTAAAGCTTGCAGAGCACACTTGGTTGCATGGAGTAAATCTGCCTTCGGAAACACAAGAACCCGCCTAACAGAAAAGCAACAGGTACTTGATGATTTAGTGGCACAAGGGTGTGACTCAAACCAGGAACGCATAAACACATTGAGGAGGGAGATCAATGAATTGATACACCATGAGGAAGTGTATTGGAGGCAGAGGTCTAGATCCATATGGCTTCAAGCAGCGATAAAAATACAAGATTTTTTCACCAAAGGGCTAGCCAAAGGAAGAAGAAGAATACGATTGAAGGTTTGCATGATAAAGATGGGGTATGGCAGACAAACTTGGGGCAAATTACCTCTATTGCTGAGGAGTACTATGCTAATTTATTTAAAGCCCAAAGTCAAAGGCACACGGAAGGGGTGCTTGAAGCAGTTGAAAAGGTTGTCACGGATGACATGGCCCAATCCTTAATACAGCCATACTCAGGAGATGATGTAAGAAGAGAACTTTTCAATATGCACCCATCTAAATCATCCGAACCGGATGGTATGATCCCTTTCTTTTTTCAAAAATTCTGGCATATTGTTGGTCATGATGTTACATTAGCTGTGTTATCTGTTTTACACTCTGGAAAATATTTGAAGAAAATGAATTACACACACATTGTACTCATACCAAAAAAAAATGACCCACAAAATATCACGGAGTTCCGCCCCATAAGTTTGGGTAATGTTGTATCCCGAATTATTTCCAAAGTACTTGCAAATCGGGTAAAATCTTTTTTACCCAAAATTATATCTGATGCCCAAAGTGCTTTTATTCCTGATAGACTAATCGTAGATAATACCACGGTGGCGTTTGAAATGTTGCATCGGATGCACAATAGGAGAAAATGAAGAATCGGGCACATGGCAATCAAACTTGATATAAGCAAGTCTTATGATAGAGTAGAGTGGAGTTTCCTTCAAAGGATCATGCTTAAGATGGGACTACCGGAACAATGGGTGAATTTGGCTATGGAAACAGTTTGTACAGCCTCCTATTCAGTACTTATCAATGGGGAGTCAAAAGGCCTCATAAATCCTACCCGTGGAATAAAGCAAGGTGACCCTTTGTCTCCTTACCTCTTCTTATTCTGTGCTGAGGGTTTATCTTCTTTGATCAGAAAGGCAGTGACTACAAATAGATTGAAGGGGATCCAAAGTTGCCAGGGTGGTGTTCGTATCTCCCACCTTCTCTTTGCAAATAATAGCCTGTTATTCTGTGAGGCTAAGATTACTAAATTCCAACAACTTCTTGACATCCTTACACAATATGAGGAAGCCTCAGGTCAAGCAATCAACAAACAAAAAACCACAATCTTCTTCAGCAAGAACACTACTTCTAGAATTAAGGAGGAAATCCAGAAGTTGTTGGGTGCTCAAGTCATGACAAACTGTGAAAAATACCTTGGTCTCCCTATGGTGGGGGGAAAATCCAAGGTGAACACTTTTAAGGGCCTACAGGAAAGGATAACAAAAAGGGTGATGGGGTGGAAGGAAAAAACTATATCAAAGGCGGGAAGGGAGGTCTTGATCAAGACGGTTGCACAGGCAATACCCACTTATTCTATGAGTATTTTCAAATTCCCTAAGAAGGTGTGTGATGACATAAACTCGGTGTTGGCTAAGTATTGGTGGGGACAAACTCGTAATGAGAAGAAGATATCCTCAGCATCAGACTTGGCGATCCCCAAACACCGGACAGAATATGTTGGAAAGAAAACAAAGCCCAATGCTTCACAGTCCGGTTTGCCTACGTTGTTGCACTTCGTTTGAATCATGGTGGTGGGGGCGAGCATTCCAAAGCGCAGGATGATAAGAGGCTTTGGCACAAAATGTGGAAAATGGATGTTCCACCGAAGGTGCGAACCTTTCTTTGGAGAGCATGCTCTGAGATTCTCCCCACATAGGCTAACCTTGCTAGAAGGAGACTACCTATTGATCCACGGTGTGACATCTACAGACACGAAGAAGAAACGGTTTGTCATGTCTTATGGGAGTGCCCACTAGCCACCAATGTTTGGGCTCTGGTCAAAGGAAAATTGTAGAAATGTGTAGCTGCAGCTCACGGTGAAGGAATTAGAAGTATGAGCGATGGTCAGTTGGTCCATTTGGAATGCCAGAAATAGGGTTTACTTCGAGCAAAAGCAGTCCCAACCAGCTGATATACTCCACGGGGCCATGACTCTGTTACAAGACTACCAGCGCATGTCGAAGCATCTTGCAAGAACACAGATACCTAGCCTGAATGGAACTCCCTAAGTTATGTTGTGTTGTCTTTACATGATGTTAGTGGACATGAACAGTTGTAATTTCTCTAAGTTTTACCAATTTTCTTAATAAAATTTTATCTTCAATGTCGAAAAAATGTATTGAGAAGTTGAAATATGGGTGTATTGCGTTCAAGAATGGAAACTAACATGTTCAGCATGTAATTTTATTTTATTTTATTTTATTTATTTATTTTATTTTTTTTTTAATGAGGGAACCCAAAAAATCCTAGAAAAATAAACATGGTGGCTAAGCACTTTGTGAAAATAAAGAGTCTAGCCATAAAGCCAAAATACCACTAGACATCCAATGTGTTAAACCTCACAATTCTAACTTGTGAATTTTAAGTTCAGGATTGTGAGATTTATATGGTTGTTGAAAGGGATAAGTGACTTAACAAGAAGAGGAAGTGCATGTTTATGTGATACTTTGATCGTATTGTAATAAAAGATTACAAGGTATTAATTCATCCATGATAAGTAGAGACCATATCTTTCTCGAAAGCACCATGTAATTCCACGACAAGAATGGTAACATAAGTATATATGCTAATCAAGAAACCAAAAAGTAGCAAAATGTAAGAAAGAAGAACCTAATGGATTTTTGCCCAAAAACCTTGTAGTTCAGTGGCATTTCTTGATCTCCTTTATGAGGAAAACCAAGGTTCAAGTCCCACTCCCCCACTTTCAACAATTGAATTATCAAATAACCTAATGGATTTTCACTTCAACAATGTTTATAAAGGTGCAAAATGCCTTGCGGCATATAACCAAATGTACGTAGAGAATTGATGGTGATGAAAATAGTTTGTTTGACAAACTAATTATTATCTATTATTTGATTGACTAATCCTTTATATTGGAATGGGTAAAAAGTTCTCCCTTGAAGTTGAGAAATTATAAAGTCCACATGGAGGACAAGTGATGTGGTCCACCATTTCACTAAAAAACTTCCACTTGTTTAAAATTGTTAGTTAGAAATTTTTTTAAACATAAATTAATTACCGACTCAGCAATTTTAAACAAGTAGAATTTTTTTAGTGGAATGGTGGATAAATGACGTGGTCCACCAGAGGGCTCTATAATTTCTCCTTGAAGCTTGTCATTCTTGCATAAATAGTGGAGAGAAATTTCATTAATACAAAGTAAATGTACATGCATCAACAAATGCAAAATGCACCAACCTAGAAGTAATGTTTATCAAATTTTATCAACAAGTCCAATTTATAGGTCTATTCAAACACACACATGCACTCAATTTAATCCAATGACATCTTAGATCCATACTTTATTTTGCTCGAATCCTCCTTAAAATCACAAACCCGTTTATTCAAAACATCAATCAAGCAAAATGCTCCCACAAAAATTAAGTGGTAATTTAAATAAATTTAAAATAAAAAAATTAAAAAAAAAAAAAAAAAAAACATTCCATAGGAAAAGGATCATTCCAGTCAGTGGCGGAGCTAGGATTTTAGTCTAAGGGGGCAAAATTAAAAAAAAATATATTAAAAGTAAAATTAATCTAAAAAATATTAATCAATAATAATAACAAAACAATTGTAAGAAAATATGAATATGTTTCATAGTATTAAAATAAATAAACAAAAATAACCAATTCATAGTCATAGCTACTACAAATTTTACAAATTGATGTGGTAAAAATGTGAGTAGTGTTACTTAAACAATATAATGAATATATATTTGAAATTATTTTTTGTGATTGGTGAGATGCTAATTTGTAAGACATAAGTAGTAAAATTTGTAATATCTCTAGCATCACTTAATAATAAAAGGCTGTGAAATCACAGTGAAAATGATGAAAATAATGATATTAAATAAAAAAGAAAAAGTAGTGAAATAGGTGCAAAACAGACAAAAACTGCTTATGAGAATAGTGAAATGGTGAAAAGGTTACATAGAGAATAACTTTTTCTTCCTTTCTTTTTCTTGGGTCACTTTCAAGTGGGTGTCCATTTTTTCTTTTTCCTTTTTTCTCAATGTCAGGGAGTAACTAGACTACATATGCAAGGATATTTTAGGAGTCAAAGGGGGCAGGTGCCCCCCCTCGCCCCCCTCTGGCTCCGCCCTTGATTCCAGTGCATTGGTTTTTGTAATAACTCTGGTTTTTGGGTTGTGATTGGATTTGAGCTTGGACCACTTCAAATCCTATATGTCACACAAGTTCATGAGTCTAGGTATTGAAGGGCCTAATGTTTGCGAGATAAAGGTCCAATTTGAGTTAAGCTGAATGATTGAAACACTTCATTGTAAACAAAATGAAGTTATGGGACATATTTGAAAAAATTCCAACTATTAGATAAAAAATTAAGACATTTAGGAACCATCATGATTGAGCTAATTTATTGAAAATCTCCTAAGCAACCTCAATAAAATTTTGGCTAAACACATTTTGTAAAGGGAAATGAGGTAAATTATAAAGCTCAAACCAAGTTTAATATACCGAATAAACAATTAAAAGGGACCTCTAGTGCTGGAGATTGATATTCTCAGTCTTGAGTCAATTTATAGGTTGCACCAATCATTTTGAGAGTGATTAAACAACAATCAAGTTGTGATGAAACAAAATTTGATTCAATTAGAATCATAAATTAGGATATAGAAAAAAAAAAATTGAATGGATATAAATATAAAGATAATGCCATTTATAATCACGAATAATTTCATGATGAATACACAAGAAGAACAAAGATATGGGAAGAAAATTGCTACATATTGGAAGATGACCCAAAAACTTCTCAACTAATTAACCCAAAAGAGTCAAAAACATGATGCAAAGAAAGTAAAGCCAAATTGATGATTAAAGAAGCTTGTATCATCAGCATATTTTTTCCACATATTATCAAATCATACATACGGAGCATGTTAGTTGGGAATAGCTATGAAAGATATTCACAACCACTGAATATCAGCATACCAGAAGTGTGCACTGCTTTTGTACACTAACCACGAGGTCTTGTCCGTCTGATCAGTCACACAAGCAAGTTTCTCAGCCTCTGTGCCTTTGTTCCCAGCTCTAGAACTAGGCCAAAGAAATGGTCAATTGGAATGTTAGTACCATCCCAAGATCCCACTTAACCTCAGTTAACTGTGACCCTCTAGACCAAAGGATACTCCTCCTAGATTAATAAGAAATATTGGTAAATCTACACTCCAGTGGAGTGTTGAAATTAAAATATTTTTTGTTTAAGAACATCATTCATGAAAAAAAATTAGGCTTGGCAACAAGTGTCCAAAAGTGGTGTACATTTCTGAATCACTAAATATACAACATGAATCATAGTTTTATGCAAGTAAATAAGTTATATCTCAAAAAATAAAAATAAAAGTTCCGTTGTACATTCTGTTCTACTTTTTTATGCTAAATTTGGTGAAGATGCTTGGTCTCCTCTATAAAATTTTAAACATTCCTTTTGCAGAGACCATAAATCCAATTGATCTAATTTGTGTTTTTTGTTGCAGAATCATAGGGCAAGGACTTCTCTATCCTTGGAAAGACATGGTCTATATCTCTGGATCTGATGTTTAGTGTTTGTAGATATCTTTTGTAGATATTCCTATCAGCATGTCTGTTTGTATGGTTTGATAAATCTGAGAACTAGTCTTCTAATGATACAATCTTCTCTGATCAATTTGGGTTACTTCATTGCTTCATAGTTTCAATTCTTTTGGGATTAATTATTTGCTTCATAGTTTCATTTTAAATTATTTAATAATTTAAATTTTTTAGGCTACAAAAATGATGGGAGCATCATTTTATTGGACAAACTAAGCATGCATGGCAAGTTTGTGGTACTTAACAAAAAATATGGTTGGATGGGCAACTAATGCAAACATAACAAAGCTTCAAAGGGTAAAATCTAAATTCTAAAATTTCAGGATGTAGAATCCAAACACCCCCAAACTTTAGGGGTGTGGTTTGCAAATTTAGCCTTAAAGATTAGTATATTAACAACATAAATCATTCCTAATCATCCAATTCTGCCACATCAAAACAAAGGCCAAAGAGGTGGTTTAGGGGGAGGGGACAAAGAGAGAGAGAGAGAGAAAAGAATAATTACACAAAATTACAAAATCTGAGATGTACAAATCCTTATTATCCAAATACTTAATAATAAATTCATCACTCCAATACTTAACAGCATACATCATTCCTCATCACAGCCAATTCTGCCACAACTCAAAACAAACACCAAAAGAGGGTGAGGAGGGGGTTCCACAATAATTACACAAAATCTAAGACATACAAATATTTATCATCCCAATAGTTAACAATTATTTCATCACTCCACCCATCTTGTCTCCTTGAAATAAAATTGTCTTCTACTTAGACTTCATCCTCGTTATTTTGATGGTAGGAACTATCAAATCATCCAAAAATTGCCTACCTATAGATTCCTTCATCATGAAGACTCTGATTGCATCCTCTGGTTTTATATCCACATTTGGTTTAAAGGAAGAGCTCTTCTCTGGTTTGAAATCTGCAAAAGGCTTATGTATCTCTGCTCGTCCAATTAATTTCTTGCATTCTGTGATTTCTTCCTCCATTTTTCTTATCTTAGCTTGCAATGCCTTTGTCTCTACTTCATTACCCCCAGACTTCTTTTCGTTGTGGAGAGATTGCAAAACAATCTTATAAAATAATGATCCACCTATAATTACAATAGAAACACAAGAAGATTAAGACAAGAATAATATGTGGTAGGATTATAAGGATTTGGTTCTCCTGGATCATATGTAAGCTTATTTTACTCATACAAAAGACTAAAATAATAATCTGTCTGTAGCACACAATTCCAATCTTGATATTGATGGTGGTCAAATCTTTTTAATATGATTCAGTTGCTACAAGGCTTGTGGCAAAGTATTCAATGCAATTCAAACTTAATGTGAATGTTGACATCTAGTATGAATATCTGGTGAGAGGGTTATAGTACATTTGTGTTAATGAATAATGTTCTCCAAATATCTTCTCTACATATGCATGTGAATCTCATCATTTACATTATTAATCAAGGAATTATGATAATGGCCATGAAGGACATTTTACTTAATGTCATAAGAATTCCAAAAACTAAGCATATAAGTATTTCATTTGAGATGCCAAGAGCTTTATAACTCAATTGACAATTCCTGGTGTTTATAACAGAGACATCTAGTGTTTAAATTTCCCCTCGCCCAACTTTTGAATTATCAAAACAAATAAAAATAATATTTCACTTGAGATATAATTGGTGTAGTTTATATAAATCCAAGTGCTTTGATATTTGCGAACTCAATATTTATGATAAATAGGCCTTTTCACGAAAGTAGTTTTCTAAAATCAAAATTATTGGATTCATTTAAAGTTCTCGCTTCATTATATACATACAATTAAGAATTAAAAGGGTGTAATACATTATCCTCCAAGTATTGAGAAGTTGAAATATGGGTGTATTACATTCAAGAATGGAAACTGACATGTTCAACATGTAATTTTTTTAATGAAGGAACCCAAAAAATCCTATAAAAATAAACATGGTGGCTAAGCACTTTGTGAAAATAAAGAGTCTAGCCATGAAGCCAAAAACCACTAGACATCCCATGTGTTAAACCTCACAATTCTAAACTATGAATTTTAAGTTCGGGAGATTTATATGGTTGTTGAAAGGGATAAGCAACTTAAAAAGAAGAGGAAGTGCATGTTTATGTGATATTTTGATCGTATTGTAATAAAAAATTACAGGGTATTAATTCATCCATGATAAGCAGAGACCATATCTTTCTCGAAAGCACCACGTAATTCCACAACAAGAATGGTAACATTAGTATATATGCTAATCAAGAAACCAAAAAGTAGCAAAAAGAAAGAAAGAAGAACCTAATGGATTTTCGCCCAAAAACCTTGTAGTTTAGTGTAGTAAGTTTTCCTCTTTAATTTTCAATTTGTGCATTAAATATGATTTTTTTTTTTTTTTGTATAATAGTTGGATTGGTTTGGATGTAGATCTTTGGGTTATATGTGGCTTTGATTAAGGTATTTGCATTATGATGGTGGTGTATAGATTAAAACACATAGGAATGGAATTAAAGTCAGTATCTTGATTTGCACAAGAAGCACGTACACTCTATACCACTTAGTAGTGGCGCATCACAAGTGGAAACTACATAACATCTCTTTGACTCACTGAACCCACCCTTCATCAAAGCCCCGCTGATTGCAATGCTTAATAGAGAACATTTTTAGCTAAAGTCCAGTATTTCTTCTTTTCTTGGTTTGGATGGAATCGGATTTTTTTGGTTGCCTAAGTTTAAGATAACTTCACTATTTTTTTTTTTTTTTTTTTTAAAGGAAATACAGACTCTTTTAGACAAAGATACGTATATTTATTGAAGTTGGCACGATCTCTAGTAATAGTTGTGACTCCTATTTTGGTAGTTAACTTGGGACAATTTTCAATTGACAAGTAGAACATTAACAAATTTGTTGATTGTGATTTTTATGTTGCAAAAGCCATTAAGAGTAGGAAAGAATCCTTAAAATTGCTTCTAATATTGCTGCATTTGGATGATTTAAAAGTTATATAGGCATGGATTTATGCATAAACTTATGATGTTTTATTGCTGCTTTTGCGTGTTTGAGCTTTTGACATCTGATTTTTTTAATGAATTGATCTATGGGATTTTTCTCCTCAATCTATGTGTGTGTGTTTAATTGTAATATATGTGTTCCAATTTTGGTATTATTCAATTCTAATATATGGGTGTTGCATTGTGTTAATCTTACAGGAGTCTAACACTAATCAACTTGAATGTCATTTGATTTTTTGGTACATGTTAGTCTATTAGTTAAATATTTTCTTATTTTCAACTTCTATTGAGAGATGATGTCTTTAGGAAATATCTTTGAAATTCCTATCTACAATCTATATTTTTCTGAGTTAGTTATTTTTTAAAGATGATACTTATTCCTAAATCAGTTTATGATTCTTGATATGCAGATTATTTACAAATAGAATGTGCTTTTAATATATATATTATTCCAAATGCTTGCTGAACATTGAATTTACGTTTTAAATTAGTTTAGTCTTGGTCCCATGAGCATTCAACATTATAGGCATTTTTTTGCTTATACCCAAAATTTTGTACATGCATGTGTTTGCTGCATCCACACCCAGTTAGTGACAAATATATTGAATGATTTATGATAATAATAATCCTTTGAAGTTTATAGAGTGCAACATAGTGCACCATTCTCTAATTTATGTTGATGTTACTTTGTTAGGTCTTAATTGCTATTAAGAGCCAGAGAGTAGTTGAGAAACTGCCTAAGACAAATAAGAAAATGGCTATTAATGACGTTGAGAAGAGGGCAAAAATTGTCAATATCCTTATACACCAAGAAATTTATGGAAAATGATTGAGCTAAAAAGCATCAAGTAGATGTACATGGCTTAAGAAAGGAATCAAGTAGCTGCAGATTTCTCTTAGAGATTTCATAAATGTAACTTTGATTTAGTGCTACCATCTTTTTTTTTTTTTTTTTTATAGGGCAGTACAGTGATTGGTATTAATAAAACTCTACAATATAACTTTTTCAAGAGTTTTGGTTTTTTTTTTTTTTTCCCCCTTCCCTAAGACATATCTTTTGTCCCTTTTTTGTATTCTTGAAATTAATTGTCCTTCATGTAGTCTAAATTGGATAGTTATAGTAAGAATCCTGTAATCGTGACAAACATAGTTTGTATAATTGAGGTTTTTTGTATTTTCCCTATTCAGTATGTCTTCATTTGACCATATTTAAGGAAGTTTCTCATCATTTAAAAAATAAATAAATAATAACAATAAAAGGGAAGGGTTTTTTTTTTTCTTTAAAAGAATCAGTATATTTCTTTTATTTGTCTATGGTGTTATCATAATATTTTCATGATATCATGATAATGTTTGATTGGCCAATGGAGTTAGCACAAAATTTTTGTATCATGATTACGGTATTAGAGTTTGATAGACAATTAGCGAAAGAACTAATGTTTTACTAATAGAATTTTATTATAATTTTACATATTTTTCTGTGAATGATAAATAAAAGTAGTCCGCGCACTGCGCGGATCATGCACAAAGTACCAAGAACTAGGATTTATTTATTATTATTTATTAATCATTATGATAATTAAACCTTTAAAAGTTAAGTATGGAGAAGTTAGAACTATCTATACATTGATCAAAACTAAACATTTTTTTTTTTACGGAGCACAACAAAATTTGGTGGGGGGGGGGGGGGGGGGGTGGAGGAGTGTGATAGTGTAGGTAGTTGTAGTGATAAACCTGGGATGGTTTTGAGGCCCTCCTCGCAAGCAAGAAACGTAGCGCTTTTAGCAATCCGACCGATCTTGGAACGGGCTTCCTCGTCTTGCATGGACTGGATCACCTTCTTCCTAACGACGTCATCAACCTTGGCAACAGCAGCCCAACCATAACCATAAGAGCTCGAACCCCACCCCTTCACAGTCGTTAGATCAGGTACGTTTTGTATCACCGAATTGCTTGTAGAGGAAATATAATAATAAATCCCCATATGATATCTCTCTATCTCTCACTCACTCTCTTCTTTTTTTTCTTTTTCTTTTTTTCTTTTTTGAGAAGAACCCTCTCTCTCACTCAAAACGCAGACTGTGAAGTATTTGATCTAGCGCTTGAAGCTAAAGTAAGGTCAAAAGATCTAGGGTGGAATGACTTTATTACCACCTCTCGTCGAAGTAAATATTTTTTACTATTATTATTATCTTCCCACTTACCAAAAAGATAAAAAGAAATATTATAGTCCCATATCCCCATATTATCGCTCTTTCTCTAAAAGCAGAACGTGACCTGAAGGCTATGATCTAACGCTTCATGCTAAAGTAAAGTCTTATTAAAGAACGAGTATGGAATGGCTTTATTACCACCACTCGCCAAAGTAAGGATTTTTTATTATTATTATATTCCCACTCACGAAAAAGATAAAAATAAAACATGCTAAAGTAAAGTCTTATAAAAGAACGAGTATGGAATGGGCCAATGGCTTTATTACCACCACTCGCCAAAGTAAGGATTTTTTATTATTATTATATTCCCACTCACGAAAAAGATAAAAATAAAACCCCACAAAAGTTTTCTTTTTGATAAAAATATTAAGTTAAAAAAGAAAAAGAAATCGGATAGATTTTTTTTTTTTTTTTTTTGAGAATAGACTTAATTCCCATATCCCCATATTATCTCTCTTTCTCTAAACGCAAAATGTGAACCGAAGGCTATGATCTAACGCTTCATGCTAAAGTAAAGTCTTATTAAAGAACGAGTCTGGAATGACTTTATTACCACCACTCGCCAAAGTAAAGATATTTTACTATTATTATATTCCCACTCACAAAAAGGATAAAAACAAAACCCCACAGATGTTTTCTTTTTGATAAAAATATTAAGAATTCAAATTCGGCTGCCCAAAGTTCTAGTTGATTAGGGTCAAGATTAATTGTACCTTCCAGGGATCTTTTTCACTTTCGTTTTTTATAGTTTCAATTTTTTTTCATGCACAAAAAAATATATATGCACACCGTTTGAATTTTTTTAAATTATTTCTTTCTATACAAATAAAAATAGTATAAAATAAAAAGTTAAATAATACAAAATACTTAAGTTTATAAGAATTTTTAATTCTATAAGTCTACTAGTATGATAATACCACAAAAGAAGAAAGAAAGGTGTACACTTGTTATAAATGAAACAGATATAATGTTAAATCACCTAAAAGTATAATTAATTGTATAAAGTTTTAACAATAAAATAAATAATTAGGAAAAAATCAATAATAAACTTTAAAAAGTAGATCTGATATTAAAAATATTTATACTTCAAAATTGCACATTAAATTGATAAGAAATGTCATTACTATTTCACCTATTAATATAGAAAATTTAATATAACTTTAGCGTATGAAATGGGCTAATATAAAATTAGATCTTTAAATTTTATAATAGAGATTTGACATATAGAGATGGTTGGGCTGGGTCAAAATTGAGTACAAGTAAAGAATGAGGCAGACTAAAAGATTTCTATTGCTAATGTTCTTACTATTTTTTTTTTTCAAGTGGGGCAGTCCGATTTATAGCTCTATTCAAACACACACATGCACTCAATTTAATCTGATGACATCTTAGATCCATACTTTATTTTGCTCGAGTGCTCCTTAAAATCCCAAACTCGTTTAATGTAAACATCAATCAAGCAAAATGATCCCACAAAAATTAAGCGGTAATTTAAAATAAAATAATATATATATATATATATATATATATATATATATATATATATATATATATATATATATATATATATATATATCCATAAGAGAAAGATCGTTCCAATGCATTGGTTTTTGTAATAACTTTAGTTGTTAGGTTGTGCTTGGATTTGAGCTTGGACCACTGCAAATGCTGTATGTCACACAAGTTCATGAGTCCCATGGTCTGGGTATTGATGGGCCTAATGTTTGCGAGATAAAGGTCCAACTCAAGTTAAGCCACAGTATGGATGGTAGAATTGGTAGTGGATGGAAACACTTCATTGTAAACAAAATGAAGGTTTGGGACTTACTTTTAAAAATTCCAACTATTAGGTCAAAAATTAAGACATTTAGGAACCATCACGATTGAGCTTATTTATTCAAAAGGGAAAGGAGGTAAATTATAGAGCTTATAATATTCCAAATAAACAGTTAAAAGGGACCTCTAGTGGAGATTGGTATTCTCGGTCTCGAGCCAATTTAATATAGGTTGCACCAATTATTTTGAGAGTGATTATACAGCATTCAAGTTGTGATGAAACCAAACTTGAATCAATTAGAATCATAAATTAGGACAAAACAAGAAAAAAAAAATTGAATGGATATAAATATAAGGATAATGCCATTTATAATCACGAATAATTTCATGATGAAAAGACAGGAATAACAGAGATACAGGTAGATGACCCAAAAACTTCTCAACTAATTAACCCAAAAGAATTGAAAACATGATGCAAAGAAGTAAAGCAAAATTGATGATTAAAGAAGCTTGTATCATCAGCATGTTTTTTTTTTTTTTTCCACAGATTATCAAATCATACATACAGAGCATGTCAATTAGGAATAGGTATGAAAGATATTCACAACCACTGAACATCAGCATGCCAGAAGCGTGCATTGCTTCTGTACACTAACCATGAGGTATAGACCAAGTGTTCCCAGGGAATAGGGATAGATGAATCCCAAATCTGTGATTCTGCAACCAAAAAAATAAAAATAAAAATAAAAAAGCCAAATTTGATCAGATCAAATGGAATTATGGTCTCTGCAAAAAGTATGTTAAATCAAGAGAAGATCAAGTAATTTTAGTGGTTTTTGGGTATTTTAAAGTTGGGTGATTTGTATAAATGATATTTGGATTATAATTGGGTCTAATTGGGTACTCAATAAACATTAATGTTAATTGGGTTTAATTAGGTTAATACCCATTTAACCCAATTAATAATTGGGTGGATTTAGGTCTCATTTAAGTGGGTGGGTTTCGGTGGGCAAATGGGTTTGGGTTGATTTTGCCACCCCTAGACAATGGCTATGGCGCATGATGGACATGTGTTGTGTACCAGCATGGTAAAAAACTTTGATTGGCTCTGTTCTTTCAATTTGACCATCCAATTTTTCTCAAATTTTACCGACACCAATATTTGAATATTCTCTTCCAATCGAATGACTAAGATTTAAATATGAATTGGAGCATGATGAACACATGCCATGTGACCCTATGAAGATTTGGTTAGTCTTGTTCTTGTAATTTGACCATCCCATTAAAATTATGTTTCACAAAGTACTTCCTTTAAAGCTATGTTTTTCCCCTTGATGACACATGGGAGTGGTAGGAGTAGTTCAAAGTACTACCTTTGAAATTATATTTTCCATAAAAAGTACTAATTTTCAAAATTTAATGTTTAAAGGGAAGATACTGGTAGGTGCTCCTCTGGATCAAACATTAGATTTTCGTTTTATCTTGACATTAACTCTTTCTAATCATGGGTTTTCCAAATGGTATTACTATAAATACATAGACCATGCTTTTTTACATACTATGTTTATGGAGCAACCACCTAGGTTCAAATAATCTCTATGATCAAACCCTGTATGCAAACTAAAACAAGCACTCTATGGTCTCCGTCAAGTTCCAAGGAAATGGTTCAATCACTTTAGCACCTTCCTCTTCAATTCTGGATATATTTGCAGCTCTGTGATCCATCTCTACTTGCTTCTCATGGTTCTCATGGCACTATTTTACTTTCTTGTATGTAGCTGATATCATCCTCACTGATGATAACTCAAATATTTTTGCATGACTTAATCAATCAACTTCTGACTGGGTTTGCTATGAATAATTTAGATATTCACACCACTTCTTAGGCATTGAAGTTCAGCACTTTTTTGATAGTCTTTTTCTTAATCTACAAAATATGTTGGTGATTTTCTCATTCATACCTAAACAGCCAATTGTAAATCCATTTCCATTCCTATGGTTGCTAATACTTATTATTCAAATCCTATGAATGAGCCATTTTTAGATCCACATCCCTATCGGAGCATTGTTGGAGGATTACAATATTTGAAGTTCACACGTCATTATTCACTTGCTATGCTCACTCCACAATGGAGCTTCATGCCTTTTCAGATGCAGACTGAGGTTGTTGTCCACTACTGGATTTTGCTTCTTTTTAGGTGGCAGTAATTGCATTTAACGGTGTGCAACGAACAACCCATGGTTGCTTCCTCAAGTGCCGATGCTAAGTATTGCACTCTTGCTTCAATTGCTGCTAAGCTCACATGGTACTCCTTGTTCTTAGAGATATTGGTGCTTTTCTAGCTCAGCCCCTTCTCGGTTTAGTTATAATATCTCCACCTTGCATCTTTCTATCAATCTAGTCCTTCACAAAACACATTGAAATTGACTATAATTTTGTTATAGAAAAGGGTGTACTTGGTGATTTATTTATGCGCTTTGTGTCCTCCAATAAAGTCCTCAGATTTCTAAACCAAATTGGTCTTTTCCTTGCTCCAAATGAGGGTAGTATCAAGGAAAAAGCTGATTAAGAAGACATTGACATTCAAAGTTAAACGATCAAAATTCGTAAATCTGGGTAGTTTATTCTGTAAATTGCATTATTTTTCAAAATATAAAGTTTGCAAATAAGATGTGATAGGAGACACTCATATGTTAAAGGATTTGGACTAGCAAAAAATCAAGACAAAGCTTGGATTCACATGTTGAACGCATAGCGGTGTGTTTTGACTTTGTGACTTCCAAATTAGAATTGATCTTTGGAACATAGAAAGAATGGACGTAGAGCAACCTGGCACACTCTCATCCGAAGAATTGGATCTACTCATCCGCAGCATGAAGAAGCAAAAAGCCACCTCTCAGACTTTCTGCCCCCAACGCCCCCTCCACTCCTACAAGGATTCTCTAGCTTAACCAACTCGGGACTGGGAGAACCACTCCCTACAAAACCTTCGAATAACAGACACGGATATTGACTCTGATTAGGACGATGATTCCGACGACTCATGCCCCCTAATCTTGCTATCGAAAGAAGATAAGCAATGTATTAGAGCCCCCTAGAGATCAGCATTAATTATCAAGGCTTTTGGAAAATCCTTGGGTTTCAAATACATTGATTATAAAATCCATGCCATTTGGAAGCCACAAGGAGAACTCCAATGCATAGCTCTCGGCCTAGACTATTTCCTCATTCGATTCAAGCTCAAAGAAGACTACTGGAAAGTCCTGAATGAAGGTCCCTGGTTCATTGGCCAACAATTCCTCTCCGTCTGACAATGGTCACCAGGATTTAAGCCCTCTGAGGCTAAGTTTACCACGACCGCTATTTAGGCGAGACTTCCAAAACTACCCATAGAGTTCTATGATAACTCCATCCTCCAACGGATTAGAAACTAGCTGGGTGACCTCCTTAAGATAGATGCTCGCACCATTGACAACGTCAGAGGTTATTTTGCCAAGCTCTACATCCAAGTGGATTTGGACTCCCCTCTCGTCTCTAAAGTTCGAATCGATTCCCTGACGCAACCCGTTCAATACGAAGGAATATCGGCCATCTGTTTCGAGTGTGGATGCATTGGCCACAAAACTCCCTCCTGCCCCACGGTCATCAAGCCTCCCTCTGCATCCTCACTGGTAAATAGCGAACCTCGAGAATGAACCACCCAAACTGTTCGGCGAATGGATGTTAGTGAAAAGTCGTCAGCCAAGACACACGAACTATGACCCCGAGCACAGAGCGAAGCCGAGCACAGCCACTCTGACCACACGTTCCTCTAACCATTCCAAACATCCACATGCTCATGCCTAAACATGTGGTCCCAAGGTGCGTGAACACACTTCCCACCTTCCCTCATCACGTGACGTGACGTGACCTCCTGCCCTACTACTAAACACACATCACGAGACGAACATCCAAAGTCTGCTGAAAAGGACAACACCCCCTCTGAACAACACCCATCACCATCACAGACTCCAAGTGTTGTCCCATCATCAGCCTCAAGCCAAATTTCGAAAAGAAAAATATCAACTTTGTCAACGCGGAAAAACTTAAAATTTCCATGCACTCCTCAGACTCCAAGGAATCTTACCATTCCCTAGTAAGTTCCAAAGCATCAAAAGAACTCACACCTTCCTCCGCTCCTGACCATACCCTTTCCATGAAAGATAGCCTCGACCCGATGGCCACCGATGACATCCACGATGATATCCATACTTTTGTCCCTAGGGTTTCAACGTCTATATCGCACCCCTATACAAGCACGAACTCTGTCAAAGAACCCGTTCCCCCACACACTACCCAACCTTGTGTAAGATCCAACACAAACCATGGATGCCCACCATGCAACCAACAGGTCACCTTAGACACCACCACTACCAACACCACCTCCCATGCATACTCTTCTACCTGCACCCTAGGAACTCATCCTCTTCGACCTAAATACCCAGCACAATTGGGCGATCCTCTTCTGCGACAGACTGAGGCCCATAGGGAACCATCACTTCCATTGGATCCAAAGTTGCCCGACCCCACTATGGACGTACATAAAGGAGGAAATAGAACGCACCCTAAGAGGCCAAGCTCATACCTTTCCATAGAACACTCCTTTGGGAAGAGTGATCATCCCAATCTCTAAAGACTTAGCATTCGTCTCCCCAGCAATCTTGTTTCCTTGCACTAGTCCAGATCCTTGGATAACATTCCCTAGAGTCCATCACTGAGAAAAATGGATGAACCATTCCTAGCGGAGAGATGCCGTAGCCCTTGAGAATGAAATAACCACCATTTCCCTAGCAACCAACGTACTTCATTTAACGCGCATGAGGGAACAGGACCAAAGGATCCTCTGTGTGATCCAAAGACAGGTTGCATGCTTCAGGTTATCCGCGAAGCACCTCCGTCACCCATAAAGCTTATATTGAATCATTCTGAACCCTTAAACCCAGGCGCTTTTGATCCCACCTCCACTAGTATGGAGAACTGGAATTGCCCACGCCACTAAACCCTTTAATCCTCTCTTAATGAAGATCCTTATATGGAATTGTAGGGGTGCAGGCAACCTTTATTTCCGTAGGAACTTTGCCGACCTCATCCGAACACATCGCCCAGAGATTTCCATCATCATAGAGACTCGCATATCATGTCAAAGGGTTTCGACAACATTCGTCGCTCCAATGCTTTTGTCTTCAGATGAGGCATTTGGATTCTCTGGAACAAACACAACACCAATTTGGAGATCCTATCTGTGACAGACCAAGCCATCCATGCCTTTGTGCAGGTATGTGCCTCTAACCCTTCATCAAACTGGATTTTATCTGCCATCTATGCTAGTTTAGATTTAGCTTCTCGCACAAACCTTTGGGAGGACCTCACTTCCTTCGCCTCTTCACACACTCTCCCATGGCTTCTTGTGGGAGACTTTAACGAAACCTTATACCACCATGAGACCTTTAGTAACTTACCCCCAAACCGCAGACGTATGTCCATGTTTAATGATTTCCTTAACAACTGCAACCTCATGGACCTTAGATACAGTGGCCCAAGATTCACGTGGACCAACAAGGGAGACAATGGTCTAGTTATGAAGCATTTAGACAGAGCTCTTGCAAACCTTAATGGAAACTCCTCTTTAATGACTCTTACGTCCGCCATCTCCCTAGAACCTCCTCTAACCACCACCCCATCCTCCTCATTCTTGGAACAACCACTCCCACAACATTACCCGGGCTATAGAGGAATTCACACATTGCGTTAAACTTTGGAACACAAACTCCTTCGGAAACATATTTCACAGGAAAAAGAGACTTCTCGCCGACTTAACAGCATCCAAAAATCTTTGTGTAATCATTATTGCTTCTTTTTAAAGAACCTAGAAAATAAACTTATGAATGATTACAACTAGATTCTTCGACTTGAAGAGGAATTCTGGGCCATAAAGTCTTGCATCGAATGGTCCTTCCTCGGCAACCGCAACACCAATTTCTTTCATCTCTCCACCATTTGATGATGCCACCGTAACAAAATTTGGTGCCTCAAAGATTCAACTGGAAATTGGACCCATGCACCTCAAACCATCAAAAGCATGATCCTAACACACTTCAACATGCTATTCACATTCGACATGCTCCATGCCCTTCTACACCTACCTTCCCCAATCAACCACAATTCTCACTCACACGACATCCAAATCACCTTGAATGGAGAGGTTAATGACCTAGAAATTAAGCAAGCCATCTTCTCCTTTAAACCCTATAAAGCCCTAGGCCCCAACGGTTTCCATCCAGTCTTCTTCCAAAGATACTGGAACATCGTTGGTCCCTCTGTCATCTCTCTCATCAAAACCATCTTCCAATCAAAGAAAGTCCTCGAAAACCTCAACTCAATGCTCATATGCCTTATCCCCAAGACAGAAAGACCTGAAATTGTCCATCAATTCCGACCCATCGGTCTCTGCAACACCCTATACAAAATAGTAACTAAACTTCTAGTTCAAAGACTCAAAGCCTTCCTTCTGAATCTCAAACATCCATTTCAAGCCAGTTTCGTCCTAGGAAGGAAAGCTAGCGACAATGTCATTTTAACACAAGAGATCATCCACACCATATCCACCTCCAAGAGTAAGAGTGAGCTCATGGCACTTAAAATTGACCTTGAAAAAGCCTTCAATAGGATGGAATGGAGTTTCATCTACCACATCATATGTTGGTTCAAATTTTCGAAGGACTGGGTTGATCTTATCATGTCATGCATTACTTCCTCTAACCTCTCTGTGCTAGTTAATGGTGAAAGAACAGACTTCTTCTCCCCATCAAGAGGCATTCGCCAGGGTAATCCCTTATCACCATACTTATTTATTCTCTGCATGGAGTACCTGGCTACCCTCATCGAGATTGAAAACTCTTGCAGAAACTAGACAAGCGTTAAAACATCCAGAGAAGGACCAATCTTCTCACACTTATTCTTCTCCAATGACTTACTCCTTTTCGCAAAAGCCACGAAGAAGAACTGCCTCACCATTAAAAAGGTTCTCTGTGAATTCTACTCTTGTTCTGGTCAAAAAGTTATCCCAAGCAAATCCAAAATCTTTTTCTCTCCTTATACAAAAACCAAGCACATCTCCCTCATTGAAAATGACTTAGGAATGCACCACACCAACAGTTTCAGGAAGTATCTTGGAGTGCCCATCATCATGGATAAGAGAGACAAAAGAGCTTTTGACTACGTCATCGATAAAATCCGAACAAAACTCTCTACCTGGAAAGCTCGATCATTATCCTTAGCTAGCTAACTCACTCTTGTCAACTCTGTCACTTCAATGATCCCTACCCACATAATGCAGTGCAACCTTCTTCCCACCAATATTTGCAATGAGCTTGACTGAATAAACCGCAACTTTCTTTGGGGTGATGCGACCTCAAGCAAGAAGATGCATGTTGTCAATTGGGATATCATCACTTTGCCAAAACACTTGGGAGGTTTAGGTATAAAGAAAAGCATGGCGCACAATAAAGCCCTCTTGGCCAAGCAGGCTAGGGCCTTGTATGCTAACTCTCACAATTTTTAGGCTGAAACTCTAAGGAAAGAATACCCCATAACCTCCAACACCATAAAGCACAAATCCCTTGCCTAGTCCAGCATCTAAAAAGCAAAAGTCATATGTGAAAAAGGAACCAGATGGTTAATTAGAAATGGGGAGACATTGCACTTCTGGTTTGATGACTGGACCGGTCATGGTCCCTTAAGGAATCTCCTGCATGGCCCTCTCCATGCAAATGACATTTCCCTAAAGGTGAAAGACGTATAGGACACCTTAGGCAACTAGTCATTTGGTGACTTATCCTTCAAGATTCCTTTTCAAGTTCGCGACATCATCGGAGCAACCCCTAAACCCTTCTCCTCCTCCCTGGGCAACCTTCCCACCTGGAACTCATCCCCGAATGGCCATTTCAACTCCCACTTAGCCTATCTGATAGCAGTCGAGATTCAGCCAATAAGTGATACCACATCTTGGAAATGGCTTTGGAAGGTTCCTACCATCCTTAGAGTTATAACCTTCCTTTGGCTAGCCTGCCACAATCACCTCTCCACTAAAGTGCACCTTGTTACTCGACACATCCTTAGTGACAACTCCTATCCCTTTTGTCACTCAAACCCGGAAACCACCATTCATATACTCCGAGACTGTCCTTTCATTCTTCCCATCTGGAATGACCTCGTAAACCACACCCTCCCCCTCGGTTTTCTTAAGTCAAACTTGCCTGATTGACTTAAACTTATGGCAACCTCCTCATCCATAACCCTAGGCCTCCCACACATCCTCTAGAGAACAACCTTCCCTTTGGTTGCATGGATCATTTAGTCAACCCACAACAAGCCAGTTATGGAAGGCCAGCCTTTTATCTCCCAACTTGTGATCAATAGAATAAGGACTACATCTCAAGAAAATTTCTACACCCTCACTGCCAAGTTTGCTCACACCAAGAGCAATGTTATTCATATTGGATGGAAGCCCCCCTCCCTTTTTCCACAAACTTAACACCGATGGTTTTGCTAAAGTTAACCCAGGCTTGGCTTCAACTGGTGGTGTAATCATAGATCATAAGGGCTCCTAGATTGGAAGTTTCAATAGAGCCATAGGGCACATGCATTCACTAGCTGCTGAGCTTTGGGGCCTTAGACTTGGCCTCTCTCTTACAAGAAGCTTAAACATTAAAAATTTGTTGATCGAAACTGATGTCCAAGTCGTTGTCAATATTATTACCTCTCATAGCATTGACTTATCACACCCTTATAATGGTCCCATTTTTTATTGTAGGTCCATCCTCCGTCATTTTGAGGAAGCTCACCTACACCACATTCACCGTGAAGGAAATCATTGCGCGGATATTTTGGCTGAAGACAAAGCGCTTAATCCAAACTCCCTTGTTTCTCATCCCAATCCTCCTTCTTGTATTTTATACCAACTCTTAGTTGACGCTTAAGGTGTTTCATACCCTAGACTTTGTATTCCTTAGTTGTTTGAATGAAATTCCGGTTCACCAAAAAAAAGAAAAGAAAAGAAAAGGATTTGTATATAAATAAGTTGTCTAATGAAAAGGTTGATCCTGAGTCCTAAAAAGAGAGAACTCTATATTATGAACTAGGAGATTATTTTCTAAGCATTTTGAATTCCAAAATAGATTGTGCAAACTCTTTTTAATTGAACCTTTAAAATGCATTGATTATAAGAAAGTTCTCATCTTTACTTGGTAACTTCAAGTTAATCAATTTAACCTCCCTGTAGTTACCGAACAAGTTAAATGGTCCATTTGGTCCATATGATATCAATTCGTTTTAAATTGAACAAAAGAGGGTTCATATTTATCTCATTTTAATTTTCAAAACATATAAATTAAGGGGAAGGATATCTATTCCACTTCCCCTTACTTAATTTAAAAGACAAAACTGCAATTTGTACCCTTAAATTTTGGTGCAATTTTGATTTTGCCTTTTAAAGTTACAAAATTTTGATTTGTACTCCTAACATTACATATATTTTGGATTTAAGCCATTTCGTTGATGCGTTGTGATGAGGTGTCCGTTAAGTGTCATCTCAACTCAAAATAAAGTAGTTTTTCAAATCCAAAATTTGAAATTTTTAGGAGAAAATTTAAACTATCCAAAAACTTAAGGGTGTAAATTGCAATTTTTCAAAAAATATTTGAAAGGACTTTAATAGGGTTCAAAACGATGTAATTTTGAATGATGAAATGAAAAAAAAAAAAAAAAAAAAAAACAAAACAAAACGTTCTTTTGATCTTAGTTGGTATTCAATAGATATCTCATCACAATACATTAACTAAATGACTTAAATGCAAACTATAACCGTAGAGGTACATATCCAAATTTTGAAACTATAAAAACAAAATCAAAATTATCTCAAAATATAAGGATGCAAATTGCAACTTAATTATTTTTAAAAACATTCAATCATCTCACTGTTTCTCGTACCCTCAATTCACCTGCGTGACCGCATCTATATTTTGATGTACAAAAGATTATGCTTTGTGATAATGGGATAGGATATGAAATAGGATTAAGAAAATTGATTTATGCTCTTTAGAAAAAAAATGTTCACAAATATTTTTAAATTTCAATTATATCATTTATTTTGAAATAATTCAACACTTTGTAAATTGAAAGGAAAGGTCAATGTACGGATTTTCCAACCAATTGACTTGGAAAGTCATGCAATGAGACTTTGACTTGGTCGTACAATATTATTATATGACCAATCCCTGCTTTTGTTTGTTTGTAAAGTAAAAGATCACTTCGCATGACCACCGTTCCTACATGCTATCTGTGCAATATAATATCCAAAAGCTTCTGCACTCTTTTGAGTTTTCGACTATACTGCTAATCATTCATTCATTCTTGCTAGAGAAATAGAAGTTTACAGTTCATTCTTCATCGTCCCTACTCTGATCTATCCAATTCAAGTGAGTACCAGCTTCTAAAGCTTGATTACAATAAATTATCTGGATGCCTTTATGTTTGGTTTCTTTCTTTTGCTCTATTGATTGGAGTATTTAATTCTCTCGTGTTGGGTATCTTTCTTTTCTTCTTCTTCTTCTAGTTCTTGGTGGAAACAACCCATAAGCTTGTTTGGCGCTAATTTGGTTTTAATATGTAATGTAAGAAGTTTTGGTTATTCTTCAAGATGACTTATCAATATTATGGTTAACAATTCAATTTATGAGAGTTAATAAAATGTTTCAATTTTTTTTTTTTTTTTTTTTTAAAGCACTCATATTTGGTTACCCTTTACCCACAAAGATGAATAGAAATTTATGTCTAGGACTTTTAGTGCCTCAAGAAACAAGCAATCACACCAAAATTTCTCTTGCATAAACGTTGTTTCTGTTTTTGACTATATATGTTCAGATCTTTAGTTTTGCTTCTTTGCATGAATTGTTTAACTTCTTTAGTTTACCCATTCTAGATAGTATTTAAAGCAGAATACATATTGTTAAATGTTGTTGCGATTGAGCTCCAAGAAAAATTAAATCTTGGCTTAAAATATGACAGTAAGATGTTGGAATAATTTTAATGTATACCTGTCCTGTACTCTAACATTGACCTGTTTTCAATTCAGTTATTTAATTTTCATTTTGGTCATTTAACTTCCATTCATTTTTAATGCAGTCCTTCTGTTCAATCAGCCCCATTAAATCCACCAAAACAATATCGTTTTTGAATGTTAAAAATAATAAATTGAAAAAAAATTTAGGACTAAAATGTAAAAGTATTGAATTGAAAACATGTTAAAATTATATGGTGTAATTTGTAATTTTAGCCCTTTTTCTATAAAACAATATTAATACTACAACATGAAAGTATTGTAAATTCTCATAACTAAAGATCCTTGAAAGGAGAAGTTGGCCTATTAGTATAAGTATGTTTCTTCCCATCAGTACATTGTAGTTTTGTTCACTCCTCTAAGACACCATTTATTTCTGAAAATTTCCATCTCACAATCTTGTTCCATTCTAATTCATGCTAAGGAAGACCAGAATCTGTTCTGCTCGCTTTGGATTGTGTGTGTGATTTTTTTTTTCTACATTCAAGTACTTTTAAGATATCTACGTTAGACCAATATTTGTTCTATGCTGATGCTATGTCCTCTATAAATTCTGTTTGAGTAATCTTAGACAACCTTATCTGTCTTAGAACGTTGCCAAGTTGTCACTGCATCTCCAGTGGTATATGCCCTGTGGTCATCTATGCAGGCTGTTAATTACATCAAGTTAAGATAGTTCTTTATGCGTCAGTAGTAGAACTGAGTATCTGAAGCCACATTGCCAGCAATCATTCACTATTCTTTTCAGCAATTCCTTAAAAGGAGATGATGATATTTTGAATCATGAAAGAATAGGACTGAATTAATTAATTTATTTTCATTAAAAATTAAGATAGGCTAAAAATTTATTTTAAATCATGAAAGAATAGTACCATCTTCTTCTATATACCTTTATATCCTTTTTAGTATGACTATTTTTGGAGCCGTAATGATATCTTAGCCATAAAGAATTGGTCCTTAATATCAAATTTTGTTTTACTTCATCTTCCCTCTTAATAGGCATGTTGTCAACCTAGCAAAAAAGTACTTCTCCTATTCTTTTGCTTAATATGTTGATCCCTCTGTGTGTGTGTGTGTGTGTGTGTATGGAACATCTCATATGGAAACAATGTGTTGTTGTGTACAAAACTTTCTTTTAGATTGATTTCATTCCCAAGTCAAATGTGAAAGACTAAATTTTGCCTCTTTGGTATTAGGTATGGCAAAATTAGGAAAAATAATTGACATGGGGGAACAGCTATGCTTTTGCTATAGCCTTGATGAAAAGATGCAAAAACTAAAAAGAAAATTGGAAGATCTGAGCAGCAGGGAAGCTGACATAAATAAAGAACTAGAATATGCAGAGTCACTATATTTAAAGAAACGAAGGCAGCAAGTTGAAAATTGGTTGACGAATGTAGAGAGAATAAACAGGCAAGTTCATAGCCTGGAGCAAACACTGGAAGAAAGGAGATTGCTTGGGCGTGTACAGTTGTGGAAACAAGTGGAAGAGCTGACTGGAGAAGTGACACAACTTGTGGATCAAGGAAGATTTCCTGGAGGGCTCACATTTGAAGCACATGAGACCAAAGGAGATGCATTGTTGACAACAAAATTGGTGGGTCAAACATTTCAAACAAATATGAATAAGATTTGGACACATCTAATGCAGGATGAGGTCTTAATCATTGGCATTTATGGAATGGGGGGAGTGGGGAAAACAACCTTGGTGACTCATATCCATAACAAACTTTTAGAAAATCCAAACACTTTTGATCATGTTTTTTGGATCACAGTATCACAAGATTTTAGCATTCATAAATTGCAAAATGATATTGCAAAAATACTGAATCTAGACCTTTCAAACATGGATGATGAAAAGAAAAGGGCGGCAAAATTGGCCCAGGCTTTGATGAGAAGACAACAATCTGTACTCATTTTGGATGATGTTTGGAATCATTTTGTTTTAGAGAAGGTGGGAATTCCTGTCAGAGTCAATGGGTGCAAATTGATTTTAACCACGAGATCATTAGATGTGTGTCGAAGGATGGGTTGCCAAGTGAAAATCAAAGTGGAGCCCCTTTCAAAGGAAGAAGCTTGGAGCTTATTTTTGGAGAAAGTTGGGAATGAAATTTCACTTTCTCCTGAAGTAAAAGATATTGCAAGGTCTGTTGCAAAAGAATGTGCAGGTCTGCCACTTGCCATAACTGTACTGGCTGGAAGCATGAGAGGAGTGGATGACATCTGTGAATGGAGGAATGCATTGGAGATTTTGAAAGAATCAAAACTGGGACAAGATGACATGGAAACTGAGGTTTTTCAAGTACTGAGATTTAGCTATTGGAGGTTGAATGATTCAAAAGTGCAACATTGTTTTCTATACTGCTCACTATATCCTGAAGATTATAAAATTAAAAGAGAGGAGTTGATAGAAAGGTTTATTGATGAAGGTTTCATTGACAAAATGAAGAGCCGGCAGGTAGAGTTTGACAGGGGTCACACTATTCTGAATAAACTTGAAAACTCTTGCTTATTGGAGGGCACTATAGAAGATTTCCCAAATGAGGAAAAGTGCATCAAGATGCATGATTTGGTTAGGGACATGGCACTCCAAATTGTGATTGTGAGTCCTCAATTCATGGTAGAAGCTGGCGTTGGGTTGGAGAATATACCAGGTGAAGAAAAATGGACAAAGGATCTTGAGATGGTTTCTTTGATGCACAACAAAATATCTGAAATTCCTTCTAGTTTATCACCAAGGTGTCCTAAACTTTCAACGTTGATGCTTCAACATAATAGTCTAAGAAGAATACCAGATTCTTTTTTTGTGCATATGCATGGGCTCAAGGTTCTCAATCTATCGTATAATGGCATTGAATATTTGCCAAATTCACTCTCCCACTTGGAGAATCTTACATCATTGCTGCTTAGAGAATGTGATAAAATAGAACATGTCCCTTCGTTAGCAAAGCTTTCTGCTTTGAGGACATTGGATCTTTGGCATACAGGAATTAGTGAAGTACCTAATGGTATGGAAATGTTGGTCAACCTCAGATACTTGGATCTCTATGCACCCAATCTAAAGATGTTACCTGTTGGGACTTTCACTAAACTCTCTCATCTCCAATATCTTGTTGTTTACCGATCATCTGAAACATTAAAAGTGAATGGAGAGGAGGTAGCACACTTGAAAAGATTGGAAACTTTTTGTGGACAATTCAGTGAACTCCAAAACTTTAACGTATATGTCAAATCCTTAAAAGAAGGAGGACCTAGCAATTACCTACTTCAAATGGGATTAGATGACCCAGATGTCACACCAATTGAAAGTGACACCTTTGACAAACGTGTAATCTTAAAAAGGTGCAGTTTAAGTACAAGTAGAGGTGGAGGAGAAGATTCCCTTTTGCTCCCAGAAGATATTGAGTTCCTATATATTCAAGAGTGCAATGATGTAAGAAGTTTATGTGGTATTTCATCATTGAAAAATGCCAATAACTTGAAGGCCTGTGTAATTAAGAAGTGCAATAGAGTAGAGCGTGTGCTGTCTCATTATTCATCCCCCTCTTCCATTCTCACTCTCCAAAGCCTTGAGACACTACGGCTTGCATTTTTGCAAAACTTAAGTGACTTTATTAGGTGTGACAGAGCTTTATCACAATCTCCACCATCAGGCACCTTAGCCTGTCTCAAAGAATTTAGAATATATAACTGTCCAAATATAAAGAAGTTATTCATGCCTAGGTTGTTGATGTGCCTCCAAAACTTGGAAGAGATTCACGTAGAAGATTGTCACCAAATTGAAGAAATAGTGGCAGCAGCATCTGATGAAAATGAAGTAGAAGAAAATGAGGACAAAGGCCTTGGCACTACCATATTCACTCTCCCTAAATTAAGGTGTTTGCAATTGTGGGATCTGCCTCAATTGAAGATCATCTGCAATGATAATGCAGTACTAGTTTGTGATTCCCTCCAAGAAATAATAGTACGTTATTGCCGGAAGCTTAAGAGGATCCCTCTCTCACTGCCCCTGCTTGATGGTCAACCATCCCCACATCCCTCTCTTCAAATAATAAAAGCATTTCCAGAACAATGGTGGGAATCACTGGAGTGGGACCATCCCAATGCCAAGAATTTACTTCAACCCTTTTGTCAATTCACACGATATGTATAACATCCCCAAGTTGATAATTTATTTCTTTCCATCACACTTTTATTTGTAATTTAAGAAAATTTTCCCCCTAAGAATTTTAGACCAACTTGGACATGTGTTCAAATTGTTTACTTTGCATTGAGAGTCCTTTTTCTAATCATAGCCCCTTCAGGTTACTAGTCTCGCTCTTTGAATTTTCCAAATGTCTTTGTTGATATATCTTTTACCACTGAATTTTAACATAAAGCGTATCATTCTTTATTGGGCTTTTCTTTCTTTTTTTTTTTCTTTTTTTTTTTTTTGTTTTTGTGTGTGTGTTCTTTTATAAGCTTCTGCCCCCCACGAATGGTGAGGTGTTGATTGAGAGATATTCATCTAGGTGTACAGTTTATAGGTGAATATTGGTAAAATAATCTAGTTTTTACCAAAGGCATTTGTATGATTCTGCTTTATGCTCAATTTTGTTTTCGAATCGTTCCAAAATGTCCCTCACCTTTGTGTAAACTTCAATGAACAATGTGAGATGTTCTTAGGAATTGCGTATGGCTCTGTTCACTCTATGGTTAGTTCTATTTATTTAAACACAGCCATCAATATCCCAGTTTTGTCTAGTTTCTCTTCCTCAAGCTCACATTGATATAGCACAGCAAGTGTCTGGAGAAATCACAAATAGAAAGAGAATCAGAGTAATGAAGAATAAAGAGCCGAGAGAAATTATATTATTACAGAGAACTGAAACAATGACTACACAAAACAACGTGAGAAGCCTGGCCCTATCTATAGAGGTGTGAGTCTCTCCTCTCTAATTTACACATTTAGAAGCTTAACAAATTAGTTTTTATACTAACTAAACTGCCTAACAATAACTTAACAAATTCAACAATTCCAGGTTTACTTGGGCTAACCAAGTACTGACTAGGACTGGAGGTATCACACATGTCTGTTTCTTTTCATCTTATTCTTATTTTTACTTTGTTTCTTGCAAGCTAATCATTTTTATTTATTTAATGCCCCTTTTAGACCAGCTATTTTACTTCTTTATAAGTATTGATTAAAATGCTTATCGTCGAGAATAGGATAAAGGATGGCTGCACTTATGACATGATTCCATTGGCATGGTGTTATAGTGGTGCAAGAAGCATGTGGAAGAGACAGTCAGCAAGGACGAACTCAACTAGCTACTACAATTTACAAAGCTGATTTTGTTAAAGTTGATCAGGCAGTTCTCTATGATCTCATCAAGGCTGCAAGTTGTCCCAAAGGCAAGGACTTGTTAGACCAAGTATGCCAGAGAGCTGCAAACATAATTAAAGGTAAACAACTAGAGGATATACACAAAACATTTGTCATCAAGAATAATTTTACTCCTAAAGAGTAAAGCAAAAACAGCAAGGAGAATGCTTGGTCCTTTGAGTGATGTTTTAGTATTCCTTTTCCTATTTATGGTTAATTTTAAAAGTTATGATTTGATACTTGGATTATGTGGATTGGATTAGATAAGTGTGTGTTACGGGAACGTGTGCTGAGTCATACTGATCTTACCAAAATAATAGACGATGACGATGACGAAAATTTAGAGGTGTTTGGATTTTATACCCTAAAATATTAGAATTTGAATTTTACCCCTGAAATTTATATTCAGTTTGCATAAGTAGCTTCTACATCCATATTTTTCGTTAAATGTCACATAAACATGTCACGTGTTTTTAGTTCATCCAATAAAATGATGTTACATAATTAATTATGCCAAGTCATTTTTAATTTAATTGTTTGAAGTTTTGATAAGCTAAAAAAATGATGTGGCATCATTCTATCGGACTAACTAAATATGCGTGACACTCTTATGTGACATTTAACAAAATATATGGATAGAAGGATCGCTAAAGCAAATGGAATATAACTTCAGGATATAAAATCCAAAATCTAAAAGGAAGTAAAATCCAAAGATCCCTAAACTTTAAGGGTGAAGTTTACACTTTAACCCAAAAAAAAAAACATTTTAAACATGTTTAGAAGCAAATTTTATCCTAAATGTATTCATTACTTAAAGAAAAATGATAAAGTTACGAATTTTTTTACAAACTACTAATGTAGTAAATAGTTATTGAAAAAAAAAAAGTGATATCAAAATTTTTATTTTTGGTAGTTTTTCTCATGTGCATCGGGGGAATAAGTTAGCAAGTTAGCCCACTCTCTTACTAGAAGAGCAGTTTCATCTGCAGGTATAGATGTTTGGGTAGAAGAACTACCCATTGAGTTGGCGAGTGTATTACCTTAATTTATAAGAACTTACCTTTTGCTCAAAAATAAATAAATAAGAAATAGTAAGAATTTAACAAGTTAATATTCATAAAATTGTTGTAAAAATGTTTTTATTTGTATCATTACTATTACCTATAGTACTAACTAGCCTCTAAAAAGTCCTTAAAACGGTCCCTCCCCAATTGTAAGAACCTTTATCCTTCCCAGTACCAACTACCAAGGAATTTAAAAGATTAAAAATAAAAAAGGAAAAAAAAGAAAAAGAAGAAAAAGAAAACAAGTAGACAATATATTATTACATTGATATGATACGATAGGAATGCTCACAAAACCCATTACACTTTACAGCGAAGTCCACACACCGTGTCTGAATCGGAACGAAAACAAAATGGCTGATGCCGTTAGATTTGACAGAATCCGTATGCCGAAAGAGCAAGCGACCAATCCTGATCGACGGGACAAGATCAACCGGATCCTAACGGACCTAGGCAAGTTCGCCGTTGATTCCGCCGTCAACGACTCTCTCAAAGCCGTTAACGGTTATTCCCTTCTCTCTCTCTCTCATTACGTTTATATGTGATTGTTTTTTAATTTTTAATTTTATATTTTATATAAGGTTTGAATTTGATTTGTTCAGTTCAGTGCTCCCATCGTCTAGGCTTTGTTTGTACTTTGTACCTAGAAGTTGCTCATAAAACATCATAAATCATACAACTTCAGCCATATCAAAATCTAAGTGTGTGTTTTGCTGAGTCCCATATCGGAGAACGTATTTGGTATGAAATGATAGAATGCGTGTGCAAATATAACCACCCACTAACGCTCTGAGGGTAGCAGTGGAATGCTGATATGGTTATTTTTGCGTGCATGTCTCTTAAGTATTGATGATTTTGATACGGCTGACATAGTATCATTAATACTAAATCCTTTTTTCTCACATCGGGTGTTTACAAGGTCAAATTAGAACACGATGAATCCCAATTGTAACTTGACTAGTCATTTTAGGGTATACCCCAAATGTGCCTAGCCATACCTATCATCACAATGCATTCTTCTAAAAAAAGCTATAATATGTATGAAATGTTTTTTTGAATATACCTGGGTCATGTTTCCTGCCCCAAACCAGCAGCAGGTGGAGCAATGAACTTCCCCTTCCCTGAAGTACTCAATGGGGAGGATAAAACCCATCCTATTCGGATCAGGTCGGAGCGGGAACTCTTGGGGAGAAATTAAACTTCGATCCCTAGTTGGTTTTATTAGTTTAGATTTGTTGACTTTGGTGCTCTATTAGAAAGTGTGGCTTGTTCTAAAATTGTTATGATTCTACTTTTTAATAAGTGTCATTTTTTTTTTTGGGTGCTTTAAGCCTTAGAAAGCTAGAGGAGCTTGATACCAGAAGAATATACGGTTCAAATTAGATTCACCAACGTAAAATTGGGTAAATTTCGTCATTTATTTATTTAACTTGTTTAGTGGTTGGGCTAGTCGTATAATGATACTATGCATTTCTTTCACTATGCAATGTTTTGATAATTATATTGTTACAACAAGTGGGAGAAGACAGATTTGAACCCCAGTTCTTCTTATAAGGGAGACTAGGTTATGCCACTAAGCTACAAGGCTATTGGCTATTCACTGTGCAATTTTTTGACCTCCTAGGAATCGGTTAAATTTGACACTAGTTTTGTTGTGTTCCATTGCTTTTTTGATTCTTTATTGAAAATTTTCAAACTCTCTAACAACGATCACCAATAAGACAATTTAAGATATAGATATTTCCTTAAGCAAGCCATCAAAGGAAATCACCCATGCCGCCAAACTGCAATAGCCCCAGCTAATTAAATATGTGTCAGTGATGATCTTCTGTATCTCTATTATGTTTGATGTGGTGCATTTGGAGGGAGCTTAATAATTGCAAATTTGAAGATGTGGAGAGTCTGGGTTATTAGCTTTTGGCCTTGTTTATGGGCTCTTTGTTCAATTGGTCTCTGGCTTGGGACTCACATCTGTGCTGGTGATGATCCATTGCTAGAAAGTAGCTACATCCAAGGATGAGAGAGACTGAGATAGAAATGGAAAGGGAGAGGTGTTGGTGAAAGGGGTTGAGTAAAATAAAATGCGAGAAAGAGGCGAACTTATAGGGAGGGAAATCGGAGGCATACATGTGTTGGTATGAACCTGTTCTAAAATCATATTCATTTACAGAAAAATTAATGAATGGAACAGAGAAAGAATAGAGAGTCTGATAGGGGTGTAGTTGAAAAAGTGGGCAGCTAAAATATAAGGGGGGGAAAAAAAAAGTAGGATTTTTAGCTACAATTTTGTTAAGAATTTACTCCGCCTGATGTGAATCCTTTGCCCCATAAACTTCTTCAGAGATGCATAAGCCTAATGATTTGCTATGAATTTCTGTAAAGTGCAAATTCCCAAGATGTTGGTATATCCCTGGCAATCTTTGATGGTTTCTCATTGAATATCTGCTTCTTTGCTGAAACTAGTTTTAAAATGCCAGTCTTATGCAGTATTAATTCTTTAGTCATAGTCATCATCTCAGGAAATCCTTGGTTCCTTATGACATTACTTTTGAAAAATTATAAGATTCTGAAGCTCCTCTCAGACACTGCACATAGCATCGTTGAGAGATGCCCAATTTTTGTTAAACCTAAAAATGGGACATGCTGCAGCATTTCAAGCTTAGAACATGGCCTATCCCATACCCATACTGGTGACCTTCAAAACAATGAGAAGACTGCTACTTTCTACATTAAAGGACAAGGTTTGGCTAGGCTACAACCAACAATAGGAAGATGACATGTGCAATGCACATGACTCGCTTAAAATGATTGTATACAATCACTTAAATGTGGTTTAGTAAGTCATGTGCATTGCATATGACGAGGACATATGTCATCTTCCTATTATTAGTTGTAGCCAAACTTTGTCCTACATTAAATGCAGTTTTTTTTTACATGAAGCTGTTATTTTCTGTGTATATTTGATGATATTGCTTTCTTTTCAATTGCATTATTAAGAAGTTATTGACTATCCAAATGATAATGCTTGTTAGTGATTCCAAGGTGTCCATGTGTTAACCTGTTATTTGACCAAGCGAAAGGTTTATGTCGTGAAACCTGATCGGCTGGAATAAATTTTATTGAGCTCTGTAGATTTCATACCTTTATGGCCTAATGGGTTATGGGTTATGGGTTATGGGTAGATTTCACTTTTTTCTTAGCATGGGTTATGGGTTCAACTTTAGAAAGTACACAGTGCAAGATCACATCTTTCGATTAGACAACAGGTTGTCAACTTGGATATGCTAATGGTCCAAATCAAGTTGAACTTTACAATTATCATTTTGGATCTTTTGTTCTTGTAGAGCTACGATTCCATCTTGGGTTATGTTTGGTTTAATGTCTCAGAGTTGTTTTATTGAATTTGTAACTATCAATACTGTCATTTGTAAATAGATCTTCTCTGTCATCTTCATTAACTGCATCTTTAGCTTTAAAGTTAACAAGGATGTATATTGTCATACACCATTATTTCTGTTTCCCAACCTTTAAAATCTCGCTTCTCACACTTGAGTATTGCAGGTAGGAAGCAGGTGCATCAGATTGTGCAGGAAGGGTTCAAGCATCAACCTCCTTCACCCTCTTTAAATGATGAGAAGAAGTCTGAAGATCTTAAATTAGTAATGGAGGAGCTGCAAGCTGTGATGGAGGAAACGCAAGAAGACATGCATAAGGCAAAGCAAGGAAATAAGATAGCCAAATCTGTCAGTACATCAGAGAATCCAGAGCCTCAGAAGAAGACACCAAACGAAGGCAACAAGGAATTGCATCTTCCAAAAATGGATAAGAAAAGAGTTTTTATTCGTTCTCGGCTTTAAAATGGGATGAGTTTAACGACCTTGATGCCTGAAATATCGCAAATCATATTGTCGATATGTAATGGTAGTAGACTTAGAATAACATGTTGAGGATTTGTATATGTATTCTGCTCTACCTTATGCCTGAAATATTGCAAATTGTACTGTCAAATGTAATGTAATAGAATCAGAATAATATGTTGAGGATCTGTGTAGGCATTCTGCTCTACCTTATGCCTGAAATATCACTAATTGTATTGTCAACATGTAATTGTAATAGAATCAGAATAATATGTTGAGGATTTGTATTTATGCATTCTGCTCTATCAAGTGCTTGTTCAGTGTAAGTTTGAATTATTGATAACCTTGTGAATCAAAAATTCTAAAGACACTTTTGCACACACTTTACTACAAATAGTACACGTCTAAGCGGAGATTGGATTAATTTTCACAAGTACCAGTGGGGTTTCCAAGTGTAAGCGATGTAATCTAATCATACATTAAAAAATGTGTAAGTCGTGTTAAAGTGTGTGTAAAAGTATGTATCCAACCAGGGACGAACCCAAGTGAACCCAAGTGGGGCCTAAGTGTGCAACCAGGGACGAGCCCAAGAGGGCTTGGGCCACTCCTAGATCCAATTTTTTTTTTTTTAATTATTATAAATTTTATTTTTGTAATTGGGCTGCCTTCCAAAATCTTAAGCCCCTCTTCTCTTCAATAAGCTTAACTAGTCTCACCCAAATAACAACTATCTAATCCCAAAACTTAATAAAATCAATGAAAACATTCACAATGGTGATTGTATTTTAGCCACAAAAAAAAAAAAAAAAAAAAAAAAAAAAAAACTATTTTACCACCAAAGAACCAAAAAATTATATGTTATTAGAGAAGCTAAAACTTTTTTTTTTTTTTTTTTTTTTTTGCAACTATAGTAAACTAGTATAAATACCAGTTAACTATAGCAAATTGCTAAAAATAAAATAAAATATTTTATTAAGACTATATCTCTTCCCTCAATTAAAAAACTCAAATTATCTCACTTCCTTTATTATTTTAATGAGTTGTTTATATTATTTTAAATGAAGTGATTAAAAAATATATATATATATATATTTGATATTGAGTATATTGTAAAGTGAGGTAGTAAAATAGTTAAAGTAGTTATTTAAGGTACTAAAAGCTAAAGTTTTAGCATTGCTATTGTGAATATTTTAACTTCAACAAAAAATGAAATTTTAAATGTATATAAATACTAGCCAGCCTAGTATTAAAGAAAAACATTATTTTGGTTTTGTTTCTATCTTTATTGATAAATAATTGCATCTAAATGTATTTAGAAGCAAAAATTTTGAGTATTTATAATTTTTTAATACTATATGGATGCCTATTTGGATTTTTTTTTTTTTTTTTTTTTTTTTTTTTTTTTTTTTTTTCCTGGCTCCCGTTAGTTTAAAATTCTAGGTCCATCCATGTATCCAATTGTACATAGAAGAACTCTCTTGTGAATTCACTTGCCTCTCTTACGAGTGGGTTTGTGCATTTTGCAATACCTTGGATGTACAAGACTCCTCATATATTCAAAGCTAAAATATGGAATATATGAATTCGGGCACTCGTTTCCAATCTTGTTGCATGGTACTGTGTTCAAAGAAAGAAGTGGATTCTGTATTAGTCTATGTAACACACAACACTATATTGCTGCGTTCACTACTCAGGTTGTAGACTTTATTGTCTATTTAAATCATCCTGATGCTTCTCTATTCTTGGTTTATTTTATGATGATTCAGGTGTTATTAATGGTTAGAACTATGTACAAAATAGTGTTGACTCCTTGAGAAATAGGTCTATTTACTTTATACCTTTAAGCCAAGAGATTAATAGGTTTTTTTTTTTTTGTTGGTAAGTTGGATTTGAACTTAAGTATTTTATTTGACAATAAGATATTTTATCAATAAAACTAATTAAAACTCAATCATTACTCGTTTCTAGTGAAAGTTTATTTTCTAACAAAGAAAAACATCCATGTGTGATCCCTGATGCATGGGTTAGTGTTCGTATTCGGTAATTAAATGAATCAAGCATTGATATATAAATTTTTTTTAAAACTCAATTCAACTTAAATATGAAAAATAAATAAATAGACATTCTTGGACTTTCACTCAATTCGTTTATGATCTTTTATTTTTTATTATTTTAAAATCATCCCTAAGCTATTGTTTTCCAAACATATTTTCTATAAAATTAGTAAAATGAGGATCTTTTGTTAATGAACTATTTTAGAGTGTATTGATATCACTTAAAAAAAAAAAACACTTTGACATAGGCTTGGACCCTTGGTAGTTGGTACATCTTTAGCTCTTCCCAAAAAGAAAACATAAAAGCCCAAGGGCAATTTCAGTCATTTGGAAAAACAATTTCCTTTTTTTCCTTTTGTTTTGTTATTTTTTATTACACTCAAACTCAACAGTCAAGTGTCAACACAACTCAAATAAAAATAAAAAAAAGGTGTCAACACAACTCACTTTCTCTGAACTTCCACACACAGCACAGATACACACACAGAGTCAGTGTCTGGAACAATCTGACAAAGACTACACAAAACTAAAGAACACCGAACATCTTATTATGGCGGCGTGGACAGGCGCGGCTCGCTACGCCGTGAATTTCGCTCGGCTTTCCTCCCCAAAAACGCCTTCAACTGCTCAGGCCGCTTCCCTCATCCATCGGCGTGGTCTCGCCGGTGGTGGCGGTAATCTCTCATTCATTCCTTTTTGCTTTCTTTAGTCCTTGTTTGGTTGCTGAGAAAAGAAAATTAAAGAATGTAAGTTTTCTTAAAACTAATTCAGACTTTGGTATATCATTTCATTCGTGTACTTGGGTTTTGTTTGATAACTTTGATTCTTACGTTTGTGTGTGATGGAATGTTTGTTTGAGAAACTTTCGTTTGGGCTTTTGAGTTGTTGAATGTGACCCATGTGGTATTTAATTATCAGATTGCTCTACTAACGTAAAAAAAAAAAAGTTTTTATCTTTACTTGTTTATATTTGTGAATGTTTAAGCGCGCTTTAAAAAGCTCAATGCTCAAAGTCTCAAGGATTAAGCTCTTTGCTTGGCCGAAGCAAAAGCTGGTTTTATAAAACATGCATATGGTGCTTTTTGATTAAGCACAAAGCACACCTAGGTGGGCTTTTTTTTTTTTGCTTAAAAATATAAGAATCTTTGAAATCAATCTTGAAGGGACTGACATGAGCCTTCGATATATATATATATATAAGGTGTTGTATACATATACAATTTTTTCTTCACATAGCAAATGGAATGAACAGGGATAATTTTCTATTCTTATGATTTTTGGTCTCTGTGTTTTAACCATATTCTTAATCATAGCTATTACCGTTATATATTTTTATAAAGCGTAAAAGATTTATATAAAATGTTATGTTCAAACTTCATATGACTTGATTATTATTGACAATTGTTTTCAAATTTGCAATATAAAAATATTAAGAAATTGAATTAAATTTCGTGTCATTGCACCAACCATTTGAGCTAAAAGGCAAAACATATTCTTATTTTAAGTTTAATAACCTTTTCTTTTTTTTAATTATAAGTTATGATTGTTTCGTAGTAAGCAGCTGCACAATTTGTGTATTTGACGTACTTCCTCTATTGAGAGGTCATGCATAGTGCACAAAACTCCTATTTTTGTGGGATTTGGAAGAGGTGATTGAATAAAATTATTGTACTTATTATAAAAATATGTACTGAATCTTGCTTTCAAAGGTTACTTTATATTTCAAAAATGTATGCTTTATTTCAGTCATGTGCACGCTTGCGCTTTGTGCTTTGCATTTAGTCTCAGTGCTTTTACAAACAATATTTAGTTCGAGCATATTGCAGATCATCATGGACCTCCAAAGGTGAACTTTTGGCAAGACCCATTGAGCCCATCTAAATGGAAAGAAGAACATGTAAGTCCTTTTCTTTTTTGGAATTTTTTACAATGTGTGCTCTTCTTATGATGGGATTGCTTGCTGACCCAGTGAGATTAAGATTATACATTACTTTTTCATGGTGCTGGATAAGTAACCATGTATCATATGTACGTCACTAGGCACTTAGTTGTGGTTCTATTGAAAATAAAAGTATTTTTTAAAAAAGTAATGTTATGCACCATTACTTACTAAAACAAAAATGCTATACATATTGTAATTGTTGGTTACCTTTTTTTATACATTTTTTGATATGTTATGGTTGAGCTCTACCTCAAATGGAACAATCTTCTCTCATCTGAACGGGCTGGTTGGAAGTTAAGGGTGGGCTTCTAGACAAAAAGGAGTTCGTACGCAAATTATCAATTAAAACAAGAATGAGTTATCTCTCCTCTATATTTTGACTTCTCATAAGAAAGAGGATCATCTCTTCTACATTTTGTGTTCGTAACTACGTTGGTCATTGGAAAGACTTGTGACATAACTGAGAGCCACTCTGATTTCTGGGACTAAATTACTGATGCTAGGCAGTCTTAAGCATTTAGGGGAGAGAGAGATGTCCTGGATCCTTTTAGCCTCCAAGAAAAGAAAGCTTTTCAGTTGTAATAATAATGGGTGTAGTACAAATTTGAGCTTGGGATTGAGGGAGAATGTAGTGAGAGAGGATTTATATTCAATCATGAAATGAATTAGAAAAAGGGATCATTTCAGAAACAGTCTTATTACAGAGGGTCAAGTTGATTGAAGAGCTTCTTTGTTTATTGTTAATGAAATGTTTCACCAAGTTTCTTTTTATAAAATTCTTTTTGCAGTTTGTGATTGCCTCTTTGACTGGATGGGGGTTACTTTTCTATGGAGGTTACAAATTTTTCACTAAAGGCAAAAACAGCAAGAAGGAAGAGGTATTGTGCTCTACCTTTTGATTTATGATCTTTGTTTGTTTCATATTTATGGTATGATTTTGCTTATCATATTTTCCTTTCTAATCAAAAATGAATTCTGTAGCAAATGAACGAAAATGTTGTTACATTAGTTGGTCATACTTTGCAACTAATGTAGCAAAGTTTAACTTTAGGGGTTTTCTGGGCATCTGTAGGTTAAAAAACATGGTGCTCTACCATGTGAGTTGGTAATTTTGGTCTGGTTCAGATTTACAAATGAGTGCTCTTAGATGTCCCTGAGATAAAGGGTGTTTGTGTGTGTGTGTGTGTGTCATAATAATCATACTTGTGAAGTTCGTGGTTAGCTCTATCTTCCTGGCTCTGACGGGGCACATCATGTTGTTTGCAAATTTTGATTTTTGTAATCCTAATTTGTTTTTCTGTTAATATGTGTTTGTGGATTTCTTTTCTGTGTGAATATGTATGTATGTATTGATGCTGTTAATGAATTGGAATTATATAATAATAACGTGACAGGATTTTTAGATCAGATCCCCTACTTGATAGGAGCAAACTTTGTTTAGTGTTTGCAAATTCCTAAGTTAATGTCACATATAAATGCTTGCTGACGTTGATGGTCCTCTTCTTTTATTGGGGGAGCTCCTCCATCAACAAGTGGTCTCATATTTCATCGCCTTGTGGAGTAGTGTTGCTGCTATTACCTCTTGGGACTTGCCATGAGACTTACATCTCTATTACAATGATTTTGTTATTAAAAAAAAAACTTTGTTAGGGATGTTGGGAGATTTTTGTTAACTTTTTTCCTTTGATCCAAATTTCCAGGATGAAGTTTTAGTTTCCTTGTATCCAACTTTTTTCCTTGTGATACTCTGTATTCTAGTATGATAAGCAACCAAGATAAAATTACCCTGCGTACAGTATAACTTCTATTATCCTCATCAACATTTTGGAGCATTCTTAGCTTCAATGTCACCCTCAATAGATTTATGTCTGAGGGTCAAATATTCTTAATTCTCAAATTTATCTTCTGCCTAGACCTTTTTTGCACAACAAGTTTAGGAGCTCAATCTGGAGCTTAAAACTTGGCCATAATAAAAGATTATTTGTTTGTTAATATTACCATGGATCTCATGATTGTTTATGCATTCCACCAATTTGATTAACTAGGGCATTTAGCACTTGCTATACGGGTCTCATTCCTTGTACAATGAGTACTTTTTAATGGTGTTCTTCATGAACCACAAACACTTGTTTACCTTTTCATTTTTTGCTGGACAATTTTATGCCTCTAAAAAATCTTCAATGTTATTTTGTGTTGACTCTGACTTACCATGCCTGTTTGCAGAAGGTTGGAGAACCATCACACTAGATTTCCTATGGCAGTTCTACATGCAAACCATCACACTAGAACGAGGATGTTTGGCCTTGTTGTGTAATGTGACACGCTTGTTTTGAGTTCTGCTTTAGTTGTACATGAATACTAAAAATGATGGATTTTGAATGCTATCACCTTCACTTTCTCTCTCTCATATGGTCGTTTAGATACTGTGATTCATCTAACACGCCTTTTCTTGAGTTCTATCACTGGACCACGGGAATTTTTGTGGATTGATGCATTTTTAGACCTTCATATTCAAGAGGATTTATTATGTTTAAGATTTGGGAGATGTGCTCAACTCGTACAATTTGGGCCCAGCGGAGGAAAGTAGATGTGGAAAATAAAAAGGTTATGAAGGCAAAATTTCACAAAATCTAATATAATGGACCCATTGATTTCACAATACATAACCAGAATTCATTGAAAGTTCAAAGTCGTAGTTTCCGATTTAACATGCTCTAATGGGTTCTTCATTGGTCAC
Source organism: Quercus agrifolia (assembly GCA_029955455.1). Lineage (NCBI taxonomy): Eukaryota > Viridiplantae > Streptophyta > Magnoliopsida > Fagales > Fagaceae > Quercus > Quercus agrifolia. The sequence goes on along the minus strand of JARQAD010000004.1, from coordinate 46,065,140 downwards.
AGAAGGTGACTTCTGAGGCGCAAAACAATTTATGCCCTTTATTTTACAGTCAAGTTTGAAAATATTTTTAGGTTGACCAACATTTATGACCGAACCAAATATCCGAATAAATAAATTTCCGGAAAACATTTATGTTATCATAGACCAGTCTACTAGGTGTTGAAGTCCACCCTGATCATCCTATGATAAAGAAAGAAAAGTAAAACCAATTCTTAGCCCACCCAAATTTGGGTCACCCTGAATCCCTGATCATCTATGGCAAAGAGAGGAGAATAGCCCATTTTTCAACAAATGACTTGTAACAATGATTTTTTCCACCGAAGATGCCTAGAACAGAATTTTTACCAAAACAACATGCATGACCACTTATGCAGAGCAAATACATTTCTAATGAAAGACTTGCACGTTGTCATACTAGTTAAGAGAGTTTCTTCAAGTAAGTGTGAGTTAGCATTGGGTGGAAGTGAGACAATTTATTTCAAGCTCGTCTGAGAGTCCGTCTATTAAGTAAACAATAACACAGCCTACTTACAATTCTACTAGTTTCTATCTCAACAAACTTGTGACAATAAATGATTTACAAAAAATATAACACAAGAAACATCACTGTCAAAACTTGTATTACAGTTAGCGATGTCACTTAGCTAACCGTTCCTCCCTCGTACTGTTGGCCCTGTTCATTTAGGGTGTCTCCAGTTCACTATGATAACTGCATAAGAGGCCCCAACATGGGATTTCTGAAGAGTTATCTTGAAGGGCAAGGAGAAATGTCCACTGGTGTTAAAAAAGGAAATAAATAAATCTTTTCGTTCCTGAAATATATCCCAGAGCTAGGCTCTGTGTTCATCCTTAAAATTAAAAATGTTACATTTTGTCATTCTGTCCACTCCTATTAAGTTTCAAGGACAAAGATAAAACTTGGATGATATGTCAAAGACAACAATAGAACCTCAACTTTTTCTTTTTTTGTTTTTTCCTAAAATATAGTTTAAATCCTATTTTTGTTTTTAAAATATCGATTTTATTAGACATGCTGACACAAATCAAAACAAAGTGGACTTAAAGACAAAATAGGTGACATTATAAAATTTTTCATGATAAAAATAGAACCTTTTTAAAAAAAAAAACAAGGCAACCAAGAATATTTCTACAAAGCCTATATTATCATCACATTAAATCAATAATTTGAAAAGACCATCACAAGGATCTTTACTGCATACCAGGCTAAAATGGCTAAAGATGCCTCAGTCTGCATCTTTTATTTCTGCTTCAACATCAACAACTGCTTTAGAAGAATCTTTTCCTGGAAAAGACACAAGTTCAGGAATATAAATATACGGGTGCTAATAACCATAAAATGCAATATTATTATAAAAATATAAGAACATATAAAACTTACATATTTGATTGCATAAATCCTCAAAGAAAAAAAAAAAAAAAAAAAAGCAGCAAACTTTGTAGAGAATACCTTTCTTGGAACGGGAAAAATCATTGAAAGCCTGCCCAAATGTTGTAGATTCGTTGGAGAACTGCACAGAGTCCCTTACAAACTTATCATCCACCACTGAAAATAAAGCCAACTGTCAAAATGAGAAAAATGAAGACATACAGACATATACTATAAGTTACCAGAACAAATCTATTCAAATCTATGAGAGACAAATGAATTGCACCAACTAGGATGTTGGCTAGAAAATCCATAATACTGCTAAATAGAGCCATGATAAGACATTGTTAGGATTTTAGTGTCATTCACTTCCATGACTTTGGTTGTAATCAAATTTCAAGTGGGTGTAATTCGATTATGGTAATAAGTGTATTATAAGCTGTCTTGAAGCTGCCCAAAGAAGTTCATTTGGAGAATTACTTGTGAGCAAAGGTATGGATCTCGCTCAAGCGAATGAGGTAACTTGCTCAATAAAGAGATAATCTCACTTGAACAAAATAATAAAATGAACCCGAGACTTCACCCATTCCTTGCTCAAGGCTCACTCAAGCAAAAATGCCCAAATTCATTTCCCTGGTTCTGTTTTGACTTTTGACCTAGTTCTGTGCCATCTCTTTAAACCTTAAATTTGCACCTATATAAAGCTACATTTGAACGCTTCTTCCAGTGAGTAGAGGCATCCACACTCTGTGTTATTGAGAGAATACTTTGTGCCTCTTTTCAATTAAGTCAAACAACAAAAACCTTAGTTGTTTACTCACTCATCTAGTGAGCCAAAGAGTGCTTGAGAGATTGAAACCACATGGTTCTTTTCCCAATAAGGTTCACTGCAGAAAAATTTTCAATGAGTTTCTTTGGAGAGCCAGGGGTTCTAGTTTGTGCGGACGAGGAGTTTGTGGAGGAGATTTGTTGAGGAAGATTCCAAAGGTTCTAGGCTAGAAAAGCAAGCAAGGCGTTTGCAGAGGTGGCAATAGAGAGTCTAGCTATAGAAAGGTTTTCTAAGTAGATTATTGTAACTATTTTTTCTTAGTGAATTTTCTATGGGATAGGGTTCCCAAAGTTGTTTTTCCATCAAGGAGGTTCTTATTTGGTTTTCCACTTTGTTACCAAATCTTGTGTCATGCTTTTATTTGCTTTCGTATTTATTGCTTATAGATTTGGTATTGATATCTGTGGTGAAGCTGTATTACCTTGTGGATTACTTAATATGCAATTGAACAATAAATCCATAATTCCACTGTATTAATCACATAAGGGTCTAAATAGATTTTTTAGATATCTTAACTGTTCTTGATCATCTTCATATATCAATAAAGGACCTTGTTTTTGGTCTAAAAGAAGCATATTTCAGGGCTCTGTGTTTGATGCATCTTTAGAGCTTCCCTAGTTTGTTCCAGTTTTGGGCCACCTTGAAATTTTATACAACACAATGATCAGTGCAAAATCCTTTCTATCCATAGGCAGAGAGTTAAGGGAAGAAAAAGGAACGGGGTGGGAGAGAAAGGGGGGGGGGGGGGGGGGGTGTTAATATAGATCACTCAACAAACTGCAAAGGTATGACTGATTATGGCTTAGACTTGGCTTTATCAATCAAGGGAACAACTATAAGTATAAACTCCAGTCCACAATCCAAAAGGTGAAGCCTAATTATTGGTAGTGAGAGCCAGAGAAGTGGAATTAGTTTGAATCACTTTCAAGTGCACTGGAAGGTGATCAACAAACCAAATGGAGCACAACAAAATAGTGTCAATACATCATTATGTATGAGTATGACAATATTAGTCTATATTACAAATAATGACATATGGATAACATAAAAACAGAAAATCAAAGTTACATGATCTGGATTTAAAAAATATGTAAATTAAAAAATAAGAATAATAATAATAATAAAATAAAAGATAACAACAAAGTCACCTGACTAAGCTTGTCAAAGCTGCGACTAGGAAATAAAGGACAATTTTCAATATCAAACAGTAGTTTATCATTAATAATCATAAACCTATCAAAAGTACTTCCACCAAAATTTTATAAAATACAAATGTTCCACTTGACAACTCTAAAGCCTTGCTAAAAGTTAAAAGCTCAATGACTATTCACAACTAACAACCAACTTAGTGAAATTCTGCCATATTATGATTAGAAGTATCACTGCAAGTTAAATGCCTACACCCTACTACTGGAACAAATTGATAAAAGGAATTCAGGAAATTCATATTTAACTTTACCAGAGAAAGGTTGAGTGCAGAAGGGGCAAAACTGTAAATCATCGTTTAGGGAGGATCTGCAATGAATAACATTACTGTCATGTCAGACAACTCATAATGCAGTGTTGTCAACAATAGTGCAAAACCAAGTCTGTGCAAGCTAGTTTGACATCATTAAAGGGCTCAACAACTCTTACTTGAAAACTTGAAAATCATTTCCACAGTTTGGGCACTGCAAATATACCACAAAAAAAAAAAATGGAAAATAAATCAAAGAAGTCATGAGATGGAAGAAGAATAATTATTCCTTTACCTTCTAAAAATACCCATAGGAAATTGTTTGTAAAATATTAGATGACAAGTAACTACATATTCCATAATGTAAGAACATATAAATTTTTTTTTTTTATTCAGTAAATACGTCATTATTTATTTTTAACACAATTTCTGATATGGACAGAAAGGTTTGAGCATCAAACATTTGGTTCATGCTAGTCATCATCCATAGAGAAACAAAATTAACTGGCACTGCATCCTGTTTATCCAGCTAGATCATCCATTCAATGGTGCAACTATTATATAGAAATTAGAAATCCTGATCATCTAACTAATACACAAGATATTACTTATAAAAAAAAAACTAATACACAAGCTATTCATTTCCCAAAAAAAACAAATCAAACGAAGCCGATGAACAAACAGTCAATCCTCCATGTGTTTAGGATCTCTAATGAATAGAAGCCCCTAATGAATTAAGCAGGGTAAACTTAGTTTATTCAATAGGGGTGATGACTTGCCAGTTGCCACATAATTAATTAATCCCATAGTATATAACCATCCACTCATATCCATATTTATACAACATGCTAAGGCCTTAATGATAAATTTGAACACAGCTCAACCAACAGATGTAAAAAATAATCTTCAGTACTTGAACCAATGTTATGAGTTACAGGTTCACGAACTATAAAAGAAAAAAATTAAGTAACAATTTTGAGTTACAATTTTATGAAGATAATATAATTGCTTTGTACAACTCATAAATAGCCAATTGAAGAAACCAAATATTTTCAAGAAAGGAAGTAGCAGAAAATTGAAGAAGCCTCACAGTGCCTTGAACTATATCCCGTCCAGCCCACCAGAGAAAAGCACCCAAGCCAACGATTGGTACAAGCACTGCAAAGAGCTGTTTGTGAAAATGCAACAGCTAATTAGATTTAACCACATATACTGATGTCACAGTCAACATGAATCTATAAAATGGCCTGGCAACACAGTTATGCTATTAGATTCATACAAGTAGAGACTACACACACACACACACACCAAAATCTACCAGGTGTAAGAAGCTGGGAAAAAAGTAGGTAATTCTTGATGAATAGACAATCATGTACAACAACATAATAGAACAGACCACTCATACTTCACATAATTCCATGAACTGGAAAAGTCAGGTCGGGTATAGAGACTTGTTATTAAACAATTGCAACAAAGAATAATAAATTGACCAAACACCAATAACAGCATCAGGATAAGAACAAACCATCACACTATGTAACGCTAAAACAACTAAATGAGTGAATAGGATGCTATAAAGAAGTCCATATATCAGTTGAATAAATTGTACACAACACACCCATATTTTAGTTGAACTAAATCTACCCACACACACACACATAGAAAGAGAGAAAGAGAGAGAGTAATACCCAAACGGAAACAATTGCATCCAGAACCCAACCAAGCTGGCCAGTAAATGAAAGATAAGTCAGTCCAATAGCCAAAGCAAGATTACCCAGAAGTCTAGCAGTGGCACCATCATCTCTCCCACCTCCACCACCACCACCATTAAACCCCTGATTAAACCTCACCACAACCACTCTTTTCTTCCTCTTCCAGCCATCCTCTCTCACCAAAATCCCATCCCCGCACTTACTCCCACCCAACAAAGACCACCTCTCCCCATAAGCCTTCAACTTAAACCTGTTGTCATGCAAAGAACCAAGGTTTGCTCTTGATATAGAGTAACAGTTACTGGGTTTTTTCTTGCGTATCTCATACTTCAGTAAAGATTCAAACTTGAAGGCTGAAATATTAAGAGAGATTTGCAAAAGGGGTGTCATGGCAAAATATCCAAAAATATATGTTAACCATAAAAACTATATATCACTGGTTTTGGATTGGGTAGACTATTGGGAATTTCATTGTGGCTTAAAATGGAATAGAGTTTTTTTGTCAACCTTTATTTCCTTTGGTAATGCTTGTACATTCTAGTCTCTAGAGACACAGTTACCTCTCGGTCTCACTCTCTGTCTCTCTCTGGACATACGTATTAGTATTATCCTCTGTGAAGGTAACACGCGTGATTCAAGTGGCCAGTTTGTAGTTTGGATGAGTTGTTCAATTTTTCTCTCCAATTAAACGACTAACGTTTAGGCAGAACGACAAATAATTGGGTCCCATAATCCATTCCTAAGATGTTTAGGGTCGGATCCAAAATTGTAAATAGTTTTTAATATTCTTTATCCAAAACTATGAATAAATGTGGATCATTTAAAGGTAATAAAATGTTCATAAAAACTCTTTATCCATTAAAGGATCAATACATGCAGGACTTAAATAGGAATGACAATAAGATGAAGCAAGATCAAATTATGGGTGTCTTGTTCTTGCCCCATTTGTACTTCAAAACAATAGGAGAACACCTATATAAGATGAGTGTTTTAGTACTAATACTAAATTACTAATTAGAGTAAGAGAAATAAGAGTGAAAGGAGGACGATAGTGAGAGTTGAGAGAGATGAGTGCTTTGTAAAATCGCAATAAGAAATTTATTTAAAAAAAGATGAAATTATAGAACTTGCAAGTTGCAAGAACAAGATCACATATAGAGTCTGTAGTGATACTAGTGTGTGTGTGATACTTATCAAAACTTTTTTAATGCCAAAGTTAGCGCTTAAAATCAAATATATGGAGTGCATGTACTATGGAGTGTGTTTGGGAATTTCATACCTTGGCGTAAGCAATATCTACTGTTTATATAGGACTTCGGCCATTACTCAATGATTTTTGCGATATCCCATGATTTGGGTTGTGGGCTGTGTAGAGGCAAAAGTTTAGGGCAAATATGTTGAGTCATGCATTGACCATTAATGGGATCGCAAATATCGTACACATACTCTAGTAATGTAGCTTTTCCAAATGGGATTAAGTAATTTGAAATTTTCTTTGACTCTCATATTTGTCTTTCTCATCCGTCCAAAAATTTGGATAAATTGACTGATATGAACAACACTATATTTATAAATTATTTATACACACACTTGGAAGAGGCAAAATCCCTCTGTCCCATTCCTATTAAGGAGAGAAAAAACTAATGCAAAACAAGGAAGAGCTGATCAAATTGGAATGGGATCTATAAACCAAAATAAGATATTCATGGTTGACTATATTTTTTGAGTTACTTGTTATGTTAGGAATTTAGGTGTATTTTAGTGTGCTACATGGTGTCCCATGATAATTAGCAAATTAACATTTATCCAGTGTGATTTGCTGTTAAGATTTATAAACTTCAATGTATTTTATTTATTTATTTGGCTAAATTACAAAAACTCCTTTTAAGGTTTGGGAGAATGACACTCAGCTTCAAACCTTTAAAGAAATGACACTTCCCTTCATTGATATTTGAGGAAATCAACACATAGCCACATAGGCTGCCTAATTATTCTCAAAGAATAAAATTCTAAATCATTTTGATAAAGGTGCAACATGCACCATATTCCAAAAACAACAACAACTAAGTTTAATCTCATTAATAAATATCATCATTCCTCATGGAACAGCTGTAACGAGCATCATTCATTTCTATCAGTGCATCAAAGTTCTCATCCACATTGGTATGGGTTCCAAATTCCAATCACTCTTTCTTTTTATCTAATTTCACACTTGATGTGTCATTGTCTCTGTATGGTGCAACATTGTATGCATATTGCTGAAAAGCAGCAAAGAAAACCATCTCCACACACACCAATAAATTTTGGAGGGCTTCCTCAATATGCTCCACATCTAGCCAGGCATGATGGGATCGGATTATACCTAATGCTACAAGAACATCCAGCACAATACCCTGCAAAATAAACCCAAGAAACAGCTTTGTAAACACTTGAACATCATGTAAGCAACCTTGTTCTTGATTCAACCAATTATATGTCCACTCAAAATTCTCAGGAAAAATAGATATAAGATTTCATAAACCAATTGATAAAACATAAAACTATCAATATTTTGAAACAAGGAACTGGCAATAGAATAGAAATGGAGTTTGAGGCTTAAATGCGAGGTTTACTAATACAAAATTGGCATTCTCAAGGCCAATCAGGTGATCTAATGATTGTTGAAATGCCAAAAACTGATCCGCCATTCCGTAATGCCTTTCTGCTTGAGCAAGGGGAAACTTGATGCATTGATGGAGACATCCCCCAAAGTGGAACCAGAACCACTTAATGAATTACGCATCACAAAGTAAACTCTATGTGTATCACTAGGCTAGCACAGGACAATTCACTCTCAATGTTTTATACAAAGACAAGGTAATTCACATGTTAATAATCTCAAGAAACAAAAATCAAATATGCAGCATCTGTCACACATCGTGCTGGTGTAAAAAAAAGGCAATATAAGATGTCCTTAAATGGCTAACTCTTGGCTTATTGTAGATGTGGAGGGAAGAACCTCTCCCTTAGAAGATATCGTCCACTTTGGGTGAAGATCCTCACGGATTTGCTCAATCCCACACCGGGAAAAGACGCCTCCCACCTTCAGCTCCCCGGTGTGGGATTGAGCAAATCCGTGAGGGTCTTCACCCAAAGCGGACAATACCTTCTAAGGGAGAGGTTCATCCCTCCACAGTAGAAAACAAGGGAGCTGATAAGATCAGAGACATTAACATGAAGAAACATGCAATATCTTCCTAGTGACCAAACATACAGAAAAACGACTACATGGAAGAATATATTGTCCTCCATATGTGATCAATAGTGCTTTATGAAATTTTAGATGGGAACATATTTTCAATCAACAATGAGAATCAATCACTCATGCAAAACACTCTTTGATGAGACTTCCCATATGCAAGTTTTATAATTTTTTTAAATAACTGACATTTTTTAAAAAAAAAAATTGGAAAGGTTTTTAGAAGAATGTGTTACAATGGTAAACATTTTGAATGGCCTGAAGGTAAAACAAAATCTTTCAAAAAAATGGTTTTCTAAAGAACCTTGATCAGAAATGGCTTTCAGTCACTAGCCACTCCACAATACACATTTGAGAGAAGCATGAGCTTGAAAATTTATGGTTTAATGTGATCAAATTGATTGCAAAATATGATCTGAATTATGGGAAAGCGTGAGAAATTACCTGCCAAAAGCAGAAGAAGACAATCCCTTTAATGCATAGAAACTTAGCAAGAGGATTGTGTGGTGCCAGCTCCTTAGCAAACACATGGTAGAAAACAACAAGCGAGTACAAAGCCAATGATACCGAAATATTAAGAATGATTGTAAATGTCCAGCTGACCCAACTGGGATATGCTCCAAGAAGTTGAAGAGTTATCATCAAGATGGAACACACAGGGCGAATCACAACAAACTGCCATGTCCAGTACTTAAGAAGCTTCAATGTATTGTGGTTCAAATGAGCAGTGTGAGGCTGCAATTGGTAGATACCATGATCAGAAAGTCAAATATGTACCCTAACATAGCCAAGTTAACAAAACTGTTTTAAGGCACTGCCTAGTTTCACCAACACTCTGCTACTTGTGAGAAATAGTAAAAGCATTTGAATAGCTAGTGGTTCCCAGTCATAACAACAAAACCAGTTGATTGATGAGCAATTAACATCGAGTTCTTTAATAATAAAAGAAGTGCTTAATACAGATAAGTTAAAGAGGTGTACTCTATTTGTTATCCTGATAAAGTCGTTAGGTGAGCTTCAGCAACTTAATCAAAAAATGGGGCAAAGTACCCAATATATAATGAGGGCATAGCATAATTAATGCCAAAAGTGATATATTCATTAGTTTTTAGATATTTGTTGGTTGCACTGATATGCAACCTATTGATTCCATCATGGATGCAACTTATATAGTCTGGTTTCGTAACACATCAATATGGCAATACCCTTCCTAAGAGTTCCCCATTTCAAAAACAAGGTGTCATCACTGTAAAGGGGGTGATAAACCCTGATATGATTTTAGGCATCAGCTGTGATTGTTGTTTAATGGTCCCCATAACTACTTTGTACATAACCTAAGACCCGTAATTGGTCACAGGGATACAACCAGAAGTCCCTTTGGCAACAGAGGAAAAATGAAACATCACCTTTACAGAAAGCAGTAATTTCTAAAGCATTATTGGGTTGGCATAAGGCCCATAGCTTATAAAATAAATCAAACAAAAGACAGAAACTGAAAAGCATGCAATGGTAGCCAGTTTGATTAATGCACAGAGTATGATCCCTTAGTTTATTTCGTAAATCATCACCTTGAGTCTTAACTCTTATGTTAAAATCTTATCGTTCTAAAGAGAAAAAGGATTGCACTAAATATTGCTTAACAGTACCTGTGAATGCAAGGATCAGAAATTTTTGGTTTCACTAGTATACAGCAATGATCCCAATGTCAGATATTATTTGGAGAGAGAGAAGTCCCTTAAGTGATGGTATTAGTCATTCACCTGAAAAAGTGTCATTGGAAATGAATGATGAATCTGTCTTCCTTTGATCTCATCTGGCACTATATTTTTGCTTATGGATATGTTCAAGTAGCTGTACATCAATGCCAAGAACTTGGCTATCACCTGCACATAACAAATGGAGAAACTGATACATATTTCTTGAATTACCAATGCCAACAAATCTTCACTACCAAGCAAAACAAGAAAAATAAAAAATCTCATTTTCCTCCATATATCAAAATCTTACCAGAGCCTCATAGCATTCCTTAACCGAGTCCAACAACATAAAGAACGCTTTGCTCCCTTGAAAATCTAACAAACCAACAAAGGAGTCAATAGCATATATGGGGGCCATAAGTGTGATAATTACTATGGCTTTTTGCTCCTTTGGCTTCTTCCAATGGAAAAGATGTTCCGAGATAAGTTGCACTGAGAAATGCGCAGTAAGCATCACACATATTGTTGATCCTATCAGGATGACTTGTCCAGGATTCATTGTATCTATATCTGTCGTTAACCACAGAGGTAAGATAGATATAGGACCTGCAGAAGAGAGCCAAAGCGTTTTTAGGATATAAACCAAAGGCCTAAGAGTCTAATGCCTTGCATAAACATTTAGAAAAAGAGATCTTCACTAATGCAAGGGGATTCTAATACACACAACATAAACATTAGCCTACAATACATCCAGATCTTTATAACCACAAAGCATCTAAGCCTGCTCCTCAAAAGTTTTACAAATCACATATTTAGTCCAAAATTGATCGATAATAGTTTCAAAAGAAAATTATTCAATATTACAGTACGAAAACGGAAGCCACTATTATGTGAGAGAAGGGAGCATTGCTCTTAGAGTTCAAAACAATTACACACAGTTTCATCGTCACGGGTCATGAGATTATAGAGGGCGGTTTGTGAGTCCCTTCCAAATTTTCAGTGAAACGGCACCAAAAGGTCATGAGACATAGCAATAAGATGCATTAATTTCTAGGCTAATTCAGTGTCTTGTGGATGCCATTACCAGAAATATAAATGCATATTTCCTTACCCCACATCATCTTGATCAATGATCTATAAGCAATAAAGTGCATCAAATAAACATAGAACAAAATCTTAATAAAAAGCAACCCTCTAAAGCTTTATATCTAAATGTACACTCACTCCCTAATCAATTGATGTTGTAAATAACAAAATTGAAATGACCCATCAGCAATCTTAATTTTAACCTGTTGATTCCAATTTCCAAGACAACTAGTTACATCCAGATCATAGCATTCTTCCTATCTAAAATGATCAAAACCATTTAAGCAATGGAGTGCTAAAAAAGTACAAATTGCACCCAAAAATAAAAAGAAGACAAAGAAAGAAATCAATGTGGGTTGAAATGAAAGAAAAGAAAGAAACTTGTTATTATGTGTAGTAATGCTGTAGCACCTGGGAATATAGAGATTATGAGTACAGAGCTAATAACTATAAGTAAACAAACTTACACTATAGATTTATATTTCAAAGAGGTTGGACTGACTGACTAACATCCCGGGTGGCATAATACAACCATAAAGGCCCCCATTTTTGTTTATCAAAAAAAAAAAAAAAAAAAAAAACACACCTCAATTTGGAATTGGAATTGGAATGGGTTTTATTTATTTTGTGAGAATTAAACAAAATATTAAAAAAATCACTTACTTGGGAAAAGACAGAGAGGAAGGTGAGGACCAAAAGGAGAATTGAACGAAATGAAATTATTGGAAGGTAAGAAAGGATTGGCAGTGGGAGGGCTTATAGTAAGACTAATATGTGGTTGCTAAAGTAGTGTATCAGTATGGGTGTTTTATAGGAATTAATAAGGAATGGTTTTTCAAGATGAGTTGGGTTCAAGATTGTATTAATGCTGTTTTTGGTATGATTTCGTCGTTTTATTAATTACAGTACATCACACATTTCAAGAGGTCAGAGGCACGGTTCGGATTCTTTAAGGATAATATAAATAAATTATTATAAAAATCAGCAAGCGGGGATAGCTCAGTTGGGAGAGCGTCAGACTGAAGATCTGGAGGTCGCGTGTTCGATCCACGCTCACCGCACGAATTCTTAATTTTTTTTAATTATAATTATTAAATGTATATTTGATAATTTTATTATGATGTATTTTATTGAGAACAATTCGAAGGCTTGGGACCTACCCCATCCCTATCTCTAGCTTCTGATCAAACAAACTTGAAAGATGGGAATGGCCCCCACTTGATTTGTCACTTTTTTTTGTCTTTTTTTTTGAGAATCTTGATTTGTCATTATTATAATATGACTAGTGTGTTCGACTTGATTTTTTGTGCCGACCTTCTAAGTTCATTTGGATCTACTAATTAATTACACTTAGATCTGATTTATTAAAATTTGTTGATGTACTTGCAGTTATGGAGTCCAAATATTTTATTATCCTAATTTTCTGTTCTACCATATACTCAATAAATATAAACATGCCACAAAAAAAAAAAATATATATATATATATATATATATATATATATATATATATATAAACATGCCACATGTTCATCTATTTTATTAAATGTAAAATTTATGTCTTCTATTATTTCAATTTTCTAAAATAAATAAATAACCTATCATATTTATGTAATTGAAATAATAGAATGCATAAATTTAACATTTAATAAAATAGATGAACATGTGACATGTTTTTATCTATAAAGTATATAGTAGAGCAGGAAAAATGAGACAGAAGATTTGGACTCGCTCTAAAACTAAAGCATACATGTTAGACATTTTGTTTCAGTTGAGTCTCCCTCCATCCTGGTGTATTGTTTGTTTTTCTTTGAATAAAATTACTGCCCCTTAAATAAATAAATAAATATAAATAAAATAAAAAGAAAGAAAGATCATGTTGGTTTTTGTCTCAATCATATTTATCCATTTGTTCTTCAGACTACTAGCTAGTCTTCTTCTTTCCTCGCCTTTTTGGTTTTCGGCTTTAGAGCTAACTCAGTCTTCTTTAATAAGTAAGTATTCAGTGAGTGACTTTTTTCATTGTTAGTTTTGGTTCATTGCGGTAGTTATGAGTTTTCGTTACTTTATCAGTTAATTTAGTATAGTTTATTAGTTGTGCATAGTAGTTCTTCTCCAGGTGCACCTAATATCTTATGATGGTCCCTTTCAAAGCAAAAAACCATCAGCCTTAACTAAGAAATATATGCTAGAACCAGTTGGAGGGTCCGAAATTCAGCTAACTTGAATAAGCTAGGATAAAAGCTAAAGCTCAATCCCAAGTTCAACTAACCCTGAGTCCTTGAGCCCATACGTGACGGTATACCCCCTAATCATGGTTCTAATAGGAATATTTCCAGGCAAAAACATACATGCACATACATAAACGTAGGGCTATAAACGAGCCAAGTTTTGTCAATTAGTGCATGTTCAAACTTAGCTTGTCAGGAAAATTCAAAAGCTCAAACTTGGCTCAAGCTCTGACAAGTTTAAAAATAGTGTTTGAGCTTGAGCTCATGAGAAAGCCTAAAAGCTTGAGCTGAACTTGGCTTGATCACTTAGTCAAGCCAAGTTCAAGCTTAATATCAAACTCAAACTTGAGTTCAAGTTAAGCTTTTGAGGTTGAGATCTAAAAAAATTACATTATTAAATCTTTAAATCTCTAAAATTAAGAAGAAGAAAAAATAGTATACTCATTTTATTATGCGTCTAATTCTACTTATGGTTAGCCATTATTCAAATTAAAAATTTACATAATTAAATTCATTCATTCATCATTCGTTGTTTATAGCTTCAGCAATTGTTTAAAACACAATTTTTACATTCACATTAGATGGAGAAAAACTAGAAAAATACTTGTTTGTAACTATTATGAATAAGAAAATACTAACAGTTTCATAACTTTACTTTAGATAATTAATAAGAAATGATCATATGTGACCAATTTAATTAATTAATTTATTTTTAAATGTAACTTGAGTCTAAAATGGTTCTTGATTAGTTTAGAGGAAAGGGAAAAAAATTAAGGCAACCAGTAGAGTCTAACATGTTTCATAACTTTACTTTAGATGATCAATAGGAAATTATCATATGTGGCCCATTTAATTAATTGACTTATTTTTAAATGTAACTAGAGTCTAAAATGGTTCTTGATTAGTTTAGAGGGGGGGAAAAAAATTAAGGCAACGAGTAGTGGTCCCATGTTGGCCATATCATTATTAAGATATGTGTAATAAGTATATTCACATAACACGTATAAACTTGTAAATAAGTCTATGCTTGAATTGTTTTGTATTGAGCCTAATAGTTGACGAGCTTGTTTGTGAACGAATGTTTTTGCTTGGGCTTTGCTTGTTTAATAAACGAGCCTAAAACTAAAAGCATCCACATCAGTGGATGCAAAATCATATAAAACACAACTTTTACACATTTTGCTTCAAAAATACTCCACATCAGTGTTTCTAAAATTATGTAAAAATGTGTATAGCTCTACACGAGCTATAGTAACTGTGTAAATATACACGGTTACTGTAGCTCATCCATTTATTATTTTACTAATTTCTTGTTCACCCTTTTTTTTTTCTCTCTTCTCTAGGCTCAACAAACTCAATAACTTCTCCTCTCCTTGTCTTCTTCTTTTTCCTTAGATGCACACAAACACAAACACACTCACACACAAACACATCCACACAGACAAATCAATACAAAGATACACTTGCTCAAAAAAAAAAAAAAAAAAAGATACACAAACACACCCACCCACAAACAAACCCAAACGGACAAACAACAAAGAGACAGATCGGTGCTTATCGGAACAATCAGTGCTTGACTGGAATGATCGGAGCTCATGGGTCTTGCTTGATCAGAGCTCGTGGGTCTCGCTTGATCGAAGCTCGTGGGTATGGGTCTTGCCCGATCAGAGCTAAGGAGATACACTAACTGATCGGTGCTTATGGATCAGAGCTAGGGAGATCGATGCTTGCCTAATCGAAGCTGTGGATTGGTGCTTATGGATCAGAGCTGTGAATCGGTGCTTATGGATCGGAGCTAGGGAGATCAGTGCTTGTGGATCGGAGCTAGGGAGATCAGTGTTTGCCTGATTGGAGCTGTGGATTGGTGCTTGTGACCGAGATGGTATGGATTAGACCGAGAGGGAGAGTTGATTCGGAAATGGGTATAGAGATGGGGTATAGAGAAAGCAACAAATCAGATAAAATGGATAGAGAGAGAGAGTGCGCGCGTATGTATAGGGGTTAGTTTAGGGAAAGAATAATAATAAATTGAGAAAATTGATTATTTAAATAAAAGAGGTGATAGAATAGATGAACTAATATGGGTGTTTTGTAAAAATAGATGTGTAAAATAAAAAAAAAAAAGTAGGTTTTTAGTGTAAAAATGGATGTGTAAAATATACTAACTGATGTGGTTGCTCTAAGGCTCCAACTTGGCTTATTTATAAAGAAACAAATATAAACGAATTTTTAATTGAGCCGAGTTCGAGTTGTTCACAATCGGCTTAGTTCACTTACAACCCAACATAAATGCTTGTGTGTGCACGCAACTATATAAAGGCATTAGATGCACAGATATCCACATTTAATAAAATATGGCAGCGATGCAAGTGTTAATATCCCAGGCCGTGTACATGACAGGCCTGCATGGTTAAACTGTATACAATCCAATATTGAACAGAAGCATGCCACAAAAATTTTAACAAAAACCTGTAATAATACTGAAAACTGAAGAATAAAGTACTAACAGAAGCCAGTTGATGCAAGCATCTACAATTATCAAGACAAAATGCCTATCCTTGCTTGAGTTCTTCAACAACACCTGCAGCTAACTGTTCATGCAAAAGCAGAACATTAAGTATTAAATCAAACCCTCCAGTTATTGAGCAACTATCCAATTATCAATCTGAACTTAAGAAAAACTAAGGTAAAGCAGCTATTACATTCTTTTTTCCTGTTCTTTTAATCTTATATTGAGGAGGGGGAAAAAAGAAAAGGAGAAGAGTACAAATGTTTTTCCTTGATCTAAACATCTAATACACGCATACAAATGGTTCCCTTGATCTATTGATCTAAACACCCAAAACGTCCAGCAATGGACAACTTCCAATACTATCATGATGCCGCAATAATTTTTTTTTTTTAAAAAGGAGTGAGGGGGCAGTGGGGGAAGAGATATATCACAAACACCCCTAATAAATGAATCCAGAATTATTTTTGGAAGATACACAGATCATAGGAACGTTGTTCCTTTTTTTTTCTTTTTTTTTTTTCTTGTTTTTCATCTATAAATGTGCCATGGATCTTTAGGTGGCTGAAATTACCAATAGTCTCCACACGAACAACTCCCATCCTCAAAATAATGGAACCGATTTGAATCCCTTACTATTATTTTCCTTTGAACTATCTTTGAAATAAATTTAATGGCAGTGTGGCAATCTACACAAGTTCTTAAATTCTTGAAAACCCTGATTGTCGTTCCTGGTGGAGTTGAAATGATTCCAAATGCAACTGCAAGCTTCTCACTGTGGTAGGAGAGATTTTGTTCTTTTTGCTCCTCCTCAACATCATGTAACACAAAATTTGTGTCAGGGACATATCCTTTTTCCTTCATCTGCTTTGACAACTCCCCTAGAAAGTTATGTATATCATGTGATTTTGGGTGGGACTTATCCCCAACTAAGAATTCATGTTTTTCTCTCTTAATCTCAATCCAACTCAAACCTGGTTTCTTTACCACCCCTTTGTCATCCATAGCTTTTCTAACCTTTGCTACCTCACCCCACATACCAGCAGTAGCATAAATGTTGGCCAGCGTAACATAGGTAGCTGGATTCTCAGGTTCTATCTCAAATAATGCTTCTGCTGCTCGCTTTGCCAACTCAAGGTTTCTATGAATTCTACAACCGCCAAGTAAGGAAGCCCACAAGAATTTATCAGGCTTCATGGGCATTTTGTCAATAATATTCTCAGCTTCTCCAAACCGGCCAGCTCGGGCCAATAAATCAATTATACAAGCATAATGTTCTGCTGTATGTTTTAATCCATGTTTTTCCTTTATTGAGTGGAAATATTCAAGTCCTTTATCAACTAATCCAGCATGGGTACAAGCAGAAAGAACCCCAACAAAAGTAATGTGGTCAGGCTGAGTACCTGATTTGAGAAGCAATTCAAACAACTTAAGAGCCTCATTTGGTTGACCATTTTGAGCATATCCAGCAATCAAGGAAGTCCATGAAACTAAATCTGGTCGAGGCATCCCTTTAAATACCCTTTTTGCATCCTCAATGTTCCCACACTTTGAATACATATGAACAAGAGCACTTGCTGCAAATGAAAAGGGATCAAACCCTATCCGAGTCATGTAACCATGAACCTGCTTGCCCAGGTCCTCTGCAGCATGATCAGCACAAGCATTTAAAACCCCGGCAAACGTAAAATCATTAGGCCTAATCCCCGATCTCATAAACTCTGAGAACAAATCAAATCCCTTTTCCCTCCTCCCATCCTCAAAATATTTATCAATCATTGCTGTCCAAGAAACAACATCCTTATCTACCATCTTGTCAAAAATGTGCCTAGCCTCCTCTATACTCCCACATTTCCCATACATATCTGATAAAGCACTCCAAACCACTTCATCCGAGTCCAATCCAATCCGCACTATATTTCCATGAATCTCTTTTCCCATTCGTAAATTCAGAATCGCTGCTGAGGCCGCAAGAGCACTAGTTACCGTGAACTTATTCGATTTTGAATTCTCATGTCTTAACATCATTCTATACAATTCCAATGCCTCTTTAGGTCGAGCATGGTGAACATACCCCGAAATCATAGCAGTCCATGAAAAATTATCTCTTTCTGGCATTTCATCAAACAAGTTTCTAGCTTCATCAAACTTCCCCACTTTTGCATACCCAGATATCATAGTGTTCCAAGAACACAAATCCCTTTCACGCATTTCATCAAACACTTTCTGGGCATCCCTCAAACTCCCACATTTCACATACATATCAAGAAAACGATTACAAATGAAAACCCCGGGAACAAACCCAGAAGCTTTAGTGTGAGCATGAACCTTCTTGCCCTCTTCAAGAGCACGATGCTGGACACAAAGTTGAATGAGATTCGAATATATCGAAGCAGAGGGCGGTTGGTCTATTTGACTAAGCAACTGTACAGCTTCTCTTAAGCGCTTTTGGTCACATAAGTGGGATATGAGTGAGTCCTTGGTATTGGATTGGAAGAAGGTTTTGTGAGGAAGAGGGTGTTTGTTTAGCTGGGTCTTTTGAGAGGAAAATGAGTAAGTTCTTCTAGGGGATAACAGAGACAAAGAATGAGAAATTTTGAAATTCAGAAATTTCATAGTTAAGACACAGCTTCCAAACAGTTCACTCCGAAATCTTTCAAGAAACCCAGTCCATGAGAGTCCCTCTTTCCTATAACTTCCTCTAATGTCTCATAGGGAGCACCAGCAAGTAGCAACTGCCAAAAGCTGATAATCACATTAGTCCAAATCATACTATATATTGAAGATACAAGTTTGAAATAGAGATTGAAGAGCACATAAAATTAAATCAAAGTAATAGCTCATCTCAGTCACCTAAAAAATATAAAAACACTTTTGATTTTCTCTTCATATACTACATTTTTCTCACCTACTAAGCAGAAAACTATCCAAAATACAACATTGAAAACTGCATTTCTGATTTTTACGACAAACAAGACAAAACTGAGCCAATGTATCATAGGCTTAAAAGATTATATTTTTTAAAGTTTCCCACAATTCCCATAATCAAACAGAGCATTAAGCAAATTAAAATTCTGGATTCTTGCTTATCGGAAAAAAAAGAATTCTGGGTTATTGAAATGAAAGAGGATGAAAGCAAAAAGTACCTCTGGTACAAAAGGATGGTCTTGACGATGATGAAGAAGTTGTTTCTGTTGTTGTTGATGATGATGAGTACTCATAGAGACTGAGACTTGAGAGCTTGAACGAACTGTAAAAGAAGGTCGAAGAGAGTGCGTAGGATAAACAGTGAATGCGTGCGATACGAGTTGGGGCTTGCAAAATTTATGAAAAAATGGTAAAAGTAGGCCCATAAAATTTTGGGCTGTAATTTGAACCCAACTAAAAGTTCTATGCTAACTTGGATAGCTAGCCCCTATCAATAAAACAATTGTTTGAGTTCCTAAGTGGGCAATGCTAATCATACGTGGATAAAAATTGATAATGAGTTTTTTAATCTTTGTTCATTATAATGATTTCCTTTTATGTAACTAGTTGTTTAATGTCTAACAAATATGAGTCAACAATGTATATGATTTACCTTCTTGTGTAATTCAGTTGAGCAATGTCACTCTTTTATGTATTAATTTCCACAAACACTTGAATTTCATGCAGAAAAAAACTTAATAAATGTCATTGTATCTTGGCTAAATTAGGGAATACTATTCAAACCTGAAAGTTTATTGAATATGTAAGAATTTACTGTTAGTCTTATTTAAGAAAATTTTAGCGCTTCTCTTTACTCATATCTTGAGTATTGTGAGAACCCAAGGGTCAAGCATTTTCTTTTTTGAGAATCCAAGGGTCAAGCATTAGGGACAAAGGGAGAAAAAGAAATTGATAGACTAGGATACTTAAGGCCGAACCTCAATTTGAGTTATAATCAAAGATATGTGTGCATATGACAATCAGAGGTGGGTGTCATATGTGGATAAGAATTGATAATGGGTTTATAAATCTTTGTTTGTTATTATAATTTCTTTCTGTATGATCAATTGTTTAACAAATATGAGTTAACCACGTATATGATTCACCTTCTTATGTAATGCAGTTGAGTAATGTCACTCTTTTTTCTATTAATTTTCACATAACACTTGAGTTTCATGCAAAGAAAATTGAATAAATATCATTGTATCTTGGTTAAATAAGAGAAGATTAGGGCACTTTAGGCCTAACCTCAACAAAACAAAGACATTCTTGAAAGCAACCTAAATTTGCTGAATATGACCCAAACTAAAAAACAGCAAGCAATCTGAATTTTCCTGATTAAGTCTACAACTATAAATTATGATTAGCAATGTGAATTTTCCTAATTAAGTCTACAACTATAAATTTTGATTTTCTATGTGTGATAAATTATAATCTTTTGGTTTTAGACAGTCAATTATCATATTGAAGATCGTTTAGTGTCCGTTTGGCAAAAATAATTTTTGTCAATTTATTTTATTATTCAACTTATTTTTGCTACTATTTATGGGTCTCACTACATTTTTTAGTACTATTCATGAGCCCTACTGTATTGTTTCAACTAACTTTTACCTTTATCTACAATACTTTTAGCAAAATATTTTCAGTTTCGGCAAAATAAACAAAGATCTCAAAAGGACCCTTACTGTTTTCTTTTTTCAAATTTCAAATTATTTGCTATGTTATACAAGTTAACTTTAAATCAAGACAATAATATTATTAATTAATTGTTCTTAATTAAGCATCTGAAAAAATTAGGATGATAAAATGTCCTGGAAAAAAAAAAAATGTAAACACGGTTGTAAATTGAAATCTTCCCGTCTTAGATGGAGTCCTCAGCAAGATTTCTATTATTTTTTTATTTTTTTATTATTTTTTTTTCAGAAACCAAAAAAAAAAAAAAAACATGTTTTTTACTGTATCAGATCATTCAAGATAAAATGTAAAACGTCAAATCCAAAGAAACACTAGATATAAGAACCTTAACTAGTCAGAGACAAATGTCATACATAATGAATGTAAAACATCATATTCTCTCATAAACAAGAGAATTTGAAAAGTTGCATGCGTCCTAGGCAGTGGTATGCTTAACTCTATGCCTATGCTTCAAAGTTCAAATAGCAGCTTCCTTAAGGTAGTTAGCTAACTAAAGCAAAAAATGTAACCTTTTAATATACAAAATGGGATGTGAACGATCTTAACAGCTGACACAGAAAAGAGCAGTTCCACAACTCAAGATATTCAATTCCAAGTAGAAGTGTTCTTCAAGAATAGACCTACGCTAATTATGTGTGGAACTCCATACTGATACAAATTGACGTGCGTTAGACACCAACTCCTCTGTGTCAAGATAGCTATTTTTCCCAAAAAAAAATCTAGGAAGTGCTACAACTTTATAGTTCAGCTGAAATTCTGTCAGTTAGGTCAAAAAAAGCCGTTGTCTCTAATAGTCTATCATTGTGACACCTTGTTTCTCTCGCAGCCCGAAACTGGTTTTAGCTTAGATGGATTTCAAAATCTCTCCTAGAACTAGTCCCCATTGCGTCCAATGGGTGCCACCCTGCATCGAAAAATCCAAGCAACTAAGAAATTAAGGATACAATAATTGCATTAAGTAGATCATTTACTATCTGATGACAAGTCTTGGGCAACTCAATATTAAAATATCAGAACACATATACACTTAAATTAGGTTATAGTAGAAATTCTATCTTGTATAAAAAAAAAAAAAAATACCAGAACATGCAAGCATGCAAGAGATTTCAAGTGGAAAAAAGAACCATCATGAAACAAGCACATACCTGGCAGTAAACAGCAAATGGCTCTCTTAATGGTCCATCACATGAGAGCTCACTTGTACTCCCATCAATGAAGGTTCCATCAGCAAAGATCACCTGAAAAATAACAAATAAAATATCTGAGTCAGGTTAATAGAAATAAGGGTTTCATAACCATCATTGCAAATATGAGGACGTCATATATAACAAAATCATCTGTAATAAAAGCTGGTATAACGTGAAAAATAACACATTTTTGGCTATATATTTTAGATAACAAATCGACATAGTTAAGCTAAGAATGGGTGTCCATTTCATCAAATTATGAACCATTCTCCTTATTATGTAATAATTTAGGACTTGAAATTGAAATCATTCCCTTGACTAATGTCCCCATGGACTGCAGCTGCAAAACTAGACACCACCCATCATCCTGCATATATGCTGCTCAGAAAACAATGTATAAATAACAATCTACTCCTTTACATGAATTGAATTGAAACCACCTGATGCTAATAGAAGCCTAAATGGGCATGTGGTGTCTAACATTATCATCTTGTGCACTTCAGAGGACTCAGTTTTTTACAGAGTTCAGCTCTTTCACACACTAAAGCATCATAGATCTTGCAAGAGAAACAATTTCAGAATTGAATCCCCAAGACAATATGCAATTGAGTGCAAAAATATTTTTAAAAAATGGCCAGACCTCTGATGCATATCCAGGAGTTGTACCAGCGACTGGTTTAGTAAATGAGCCAACCGGAGAGCTTCTCTGAACAGCCTCACAGAAAGCAAGAAGACACTCACGGCTTCCGAGCTGTACAGCCTGAAAATCATTACAGAGTGCTTTTGCATTAAATCTTGATTTTTCTTTCTGCATATACTTTTCCCACATTACCAAAGGGCGAAGCAGAATTGTCAAGTCAATAACATTATCAACCTTAGATTTGTTCAAAAAGTGGAGATCAGTTTTCAAAGTACAGGTCATCAGTAACTGAAGAAACTCGTTGTGGGTTGCACCACGTGAACAAATCTCACCAACCCATGATTATAATTTAAGGTTCATTTGGGAGGACGTAAAATGAGTACAGTAGGACAAACCTGAACTATATCATGGCGTTGGACACGAGGAAGGGGCTGAACCTTATACCCTTTCGATGACATAACTTCAGCAACCAGAAAGGTTCCCTTTATTGCAGAATACAAATAATATTTACTGCAACGTAAAAGTAACAAAAATACATTAACTTGACATGCAGAAACCAGTACCTTGATTGCCTCACCAACCATTTGAGGTGAAAGGAATAACCCCTGGAAAAAAGCTCTCATAATATCACCGGGAGTTGAGCCACAATCAACCCCAAGCCCTGGAGCAGAGAGACGAGCAGCAGCTGCTTTTACCCATCTTTCCTTCCCTGCAACATATCCACCGCATGGTGCAATGGTTCCACCAGGATTTTTTATCAAACTGCCTGCAATCAAATCTGCACCCTGTGCAGGCATTGACAATATTAAATTGCCCTTCTAAAGAACCAGGCATGCAGAAAATGTCACATACCACCATTGGGGGTTCAATGCTTTCCACAAATTCACCATAGCAATTATCCACCATGACCAAGCAATTAGGATTCTGCATCTGTAAATATAAATGCCAGGGGAGATTAACAGGGTGAAAATCTAAGAGTACAGAAGTTATAGGACAACTCAAAGTAATTGCTAATAATAAAGTGCCTGCTTTAAGCAATTAAATTTTACAAAGTCTTGAAAAAACTATAGATTTGTCCTAGTAATATAATACTTATCCTTAGGGGTGCTGGGGTGAGAAATGTAGTAGTTCCTCCTAAACATTAAATATATATATATATATATTGAAAGGTAAAACATGAAATACATAGCATACGATTGGGTTAAAACTCATGAAAACACTTAATTTGGATGAACACCAACTTAATTTAAAGGTTTCAGTTGTAGCCACATCCATCAAGTCTCTATCCTTTCTACCAGGGGAAATCATCAATGCCAGAGGATGATGCATCCACTAAATATCAAACCCTTAAGGGTTGCATTGACCAACTTTTACTGACTGACTCCCAGTATATACAGCTCAAATCACTTTTATCACTCATTCTGAAGGCATACCTTAATTGTCTTAATTGCCCTTCCAATTTCATTTACGCTTAAACTCTGACGCCATGAATAACCACATGACCTCTGTATGAGTGCACATCTTGTTTGAGGTTTAACAGCACCCACAAGTGCATCCCAGTCAAGTCCACCATCCCCAGCAAGCTGAAAGAATAATGTTAAATAAATTTAACAAGTCACAATGAGAAGTCAGCAAACTTGTGTTCAATTTCTATCAGTAACATACTGGAACTTCTCTGTAGTTCACTCCAAAATCTTTCAGAGAACCCAGTCCTTGGGAGTCCCTCTTTCCAATAACTTCCTCTAATGTGTCATAGGGAGCACCAGCGACTGCCAAAAGCTGACAATCGTATTAGTCCAAATGATATTATAGATATAACTTTGTAAAAGAGATTGAAGTGCAGATAACATCAAGACAATAGCTCACCTCATCCCCTGGCCTTAAAAAGGCAAACAATGCACAAGTGATCGCATGAGTACCTGAAAAAAACTGATCACAGAGGAGCACTGATTTAAAAATTAATTAAAATACTGGTAATTGAAGATAAGAACGACTTTTTATCACAAACCTGTGAGCGAACTATTGCAGATTCAGCTCCAACAATTTCTGCAAAAGCTTGGTCAAGTGCTTCACGTCCCCCAGCTTCATCATGGCCATAGCCAGTGCATCCACCAAAGTGCTGATTTAATCAATGACAAATTTACTTTTAGGAAGTGGTACTGAAGATGACCACTGCTTAACTTAAAGAGATGTTTGAATGGAGAAATGTAGCATTATTTACATTAGTTCTAACTAATAATTGCAGAATACTGTACTTACAAATATTTGAGGGAGAAATTAATCAGAATAAAGATAAACAAAAACTTATGGGCATGAGAATCAGCATCCACAAAACTAAAGTTGCATGCATCAAGATTTCATTACATGGAATTAATTTATTTTCAAACTGGAAGCATGTTATTTTTCTAATTTTTCCTAGCTTGAAAAGCAGATATAAATTAGAAAAGGGCTCCCCCACTTGAAAGAAAAAAGCACAAGAAAATAAAATTTGGCAGCAAGCTTTCTTCTTAATATGTTAGAAATTACTATTATCATTATTATTTTTTCATAGTCTTTCCTCTCACAAACTCAACAATTTTAATTGGCTAGAAGACAAAAACCATAAAATCAATTAAAAAACTGCAAGTCGTCGCTGACCTTATAACTGTCTTATGGTTTTATTTGTTACAAGCTTCAAGCTCCTAATAATTGGCTATTAAGCATTTCTTTGCTGCTTTCATCCCTCTTTAATTCAACAATTAAAATTCTGCACCTATGTCTCATTCTATGTAAAAAAATTTATTCCTTCACAGCAGAGTTTGCACCTAATGGCAACATTCTTGGTTTCATGCTTGACTATGGCATTTGAATCACAGATTTACGAGGTTTCTGGTCGTCTTATAACAAAATTTCACTGGTATCATTTTTAAAACCCCCCCAAAATCAAATAGCTTTGCCTCTTAGAGTAGACAAGTGAAACAAAAGGTTGGAAATATTGGTGTTATAGAGTTTGGAGGACTACTATAACAATAATAATATAAAAAGGTCGAACTCAGTGCAGAAAGCTCCCACTTTTTCTTGGTCTGTGAGAGGAGATTGGAGGACTATGAGGACTTAAATTATAGGCTTCTGTGAATCCTGCACTTATTTACTGTATGTTTCATATTTGCAGGATTGTTGACAACTAATGCTGGAAAACAAATAAAATCTACTGAAGTCAATATTAAATTTTTTTGATTCTGGCCACAAGTAATGCCAACCTTATTTTTAAGCGTAACCACATGAAAGCTCCAGCTTGGAAAAACCTTGCAAGGTGCCATTATTGTTGTGGATGATTAAGGTTAGCAGCATACTGCCATAATTTCCTTGTGCAAATTTTCCGAGGAAGACATAATATACAAGAAAATTTGTTCTGTAATTTTAGGTCCAAAAGACAGAAAGAATATTCAATAAATTTTGTGAGCCTATAATATCTAACAGAGACCTCAGAATGAGGAAGGGTTGCATGTTGAGAAGGATATGAATGTTAGGACAATAAAAAATTCTGCCAGGGACAAGCTCAAACAAGTCTAAGCTTTATGTACTGAGATTGTTCAGTCAACATTGAGCACTTAAGCTATGATGAAGCTAAATCCTGATTCAACGTTTGATTAATCCTGAGCTTGTACATGCAAACTCAGTATATTCATGATTCTAATGGGAATATCCTATAACACTGAAACAGAAACATCTTGGTTTCTTTTGTTAGTGGTTACTTACAGCGCACACATAAATGTTTGAGTGTGCGTGAACATATACAATGGCATAAGATGCATATATATCTGCATCTAACAAAACATGCAGACAATTCAAGTGTTTTGCCATTGTAGAGAACATACTAGAAGCCTCGAGACCAGGACATGTTGCCTGACATCTAAATGACATCAAGTAAATTAGTCATGTATCAATTTGGACATTATACTTGAATCAAGAACAAACTTACATGATATCCAACTCGAGCATTCTGGAAAGCTTTTAGAACACGGGCGGTATTGCATGCCACCAAATTATCCACAGCTCTGAATTCTGAATATAAGGAGTCCACTGCTTTCACAACCTGCATTGCAAATAAAAGCACTCAAGGAATTTGTACAAAGGTCTAAGCATCAAAGTTTTCAGCATGTGAAAACAAACAGTAGGCTTCATATTCACCGCAACCAAAAGTAAAATGTATGATTAGTACTTAAAAGTGTTTATGAATGCTTAAATGACCCGATCAAAATTAGAAGACATGTTTGAAGATATACATCTAAAAGAATGAAAAGAAAACTCAAAATGCAAAGGTGTTAAGTTTGTTTTGAATTCCAAACAATTAAAAAGCCACCAGAACCAAAAGAAATCGTTATAGTTGATCTCATTTAAAACAAAAAATATGTTTATCCAGTCCAATATATTTATACAAGATAGATAAAATCTGGAAATGGGTTTGTCTCTATTTCGTGCATTTTCTCGAAAACCAAACAATTCGTTGAATAAATGACAATAATTTTTCGCCAAAAGGGCACGAAAATATCAAAAAATATTAAACTGATTCAATCATGATTCATGGTATTAGTCCCACTCACCCAGAATATATATATATATACACACACACACACTTAAAACTCCACATACAAATAAATAACAAACTTTTGGTTCTCTCCATTTCCTACGTTTTCTAACCAACCAAACAGAAAATTATCCGGAATACAGCATTGGGTTTTGAGAGTGAAAATAACAGCCCATGAAAACTGAGATTATATTCTTGTATGGTTTTTTAAGAGTTTAAGACAAGCAAGACAAAACTGAGCCAATGTTTCATAGCTTCAAAGACTAATTTTTTACAATTTGCATAAACCAACCAGAGCATTAAGCAAAATAAAAATCTGGGTTTTGATTTAACACAAATGAAAGAAAAAAGTACCTCTGGTACAAAGGGATGGTCTTGATGATGATGAAGAAGAAGTTGTTGCTGTTGCTGCTGTTGTTGTTGATGATGATGCGTACTCAAAGAGACCGAGACTTGAGAGCTTGAACGAACTTTAGCTTTGGTTTTGAAAGAAGCTCGAAGAGAGTGAGTAGGATAACCAGTAGAGGCGCAGGATAAGACCCACATCATCATCTTCAAGCAACGAGTTGGGACCTGCAAGTTTAGCTAAATGGTGTTAAATTCATAAAAATGATAAAAGTAGGCCCATAAATTTGGGCTCTAATTCAGTAATTTGAACCAAACTAAGAGTTCCATACTAACTTGGAAAGGTAGCCCATATATTAATTTCTTCTTCTTTTTTCTTCTTTTTTCTCTTTCTCATGAATTCCCAAATTTGTAACCTTCCTCTTATTATGTCAATTAAACAATTGTTTGAATTCCCAAGTTGGCAATGCTAACCATTTTGATAATTTTTTACTTGTTTTTCATGTAATTAAATCTGAGTTGTGGTTAAAGATTTGTGTGCGAATGACAGTGAGAAATGAGCATCATCTGTGGATAGAAATAGATAATGAGTTTCTTAATCTTTATTCATTGTCATGATTTCCTTTTGTGTAAATAGTTTAACAAATATGATTTGACCGTGTATATGATTCCCCTTTTCATGTAATGCAGTTGAGTAATGTCACTCTATTGCCTATTAATTTCCTTTTAACATTACAATTTCATGTAGAGAAAACCAAATAAATGTGATTGTATCTTGGTTAATTAAGAGAAAAACATTCAAACATTTGAAGATTTACTTAATACGTTAAATTTATGGGGGAAATTACACTTTTTTCCCCATAAATTATACCTTATTTTACGCTTACCCTTGAACTATAAGAATGCACAATTAGCCTCTTAAACTAAAACCTAGATAACATTTTACCCCCTCCTGTCAGGGGCGACTTTACATTGCATCTAGGGTGGTCATGAGCCACCCTAACTTGGAAAAAAATAATTATTATATATAAAATTTAAAAATTTATGATTTTTTTATCCTTAAAAAAAATTTGTGGCTACCTTAAATTTTTTTATGCCCAACATAATCAAACTTTGAACAAAATTTGGCAACAAACTTGATTGTAGTTTTGTAAAATAAAGTTACAACTCTACTTAATATATATATATATATATATATATTATGTGAATTTTGACAAATCTACTATTGGATTACATTTATTTTTTCTTATATCCTTCATACTTGCAAAATTTCAAGAAGATCAAAGATCAATAGCTATATCATCAATCAAATATTTAAATTTTGAGTTTTTATAGTCTAAAATTATATCCAAAACATAAGTTTATGGATTGAATATTAAATAACATCCAGTTGGCATGAAATTTGACATGCGTTTTAAGAATATAAAGAACATGCAATTCAATAGTTAGATTTTCAAAATATGTAGTTATGTTAATTTGCTTAGTGAAAGTTGTAACTAAATTTGTAGTCAAACTTTGTTCTTAAATTTTGGTCCCCTTAACAATATATTAGGTCTTTACAAGTAAAAAGAAAAGGTCCAAGAAAATTTTATTTAAATAAAATTTTGAAAGAGATGTAGCTTGATAATGAAACTGTCATGTTATGATTTCAAAATAAGAAAATTGTAAGACTTTATGTATTTGTGAATTTTTTTTTTTTTTTTATCAATATATAAAATTATTTTTTATTAGATTTTGTATAATTTAAGTTTCTTAATAACTATCCTGGAAAAATTTCTTGGAGCCGCCACTACTTCCCATCTACTTCCAAGTTAAGTTGGACGGAAAACTAAGTAGCGCACAACTCACGTGACACTTGCTTACATGGAACTCCTAAAATGACCAAAATTCTCTCCTCTCATTCAATGAGTTTGAAAGAAATTCTAAGAGAGTGTGTAGGATAAGCACTAGAGGTGCAAGATAAAACCTGCATCATCATCTTCAACCAACAAGTTGAACTTGAGACTTGCAAGTATAGCCAATGGTGTTACAAAGTAGGCCCATAAATAAATTGTGGGCTCTAGTTGGAACCCATTAAGAGTTCCATGCTAACTTGGATAGCTAGGCCATAACTTAATTTCATTTATTTTTCATAAATTCCCAAATTTATGGCCTCCCTCTTTTTATGTCAACTAAACAATTGTTTGAATTCTTAAGTTGGCAATGCTAACCATTTTGATTCTTTTTTAATTGTTTTCTTTTTCCAGTTATAAATCGGAGTTTTGATCAGAGATATGTGCGTGTATGATAGTGAGAGGTGCACATCATTTTGGACGGAAACTGATAATGATTTTCTTAACATTTGTTCATCATCATGATTTCTTTTTGTGTAAGCAGTTTTTTAACAACTATGAGTCGGCCACGTATATGATTCACCTACTTATGTAATGCAGTCGAACAATATCACTCTTTTGCCTATTTACTTCCTTGTACCATTTGGAGTTCATGCAGAAGAAACTGAATAAATATAGTTGTATCCTGTTTAATTAAGAGAAAATTATTCAAAACTTTGAAGATTTACTTTATATGTAAAAATTTATTAAAATTTATTGTTAGTCTTATTTAAGAAGATTTTAGTTCTTCTCTACACTCATCTTGAGTATTGTGAGAATCCAATAAGTAGGTCAAGCATCAAGGATAAAGAGAGAAAAGGAATATTGATAGGCTAGGCCACTTCAAGCCTAGTCTTAAGATAGATCAAGGATATTTTCAGAAGCAACGCAAATTTGTTGAATATGGCCCGAAGTAAGTCTCCATTTTATTATTTATTTATTTTTGTTATTGTGGTTGGATTTCAAGATCTACTGCATGCATTTTGATGAAAACAAAGGTATTGAGTTTTTTTTTTTTTTTTTTTTTTTTTTTTTTTTTTTTTATATTTAAAAAATTAAAAAAAATTCAATAGTTACAATAGTGAGAGAAATGAAATTTAAAGTTTTAAACCTTTATTATCCTCATAAAAAAAAGAATAGATAAATGCTATTAAGTTATAATGCTCTTAGCCAAAGATCAAGTTCATGGTTTTGACCTTTGATATTAAAAAAAAAAAAAAAAAAAAAAAAAAAAAAAAAAAAAAAAAAACAAACAAACAAATCACAAATTCTATAACCACTTGAAAAACTACATGCAATGTGAATTTTCCTTATTGAGCTTACAACTATAAAATATGATTCTTTGTGTGTGATAAATTATGAATCTTTTTGTCTTAGACAGTCCCTTAATTACCGTATTAAAGATCTTTAAAAAAGGAAAAAAAAAAAAAAAAAGCGTATTGAAGGTCTTTTAATTTTTTTTTCTTTTTCAAATCTCTAGTTATTTGCTATATTTCCATATGTTAACTATAGATCAAGATGATAATATTATTAGTTGATCGTTCTTAATTAAACATCTGTAAATTAGAAGAACCCACCTTTTCAGTTAATTGATTTAGATTAGATATACTATCCAATTGATTCTATTAAAAAAAAGAAAAGAAAAGAAAAGATATATGCCAACTTACAAGCGATTTTTTTTTTTTTTTTGGTTGAGAAAACATAATTCCGGATCTTACATTCAAGTTTTTTGAATTTCTATTTCAGAATTCAGACACAATATATCTTTACTAGTTGAATGAAATATAACAGGGAAAATTAAAAAGAAAAAAAAAGAAAAGAAGAGGAATAATTATATTTGGTCCAACATATTACATAGGTGTAGAAAACGGCATGTGTGTGTGTATATATATATATATATATATATATATAGGAATATAGAATATTAGGATGATCAAATGGTTGCAGCCCACCCAATTAAATTTATATTTTTTGTACCAGAGATTTGCTTTATGCCATAGGGATGGCAAAGGATTGGATTTCTAGATCCGATTTGACCCTAATAAGATTGGTTTAAAATTTTTAAATGAGTATGAGTATGGGTACGAGATGGATTATTAGGTTTCAATTTTTTTTTTAATTAGTTTTTATATGTACAAAAAAGTTTCAATTTTTTGTTGTTGTTGATAATTTGCAATTTTGTTTTTCATTTGTTTTTATATAAAAAGAATGGTTCAATTTGTTCCCCCCTCTATTCTTTACTCAAACAACTTCATAGTTAATTTTCCAGCAAATTGAGTGTGTCAAATATATATACATATATATATATATATGCTTGTTGTTCAAGCCTAGTGGCTTGTTGGTTTGGTTGAGTCTGTTCCTATTTTTTAATTTAAGTTTATTTTTATAATTATTTATTTTATTAAAGCACGTAGAAGTTGTTTCAACTTGTTTTTGATTAATGTTTTGTTTTAGCAGTGCCCTGTCTCGTTTTGCTTTGCTGAGATTTAGGTTTTACTCTTGTACATTGATTATCTCCTTGTTAATAAAATCTTACTGATACACATATATATAATTTAAATTTAGAGTGTAGTCCAGAATTTGCATTCGTCATGTCATTGCAGGAACTCATAGAAGTGCTAATTATGGTATTGCATTACATTTTTGGACATTCAACAAATATATAGTGGGGTGGTCCGCCAGGGGAAATTATTGTGTACTCCCGGAATACCATAAATGCATGTTCCTTCCTCTCATATGAATGGTGGGTCCCACTAATTAAATTCATGGTGGAACCTACCATTCATGTGAGACAAGGGAGTACGTATTTATGGTACTCCGGGAATACCTAATAATTTTCCGTCAGACATATAGTCATAGACATACTTATTGCAAATTGTGATAAAGTAAGGACCTCATAATTTTAAAGAGGGTATTATCATAATATTTGAGTATATAAACCAAAATTTCCTTTTTGTTTTATCAGTTTAAACTTTTGGATTAATATATATTATATTAAAGTGGAACAACAATTAAAATTTAAATTAGTTTTAATTGTTATCTAATTTTGCATCACGTGTCTAATTAATTGATTATTTTTAATTTTGGTATCAAGTAACCTATTAATAATATTCAATGCGAAAGTTGAGATGATCAATTCATTTATCTTGGTAATATCACCTCATTATCACTAATTTAAATATTTTCATGCGTAAACACATGTTACAAGCTAGTGATAATTTATTTTGGTATCTTAGTAGATGGATCTTTGAGTTGAACTTTGTCTCAACTCTAAATCCTCCCATTTGAAATTAAATATTTTGTGTCCAAGGTAGCTCAAATTAAACCCTTAAATTTAATAATTTAAAATTAAACCTTATTATTTTAGGAAATTTCAAATGAAATCTTTCAGTTTTATAATTACAAATTAAATCAAACACTTTTAAGTCAATTCATTTCCAACCCCGAGCCTTGTTGGCTGTGACAGAGTGTGAAGAGAGGGTTGGAATTGAAACATATTTAAAAGTTTATAGTTTAATATGTAATTTTTGAAATGATAGAATTTTAATTTGAAATTCCTTTATACTATAGGGTTTTTATTTGTAACTAATGAAATTAGATTGTAACTCATGTTTACGTATGAAAATATTTAATAGTAGTGATAATGAAGTGGTCTTACTTAGATGATTGAAGTTGTTCTCTTGATTTTTGGGTCGAGTATTATGGATGAATTACTTAATACCAAAATTTAAAAATAAAAAATAAAAAATTAATGGACACTTGACACAAAGTTAGATTATAATTAAAAACTAATTTGATTTTTGCTTGTACTTTGACTTTAATATATTGTATATGATTATAAGGCCCCATTTAAATAGATTTCTAAATTATAGGGTTTAAAATATAATTTTTCCAAAATGAGGAAGTTAAAAGTCAAAATTGTGGAAGAGCTAAGAGGAAAATAGGTTGAAGTAGCAATGCAAAGCTTCTAATAGTAGGTAATGTTTGGATTTGAGAAATTAAAATCAATGGATGTGAAGAACGATTGCTTGTATAGTTTGATCAAAATTAAAAAAACACATGATGATATGAGCTTTGGACATTTTGCTCAAATAAAAAGGCTTATGATACCATGTATTTGAAATCACATTTTACACCTAGTCATTTAAAAAATTCACATATTAATACAACTCAAATCCTTTCATAAAATGCATCAATAGAAAATTGTATTATTTCATACTTTATTCAACTCATTTAAACTAAATATTGAAATCAAAACCCTTCTCTTTAAATTCCTTTATCCATACAAACCTGTAGTGTATCACATTAATTAGATCTGTTTTAAAAATTGTACCATTTATCTTTTCAGATCATGCAATGCAAATAGCACCACAACTGATATTCTCCCATGGTTCTCTCAATCATCTTTTCGATATTGACTTTATTAGTGCATACTTGTTTACTGTGTCCTGATGACTGCATTTCAGCTTCTTTATGCATCCGGATTTAATATCCATAGACAAAGGTTCTCAAATAAGGTCTAAGACACATAAAAACATTGTTCCAAAAATTCCCACTACATATCTTTGTGTTACTAAAAAATCTACTTGGTATCCTATGGGGTTTGGTTGATTTTCTTTTATGACAACTCTGGAAACTTTTTTTTTTCCTCTTTTGGTTTGTGTCACAGCAAAGCGTACTGTAAGGAGGTTTGTAGCTAGGGATGAAGGGGGAGGTGTGATCAGGTTCACTGAGGAAGAGTTGAACAATATCAGTGAGCTTGAGAGAGGGCCAAACTATATTGAGGTCACATGTGGGTGCACAAACAAGAAGTATGGTGATTATATCGGCAAGCTTAGGATTAGTTCCTTTGGCCATTTTAAGATCACCTGCACCTGCAGTGAGAAATGCAAGCAAGGCAAGTCTCATTCCTTAACTTTTTCATTTTTCCTGAATGGTTATGGCCAATAGGTAAAATTTGTTTCTGAAATGGAGCTCTGTATCTGAATATGTATTAATGCAATACTATTACTAATGTTCTGCAGTATATTTTATATATTAGTTAATTTGGTAGATTATTTCTTTCTAGTGAAACCAACTTTAGGTGAAGCAGTTTCTCGAAAAAAAAAAAAAAATTTTGGTGAAGCACTTTAGTGATAATATTCCAATCATGAATTGTGTACTTACAAATTGATTATGGCATATAACATGAGATGGATGTAAAGCATTAAAGATATAAAAACTACACATTGAAGTCACATTAAAGTTTGAGAAGGTTAGTGCTTCACAAGAACTAAAATGTAGGATATTTTATGCTGTTTAAGAAGTTCCTACATTTTTCTTCATCTTTCTACAATAAAGTTATCATAATTAAGCTTTGTTTCTTTCAGTTATATTTAGTATTTACACTAAACCAAAGTCATATTTTGTTCTATTATTCCTTTCCCTTTCCAGAGTTCAACACTTTAATGCAGAAGACACTATAATACCTTATAGACTGCCAATAAGGAATGCATTATCTTGTTGATTTCAAACTCACTTTTATATAACTAAGGAACTTGATATTGTCTAATTCTTAAGTGGAGGGGGGGAATAAAATATCCATCCAACTCTAATTGTAAGACTGTTAGAGGAATTTAAGGTCTTAAAATTTGAAGTTAAACTTTAAGAGAACATGAGCACAATCCATCATGGATGTGGGATTGCAGGTTTGTATCCTGTACATATTGAATATTAGATGTGATATTAGTGCTATTGTGATGAGCAGTGAATTTGACTCCCTATGCTTTCGAGAAACACAGTGGAAGGGAAGGGGTTAAGAATTGGAAGAAACACATTTGGGTTATCATTAATGATAAGAAGGTTGCTCTCTCAAAGACTGTTCTGATATCATACTACAAACATTCAACAAATATGGTCCTTAGCCGCCCCAAACAATTTCATCGTGATGAGTTCATTAGTTGTTCAGATTGCAAGAAGCTGCGCAGGTTTCTTCTCCGTGATCAAGTGGGTTGCCGAACATATCATGATGCGTTGGCTAACAAAAACTGGAAATGTACTGACTGGCCTTATGATAAGTAAGTTTCTTTTACTTGATTTAATCTGAGTTCTTCAGAAAAATATGATTATATACTGCAATTTCTGATGAAAAAAGCTTAAGAATATATATAAAATCTACCCTGCTGGGAAACTGATCTTGTAGCTCAGGTCTCCATGCTTCAATGGCAACCATATTTCATAGTCAGTTCCTCGTTAAGCATTGATTCTTCAATAGTTTTCTGTCCAAACTAGCTTTTTTCAATCTAAATAGGAATGTTAATCCATGGTCCATATAGAATATGAACCAATAATTCTAATCTGATTACATTTGTAGATCTGGATCCTTGATATAATTTGATGTCAAATAGGGATGTTATAAATAGATAAATTTACCATTTTCTTTCAATTTTGAGGCGACTAGTAATTTTTCATGTTATTTTAGTAGAAGATAAAAATTTTGACAATCATTGATAAGGTTCAAGACATACAAGTCTTGTATTCCCTACAAAGACTCTGAACAAAGAACTTATGAAAATGTCAGATACATTGTGGCAAGAATATATACATCAATCAGGTTTTTGTTTGAGTTGGAGCACTCCATTCTAAGAAGTATGTAAGTTTGTGTTTCATTAATGCAAAGCTGTTGTCTGTTGAGTTCATCAAAGCCTTTAGATAATACTTCCTTTCCCCTCTTACTTCAGGGTGGCCGGATTCAATACTAGCCTTGATTTTTTCCCCTATTACTCTTTCTTTCTGTTGATTGGAACGAAACTAGTTAATGAACTTTCCAAATATTATGTCATCATGTTCACCTAGCCAGTTAAACTAGAGGCAACAGTAGAAGCAAATTAAAGAATAAAAATTCTCTGTCTCATTTCGAGTATTCCACTTTATGTTCCACCAATCATAATTCATAACTTGTCATAAATTTATTTATTTTTTCTTATAAAATAATTAAAATTTTAAAATGGAAAAAAGAAAAAAGAATGGATTGATGGCAAGTTATGACCGATGAAACATAAAATGGAACATTAAAAATAAAACAGAGGATTTTTATCCCAAATTAAGAGTGGTTCTTTTAGTTAATCTTAGGCAGGCTATGACACTAAATCTTATTAATGAATATAGGTGGTAATTGACTTGTCCTTATGATATTTGTCTGACAGTTACAACAATATATCAAGACAATATTTGAACGGAAATCTAATGCATCAAAGAGCTATTCTTTCTCAAACAAAACTTTTATTAAAATAGACATAAACTGAGTATTCAAATGATTTGGACCTGATTGAAATAAGCACATCCCTTGATGAAAAACATGGACTAAATATAAAGCTAATATATCCTGCTACACTTAAATGTGCCTATTTTCTGTTAACAAAAGTGTTTTCTTGATTCTTGTTTCAGAATATCCTGTGATGATGAAGAAGAGCGTGAGTGTCGCAAAATCTGCAAGGGCTGTCCTCGTTCTTCAACATGCAGGGGCTGCACTTCTTGTGTGTGTTTTGGGTGCACCAGGTGCCGCTTTTGGGACTGTGACTGCCGCACTTGTGTTGACTTCATGGAGCATGGAGAACCTTAGGCCTAGTCCCTGGCCAGAATCATATCCTTTCTTGCCTTTACTTATTTGATCAAGAATAAAGAAAGTTTGAGACCTCAAAACTTTCTGTTTGAATGGCTGTTGTAAGACTGTCCAACTTTTCGTTTGCTTTTCTTTTCTTTCTTAGCAGCTACCTAGAATAAGGTCTGCCTTTCATGGTGGATGTGTTATCAATTTATCCTTCTGGACCCATTTGAAGTTTTCAATAGAACTTAATATTTCCAATCCCATTGTTGAGTTGAATCTTATAATCCTTCAATTATGTTTTTGTTCGAAAGATAAAATAGTAATCTGCTTCAGCTTTGCAAACCAAATTGGGGTTTATGTGACCAAAATAATTTGGAATTATTTAAAAATATTCTCTAAAATATTTCTTGAGTAAACTGAGAACCAAAAAACACTCAAGCACACACTTTTCCAGGTTTGTTTTTTATATTTTTACATGAAAAACATTTTTTTTTGTAATTTAAAAAAAAAAACACTATTCCTATCAGCCCAAAGGGCCAACAAATGCCACATCTAAGATCCCAAAATCCTTTTCAGATGAAAAAGATACATACATATATATATATATATATATTAAGAACAGTCTTCCTTTAAACTATTACTTGTGTAGTTTTTAAAACCTGGACTATTTTTAAAACATGTGTAACTAGAATAACAGTTTTCAATATTTAAATAACATTACACGTATTTTCACATACTTTTTCACTCACACGTATTTTCAAAAATTACAAACAACGTTATTAGAACAACATTACCAAACACCCCCTAATAGTTCTGAATCGATGAATCCTTTCTCTCTTAATTTCAATTTTGAACAGTATCTTTGACCAAAAAAATTTGAACCGTATCTTCATCACCTATATAGATGTGCAAGGGTTCCAACTTCAACATGATAGAATTTCACAATGATCCACCATTGTCACCAATAAACTATATCTGATTATTGTTAGTGCCACCCACAAACACCGCACAACCCAAAAAAAATAAAATCTAGAATAAGAAAATTGTATTGTTTTACGTGCTTGACAGGAGTTGACTTATTCGAATAATATCGTTTCAACGAATGTGTTTTTGTACATGAAAATAACATCATTAAGGCCCAGTAGTACAATGGTACTATTTATTATCATCACATGGCTAGGGTCAATGAATCCACATCAAAGACTTTTAAAAAAAAAAAAAAAAAAAAAAACACTGGAAAACAAAAACCTTTGAAAGGTTACCTAAGAACCAATGACTTAGATACATTCCAGGTTTCATGGACCAAAGTTATATTCCAACAAGAAATGATCTTTGATGAACTTAAGGCCACCTATTAACATGTTCCTACAAGACGTGGTTGAAAAGCCCCCAGAGTACCATCAAAATTATGAGAATAGCACATAATGATAAACTGGACTAGTCTCCAAGAGAACCTAACGATATTACCCACTTCTCTTTGAGCTCACATCCCCACCCCCAATTATTGTAAGTGAAAAAAACAGGGAAGAAAGAAGAAGATAAAAAATCATCAAATTTTTAGACCTATTAAACAAGAAACAATGCCAAGCCATGTCGAACAAAATATAAGATCTAGTTCATTCCTCCCTACTCAAAAAGGAGGGGATTGAGAATGTGAGAAAAAGAAAATAAACAATCATCAAATGTTTAGTCGTAAGTGTTGCACTGCCTCTAAACATCATGAGGATGTGAGAAAATATATTGTATCTTATCTTATGTTTGGATAGAGAAAGACGAGGGAAGAGTAGAGGAGAGGAAAATGGAAGATACCATTAATGCTGAAAGGAACATGTTCAAAATCCAAAAATAAGAAAGGGAAGGAAAAAGAGAGAAAAAAGGAAAAACAAAAAGCCATGTGTGTGTATACCTAATGCATTAGCAGGCCAAAGGGGCTCCAACATACAAAATTTGGCATCTGCTATTCACATAGAGATCAGACTTCATCTGCAATTAAGAAAAGCTACTCCTACCGTCTCAACCTACTGAAAATTTCACAGCTACATGATTGATGGCTCTCTGGTTAGTTATCAAGTTGATCACTGCCAGACTTAAAAAATGTTCTACACAAAAAGGAGGGGATTCTCTAGTCAAACACCAAGAATTTGGTCTCTCTTGAAGTCAATGCATGAACAACTTGATCAGATTATATACAGATGCGTGCACCTGGCAAGCAGAAGGCATGCACGTCCCTTTTATGAAACAAGTGCATACATCAAGAGACTTTATGCCAGCATGCAGAACACCTGAGTTTAATGCATTGAAACTAATATCATCTCCTCTACACAATGTGTTGTGGTCCAGCAGACATGCGATTCCTGCCCCGGCCTCTTCTTGCACTTGCAATGCTAGCTGTCAAGGAACTACCAACATTTGCTAAGGCACCAAGGCCCATCAGTTTTAGTCCAAGATTTTTCGTTAAATACGACAACCTACTTTCATCCCCTTCAGTCACCAGTTGCAGCTCCTGTGCCTGCTCACGAGATATAACTGTATAAAGCTGCAATGGTAGGTTTGAGGAATGAAGGCAGTTGTTTGCTGATTCCTCTGTATAACTGTTTTCCCCACTCCCCAAATTGATTCTCATGAGCCCCATTGATTTTGGGTCTTCTGTTGAAGGATCAAATATAAAGGAAAAGTTCCCTAACACTAGATCAGGCTTCTTGAAGAGATCTAACAGCAAATCATTGCTAGGTCCAACATTCCTCTGCGTGAGTTTCCTCAGATTATTTTGGCGGCCCCTGGTGGCTCGATAAATGCGTGAAGCTTCTCTTAAGCCACTCAAGAAGGCACCATGCATGCTGGCTGGATATTGCCTATTTGTGGCCTCACCAGCAAAGAAAAGCTGATTACCCAAGCTTTCTGCAAGTATATCATAATCACTTCCAGATGACTGTACTCTAACATGAGAGTATGAACCATAGGAAAGGGGATCACTGCCCCACCTTGTACATATTGTTTGTATTGGATTAGGTACATCAATACCTTTAGGACTAAATATACCTGTAAAGAGAAATGTGAAA
Source organism: Quercus agrifolia (assembly GCA_029955455.1). Taxonomy (NCBI): domain Eukaryota; kingdom Viridiplantae; phylum Streptophyta; class Magnoliopsida; order Fagales; family Fagaceae; genus Quercus; species Quercus agrifolia. Next base: position 46,025,080 of record JARQAD010000004.1, on the reverse strand, counting down.
TATTAAGACGAAGCTAGACTCAATCAAGCTTTGGAAAGGAAGACAGTGAAAAACAAGAAATCTTACAATTTTTGTCAATTTAAGAAAAATCATACCTCTTAGGATTCTTAGAACACGATGGAGCAAAATGGATGGATCTGTGGACTCAAATATTTGTGCAGCTTCTCCAGCCACCAGTGCAACAAGTACTGGACCCCCAGAAACAGTATGATAACTGTAAAACAAAAAAAACTCTCCACGTGTATCACTGTGTTCACTTAGACATCCAAATGTGTCTAGGTCTTCTCCCCAGAAAACATGTGGAAATACCATTGCAACTTTATTCAGCAGCCCAAATCCCAACCTCTCAATGGCTGCCAGCTTTCTTTGTGGTAATTCTGGTTCAAATCTGATAGTTCTTTTCTTTAGAACTCCTAGAGGTACAGTGCACAAGACCATATCTGCCTGAAACTTTTGGTCCCCAGCTATCACCTCAATGCCTTCATTTCCATATCTAATAGTATTGACAATCTTTCCATAGAGTATAGGAACTCCTTCACATAATGCTTTTATCAATCTCCAATTACCTCCAGCAAGAAAGCAGTGGTCCCCACCCATTTCATAAGGATCATCCTGATCCCAATAGGCAGCTGACAGTTCTGAAAGACATCCAGCATTAGCATATTCCAAATTTGCAAGATGCCAATCAAGAAGTTGCCTCTCCTCCGTACTTTTAGCCACAGCATACAATTGCCTAAGTGTTTCCAAAACTGAACCCAGGGAAATATCATTTGCAAATCCACCCATAATTTGTCTCAGTTCAGTAACTTTATCGAGCAACTTATTAAAAATGATTTCAACATTGGAATCAATTACCTTATCAACAGGGGCTCCATCAGGCTTGAACAAAGGGCAGTTATCTCTGACCTTATGAAGTGGTATAGAAAGTTGCCTGGCCAAAACTCCTAGTGGATTAGCATGGATACCAGTAATAACACTACCGCCAAGGTCCACAGCAGCAAATTTACCGCCCTGATCCATCTTTTGAGTATAAACTCTTCCACCAGAACGATTTCTACCTTCTAGAACAATCACTTTGAACCCAAATGACAACAGCTGTCTTGCTGCTGCTAACCCAGCAAGTCCTGCACCAACAATTATCACAGACCCTTCTGTTGCCTCCCCTGGCATATGAGAGATAAATGTAGGAGAAACCCCAAAATTGATATACCCATTGAACAAAAGAAAATCATAAGCTGAACATATCAAATGTTCATACTCACTACTCACAGTTTCTTTAACATGTCCTTTCGAAAGCCACACCCGCACATTATCCCTCCACCTTGCTAGTATATGATTCCTCACAACAATATAATCATTCTGCTCCTTCCCACCCAATTCACTCACCACCCTAGCTTGAATCTCCTCCTCAAGCAGTGCATCAATTGGGAACCCAAGAGACAGTGCAATCATTGCCTCAGTTTCCGTCTCTTTCTCCAAATCCGCCTTTGTTCTATTCCTCTTCTTGAAAGCACCACCCAAATGCTTCTCAATGAGCTCATCCATCAAATTCTCATCATAATTCCGCATTCCCGCTTTCTTTCTCAATGACCGCTTTGAAACCACACTACCTGAATCTGGGGTATCCATTATCCTGCCCAGATTCACTAACCAACCAACTTTCTAACCCAATTCAAAAAGTTGACCTTACAAACCCAACAGGAACACAGCCACACATTTCTTTTCAATACTGCCCATATATCATCCTAAGCCAAAAATTATCAAATGGGTATTCCATTTTCAGACATTTCACCAAAAAACCCACATCCTAGAATTTACCTACTTTGCAAAAAAAACATACAAACTAAAGAGCAAATTGAAAGAGAGTAAATATTTTCTTCAAAAACCCACTTTTGTATTTAACCAAAGCAATGAGTCAAACCCAACAAAATCCAAGTTATTGTCACTCACACTGAGAATTCAAACTACGGCCACGCAAAATGTCAAACACATTACTTGCATTAAATTTTCGAGTTTCAGTCCCAAAATTTGGGTAAAGAATTGAGTCTAAAATTGACTAAAAGTTCATGCAAAAGGTTCTGGAAGACATTGGAGAAGTGTGACTCACCTTGTTGGTCCGATTTGACTCGCGGATTGGGAGTTTCTGTGAACCTATTGAGAGCGTGAGTTAGGGTTTTCTTATGCTGCGAGTTAACTCGGTGAATTGGAAATTGGATTGGAGGGAAGGGGTAGTGGGCTTCAGCCCATAATACTTAAATTATTTAAAGGGCTATAATTGTGGCCCCAAAATAATGGGCCATGAAAAGGCCATTAGAATCTCTTCACACAAGGGTTGGAGTTTTTTTTTTGGGTTCTTTGGTCCACTACAGACCCATTGGGCCTATTGGTCAGTTCAAATCTAGGTGTTGGTGAGATTTAATCCCAAATCTTTTCATTTAACAATCAAATTTTAAAAAAACTTTATTAATTGAGTTAAATAATATTCACAATATATATATATATATATATATATATATTAATTCGATACTTACTAGCACTATGTGCAGGTTGGATTAGACTGATTGAGGGAAAATATTTTAAGTTTTTAACCAATCTGCCTTTGGTGGGTTGTAAAATTTTCAAACTGATGTGAACCCAAAAATCTCAAAAAATGACTGGTTGATTGAAAATTTGGGCAGTTTTAACTTGGTGAATTGGGAAGGTCAGTTTTAATTATGTGAGTCACAATATTATGTAAGAGGAATGAGTATTGTACTTCGAGTATTGCACTTGGAGTATTAAATAAGGAAAAAGTTTACAAATGCCCTTAGGGCTTTAGTTTAGGAATTATTTTTCGAATATAGTATGAGAAAAACAAAAAGAAATTATTATTTTTTGATGGCTTTTTATATTTCTCATAAAAGTTATGTCAAAATTTTTCTAAAAATGTTTATTAACAATTGTTTTAAAGATGCCTGTTAACATGACCCATTAAATAATTACTTGACACTATAAAGAGAGCGTGCACATACACACACATATCAAGTTATACCATATGTAAATTTTTCTTAATGTTTCATCGTCTAATAACTTTCGGTGAATTAGTATTTTTAAAATTATAACATTGGATTACATGTTCTCTATTTTCTTAACATGTATAACAAAATCAATCGAATGTTATTCACTATTCAATCTATAAACTCATCTTTCATACATAATTTAAAAAGTATTCTTTAATTTTTTTTTAATTTATACATTTTATAGATGATATAACTATTAATCTTTAATTGTTTTAAAATTTTGCAAGTATGAAAAACATAGGAAGAAATGTAATCCATCAGTGGATTAGTGAACATACACATTCAATAAAATTATTGACCCTTTTATGTGTGTATTTTTTTTAAGCAATTGCTTAAGAAAGTCTATTGTGTGTAATATAACTTGTATCACCCTCAATTAAAAATTATCATAATTTTTTAGTGGAGTTTGTCGGTCTTTGTGTTGGAACTTAGAACTCCATTTCTTCTCCTTTGTGTGTATTGTGTGGGCCAGTTTTGCCCTGCGTTCTAACTGTGTGAGAGGAAGGGCCCGGCCCAATATCCCGCGTGAGAGGAGACGACCATCCGAGGACATTCAGCCTAGGAATAGACAAAACTACCATCCGAGGAGAGGTGGATCATGGTTGTAAGGAATTGGCCGTGTCCGAGGATGATGGTCATCTCGGTACCTTTGTCCGAGGAGCCTGGTGAACTTGTTAATCACTCAGAACAATGCCTAGGACAAATCTTATAATGGAGCAAAAGGGAAAATATCAAACAAAAAGTAATGGTAGGAAATGACAAATATCTGGGGGTGCTGTCACCTCCGCATTAAATGTCTCCCAGCTAACCTTCTGGCCGCATTAATGTGGAGGTGATACCTGAACAGTGAACAAGCAGCTTTCCAGCTAAGAATGGAAGATTCAAGAGAGGGCGAGGGGGATGACGAAAAAAGGACATTGAATGCCAAGCCCACACGTGGATGATGAAAAAGGCAAAAAAGCTAGGGTATATAAGGCGAGGAAGGATAGAGGGAAAAGGGATCAAAAAAAGAAGGGAAAAAAGAAAGGAAAAAGAAGAAGAAAAATCAGATATTTAGGGCATGTCCGAAGAGGATTTATTGCTACATGCCACTCTCGTATCTTGGATATCTTTTACACTAAAATCCAATATCTTGGCCCAAGATCAGACTAGCTTTCTTTCCTGCACTCTATAAATTCATTGTCTGGGCTACGTGGACCTGGATCCATTCCTGTTCTGGATTCAAGTCAGATCTGGTCCTTACATGTATATATATATATATATATATATTCTTGGGGCAATTACACTCTACCCCCCTAAACCATACCATCTTTTACACTTACCCCCTCAAACTATTACCAATATAACACTTTGCACCCCATCTCATGGATATTTGTTTAGAGAAGTGTACATTCTCATAGTTTACGGGAGCAAGTGTTAATTCAGATAGTTTAGGGAGGAAAGTGTAAAATAGGGTATAATTTAGGGGAGTAAAATGTAATTTTCTCATATATTCTTGGATGTTGTCATGTACCTCAAAAAAAAAATAAAAAAAAAATATATATATATATATATATATTTACACTCTACCCCCTAAACCATACCATCTTTTACACTTACCTCCCTAATATATACCCATTTTTACACTTACCCCCCCCTAAATATTACCCACATAACACTTTGCACCTCATCCCATGAATAATTATTTAGGGAAGTGTGCATTCTCATAGTTTACGGGGGCAAGTGTTGCATGGATAATAGTTTAGGGAGGTTAAGTGTTTATTCAGATAGTTTAGGGAGGAAAGTGTAAAATATGGTATAATTTAGGAGAGTGAAATGTAATTTCCCCATATATTCTTGGATGTTGTCATGTACCTCAAAAAAAAAAAAAAAAAAAAAAAAAAAAAAAAAAAAAAAAAAAAAAAAATATATATATATATATATATATATATATATATATATATATTCTTGGGGCAATTACACTCGTCCCCCCTAAACCATACCATCTTTTACACTTGCCCCCCTAATATATACCAATTTTTACACTTATCCTCCTAAACTATTACCCATATAACACTTTGCACCCCATCCATGGATAATTGTTTAGGGAAGTGTGCATTCTTATAGTTTACAGGGGCAAGTGTTATATGGATAATAGTTTAGGGGGCTCAAGTGTTTATTCAGATAGTTTAGGGAGGTAAGTGTAAAATAGGGTATTATTTAGGGGAGTAAAATGTAATTTCCTCATATATTCTTGGATGTTTTCATGTACCTCAAAAAAAAAAAAAAAAAAAAAATAGAGCATTCACACCAAAGCTTCTAAAAAAATATAGCCAAAAGTTTTTTTTTTTTACCACTTCATCTAAAATAATATAAACAACTCATGAAAATAATATTAAAAAACCACCACAAAAACCTATAGACAACCACCTCCCCCACCACTCCACTAGCCACAACCACCATGGCAACCACAACCCATAGTAAAGAAAAAACAAAGAAGAAGAAAAAAACCAAAACAAAACCATAACTCATCACCACCAGTCATAGCCATAGCTACCTCCATCACCACACACAAACACCAATGTGGCAACCCTAACCCACCGTAGGGAAAAAAAAAAACCAAGGTGAAACCACAACCAATCACCACTAGCTACAACAACCCATCATCACAACCACAATCCACCGCCACAGCCAAAAATCAACCACCACCACCACAACCACCTATCCACAAAACCGACACCCAAAATCAACCACCATAGCCACCAACCCATGAAATACACACCCAAAATCAACCATCACCGCCATTACAACCACCAAGAAGTCCACAGCTAAAATTAACTAGCACCACCACTGCCACCAAATCCATAGAACACACACAAAAACAAAGAGGAGAGAGAAGGGACCGGTGGTGAAGATAGAGTTGTGGAGGAGAGAGTAAAGGGGAGAGAGAATGGAGAAAAGAGGAGAGAGAGAGAGAGAGAGAGAGAGAGAAGAGACCAATGATAAGAGAGGCATGAGAGAGAGCAAGAAAGAAATAAATTAAAAAAAATGTAGCAACTTGCTAAAAACTTTTAGTTTGACACCACTGGTAAAGAATGTTTTTTGGTGTTTGAGGTGTTAAAATAGCTTTTAGCTATTTCAACACCTCTATTATGAATGCTCTTAATTATTGTATATCATGCTCTTAATTGTAGCTTTATTAATTTTAGTATATCATATCTAATTTTTTTTTTCTATCTTTAAATTTGGTTACTTTATCAAAAAATGAAAAGAAAAAAAAAGAGGCATGACATGATGCAATTGGTAAAGCAAAAATTAAATACTCAAAATGAGATAAAGTGAGATGACATGGAGTATTAAATAATAACATGCAATCCAATAATTTGATTTTTAAAATTCACATTCAATAAAAAGATATAAAGGGAGTTTGAAGGGTTTCTCTCTAAATTAGTTTAAAGAGAAACCTTTTTCTAGCATTAAAAGCATTAATTTGGATTATTAATTATTACAAAAAAGAAAAAGAAAAAGAAATTCTAGGGAGCGCCATTCATGATATTGGTTTCTAAGCACTTAAGAAATTCTAATGTGGCCTTTATCGTCTTCGAGGGCATGGTACTTTCTTGATATGTTTCAGTCTCAAATGAGACTGTGACATCAACCAAAGTCTCCTGCTCTGCAATTGCAGTTAGTTGGAAAGTTGTCATGTAGAAGGAAAAACCTTTATTCAGATGTCCTCCTTCCAGCACTTGAAGAGCAATTCGATGAAAAGACTCATCAAGCTCCACAATTTCTTCCTTCTGATATGCTGCTATGGATCCATATGATAATAGTCATAAAGAGAATTTCATTAGCAACATCACATCATTTATTTACATTTTTATCTAGTTGGCATGCTAGTACAGGAACTAAATTCATACGAATGCAAAACGAATACAATGAATTTTCATTTAAAAAAAAAAATTATTTGTAGGAGATTTGAGCCTTGAGTGTCTCTATTTAAGACACTTGACAATGTCATCGAGTTACAATATTATTGGCAATTTTCAATTTGAAAGCAAATAAAGCAAGAAGTAATGTCAAAATGATAACTTTAAATAGTTAAAATATTGGAGGGGAGATTTGAACCATGAATGTTTTCATTAAAAACGTCAAAATGTACTCGTTGAAGTACTAGGCTCTTGTCACCTCTAAAAGTGATTTATTTTTTGTTATTGCTCTAAAGTTATATTTTTTTATTCCACTTTGGGTTACATCTAAAACTTTCAGTCATATAGTTTGTTAGAGCAAACTTAAAGTTCCGTACTATTTAAGACCTTTTCCTCAAATGATTCAAGGAAAATTATTAGGTGCATGCTACACAGTAACATGGCATTCCTTTCTGTAACATTCATGATGGATTATATATCTTGAAGTAATTAGTGGGATTTATAATAAATGTGAAAGAAAAGAGCACTATGTCACTGTATTTTGAGAACACCTAATAATTACTCATGCCTAGGGACAAACCTAGATGGGGGTCCAAGGGGGCCTGGGCCCCCAGTCCTTTTTTTTTAATTACAAATTATACACATCATTTTCGTAGTTCCTCTATTCCAAAACCTTAGGCCCCCTCCAACTAGCAACTATTCTGTAAAGTTGTGATTTCCAACTATGTTGTGTTGGCTTTAATTTCGTGTCAAATTTGATTGTAATTTCTTCAATCATTTTCCCTATATGTATGTGGGATTAATTGTAAGGGATGAGTGTGAGAGATCGGTGAAGACTCAAACTTCAAAGAATGTACAAGTGGATTTCGTGACTGGCTTACGATTGTCTTGAGAGAAGCTTACCCGTGAAAAGAGCCACCTGTAGAGCACATGACTGGAAGATGAAGAGTCGCGCCAAGCTGTACTTTTCGCAAGTGTCTCGTGGGTAAGGCTAACTCGTGAGGGATTCGCGAAACTCTCTGTTTGGCAAAAAGTTATGTTTTGCTTTACCATGTCTTTACCCACACTATATATACCCTCATTATCCACAAATTGTAAGGAGTGATTTCTAGAGAGAAAACCCTAGAAAATACACTTGAGAGTTAGAGATTATCATACCCACAATCATCTACACATTTCCTTGTTATTTTCCTCAACTCCTACCTCTCCATCTCTATATCTTTGAGAGGTTGCTAGCCCAAACACTTATCACACCCATACTGAGTGTAAAGTGATATTTTGGTGCTATTGGGAAGTATTGGAGGGAACTATTCATTGGCGGATGCAATTGGGCTGAATTGCGGGATTCAAAAAGTTAGAGAAGACAAGGCTCCGAGAAGTCAGTTGATAGCAGGAGCTTGGAGGGCTTAAGTACATGAGGTAAACTAGGCTTAGAGGGTCTTTTGTTATTCGTGTACTCCAACTTTATTCTCTAGTGGATCGATTTCAACTTGGAAGGTCGCGGAGAGGATTTTTGCCGAATTTTTCGGTTTCCTCTTCAATAACACGTCTCGGTGTTATCTTGTGTTTGCATCTCTCTTCTCTACTCTTTAAGCTTTCTTTTTATTGTTGATAATGGATGAATATGGCTTAGGGTAGTGTTATTGGTTCATTGCGCTTATATATTCTTACTCCGCACTTAGTCTAAGTTAGAGTAAAAGTAATCTAGTCGTAATTTTTAATTAGGGGTCTGAACAAACTCTTTTGTTTTAGCACAAATCCGAGCTTTCATATTCAACCCCAAAACTTAACAAAAACAATAAAAACATTCACAATGGTGATTTTATTTTAGCAAAAAAATCTATTTTACCACCAAAGAACCAAAAAATCATGTGTTATTGAAGAAGCTAAAGCTAATTTTTTTGCAACTACACTAAACTGGTATAAAAATAAAATAAAATATTTTATTAAGATTATCACTCTATCTTCAATTAAAAAACTCAAATTCTCTCTTTTCCTTTGTTATTTTAATGAGTTGTTTATATTATTTTAAATGAAGTGGTAAAAAGAAAGAACATTTGATATTAGATGTATTGTAAAGTGAGATGGTAAAATAGATAAATTACTTTTTGATGTGCTAAAAGCTAAATTTTTTAGTACCACTATTGTGAATGCTCTAACTTAAAAAAAAAAAAAAAAAAAAAAAAATTTAAGCTAGCCTAGTATTAAAAAAAAAAAAAAAAAAAAAATTTTGTTTTTGTCTTTGTTGGTAGATGATTGCATTTTAATGTATTAAAAAAAACGATTTTGTGTATTTATAATTTGTTAATACTATATGGATGCATATTTGAAAATTTTTTCTTCTTATACTCCGACCTTCTCTAGCTTGAAATCCTGGGTCTATTCCTGCTCATGTCTAAAATATAAGAAATGATTTGGAGTAGTTCATAAATCAAATCATAAGCCAATAAACTCTCTCTCTCTCTCTCTCTCAAATGAAATAAATAAGCCAATAAACTCAATGATCAAAGTAGATGGACTCACCACCAGAGAAGAAATTGAAGATAAGGAGTGTACCAAGGCCACCATCTCCTTCAATCAATTCCACATCCTTCACTATGTTTGGCAGAACTTTAGGGACCACAAATCTCAATTCTTTGGTCAAAGCTTTCCAGAGGGCATTCAACCCAACACCAACTTTAGCTTGGGTTTTTAGCTCTTCTATCATGGAGCTTTTTCTTGAATGCAAGATTTTCAAAGGGGGGAGGTAGAGAGTCTTTTGGCTGATTTGAGGTAGAGAATCTTTTGGCTGAATATTACAAAAAATTGAAGTTTGTTTATGATATGGGCATTGTTTAATAGAGTTGCCGAAATTGTAGGAGAGAGAGAGAAAAAAAATTATGGCACCCCTATCCATAGAAACTATAGCACTATATATATATATATAATAAACATACACCCCAATCCATACCCGTACCCCTAATGCCCACGAAAAAAAAAAAAAAGAATATTATGAACCTGCATTAAACACGTGTTCTATCACTGCAAGTTCATAATTTTTTTTCGTAAGCCAGTGATTAGGGGTTTGAATTGGGGTGTATATATATATGTGCTCTAGTTTTTATGCATGGACGTGTCGTAATTTTTTTTTTCTCTCTCCTTTACAATTTTGGCCACTTCATTGCCTTAATTCTATTTTTAAAAATGCTATATTCAAAATATTTTAAAAATGCAGGTTGTTACAGGTTGTTATTGGTGGGGTAAAAAAGTAATTTTAATGATAGATTCAAATTATAACTAATAATAACCAACCACTTATAATTTGTTGTGAAAATATTGTAGACGTAGAACTTTTTTTTTTCTCTCTTCTCTCTCACTCTCTCTTACCATTTCGGCAACTCCATTGCCACAATTCCTATTTTTCTCTTGGGCACTCTCCCTATTTCGAGCAATCTTCTATTTTGGGTAGGAATTTCGATAACTACTGAAATTCATATCTCTCTCTTCCGTCACATAATTTTTCTCTCATTTTTTATACTTTTTTCTTAGAATTTTGGCAATATCATTGCCGAAATTTACTTCTCTCCTTATTTTCTCAAATAAATTTAAACAGTGCCCATATTACAAATAAACTTCATTTTTTTGCAATATTCAGTCGAAAGACTCTGAAGGTATAGGTAGTATGACTTATAAGGTACGATACTTCCATTATAAAGGCACAGTCCGATAGACTATACTAATATCTAGATGGAGGAGTATCTTTTCTCCTTGTAACACATGGGTCGGTGATTCATGCTCATTTGTTTTTTGTTTTTTAAAGCTTTATAGCCTTTTAATAATTTCGTAGCTATAAAGTACAACCATAAAATCCATAAAAGCTCTTACTGTTAGATGTTGCTATTTGCTTGTTGTTTTAACCCAAAATATTCGTTTATTTTTTTTTATTGTTACTAGTTTATATACATTTTTTTAATAATGTCTTAACTTTTTTAAGTATAATTATATTTTTATTATACAACCTTATTTTTTGTGAATAAATTACGTTTTAAACCCTATAGTTTAGGGGCATAACAAATGAAAATTTATCATTTTTAAAGCAACAAATTAAAGCCTGGAATTTTAAATAATGTCATGAATAGTCATTTGTTATGAATAGAAAAGATATCAAAGTTGTTGCATTGTTGCTACTCTCTAGTATTTGTCTTGGAGGTAGAGACTCCCTTGAAGTAATCTCATTCCCCAAGGTGATGACTCTCTTGAAGTAGTTACATTCTAATGCAAGCTTCCATTTTAATGCTATCCTCCACGAGACCGCAAATCAATTCCAAACACTTAGCTTAACATTCATAACCATCACCAACAATCAAATCCACTTTAATGCTAAGGACACACTACAAAAAACGCGGCTATAGCTGATCTATAGCTGCGTTTTTTTAAAAACACTGCTATAGCTAACCTTAAAACGCAGCTAAAGGTTTGCTATAGCCGTGTTTTTTAAAACACGGCTATAGGTCCAGCCGAATAATTTTTTAAAAACCTTCAGTTGCATTTTTGCTTTTTAAAAACGCAGCTATAGGTAATACCGCAAATTTTTATTTTTTATTTTCTGAAGCTTCCCACGTACGCCCCTTTTTTAAGGGGGACCAATAGCCACGTTTTAAAACTCCAAAAACGTAGCGACAGGTTAGCTATAGCCGCATTTTTAAAAAACGTGACTATAGCTAACCTGTAGCTGCGTTTTCTCTCTTTAAAAATGCGGCTATAGGTAACACCCAAAAAAAAAAATTCCGAAGCTTCCCACGTACACCTCTTTTAAGGGGGACCTATAGCCGCGTTTTTGCTTTTTAAAAACGAAGCCATAGGTCCAGGTGTATAAATTTTTTTAAAGGCAACCTATAGCCGTGTTTTTTAAAAACGCGGCCATAGCTATCCTATAGGTGTGTTTTTGCTTTTAAAAAACGCGGCTATAGGTAACACCAAAAAAAAAATTCTGAAGCTTCCCACATACGCCTCCTTTTATAAGGGGACCTAATGCCGCGTTTTTACTTTTTAAAAACGCGGCTATAGGTAACACAGAAAAAAAAAAAAAAAAAAAAATTCTAAAGCTTCCTACATACGCCCCCTTTCCCACCTACATCCCCACTTTCCCACCTACCCCCACATACTCATCTTTTCTTTTCTTTTCTTTTTCATTGTTCATTCTTCAGGTTCTTTTTTCTTTCTTTTTTCTTTCTTCCTTTTTCACATCTGGGTAACTCTTTTTTCTTTTTCTTTTTTTCCTTTTTCTTTCTTCCTTCTTCACATCTAGGTAACACAGCGATAGGCCTGAATCTTATAGTTGTGGTTACAAAAACGCAGCTACAGGTGAAACCTTTAGCCGCGATTACAAAAACGCGACTATAGGCCTATTGCTGTGGTGTTTAGGCCGCGTTTGTAAACGCGGCTATAGAAAACGCGGCTCTACCTATAGCCACATTTTTGGGGTATATAGCCGCATTTTTTAAACGCGGCCTAAAACCCCTTTTTTTGTAGTGACATACCCCAATCATAAGTTCCTTAAACACTAAATTCTAACATTTCAATCACCAAGAACTATTGTGAATCATCAAGAAACCGTAATCTTAAATCGAGTTTGGTGTGAGTTTGGGAAGTGATTATAAGTTAGCTTTTTGTTTATTTTATATACTATTTGCAGGCTTCGCACTACTTTTTGGGGAAAAATTGGCCTTTGCCCCTTTCTATCAAATAATCTAGCATTTTGCTCCCTTTCCCAAACTAATTAGGGAAATGTCCCTATTTTGAAAGTCGATTTTCTCAAAATCGAGTTAAGCCTTATAGTGGCGTTTTAAGGATCCTATAATAACGTTTTAAGGAGCCTATAGTGGCATTTTGGAACTTGAGTTCCATGAACTCGAGTTATAGGTAAAAAAAAAAAAAAAAAAACTTGCATATAACTTGAGTTCATGGAGCTTGAGTTCCAAAACACCACTATAGGTACTTAAAACGTCACTATAGGCTCTTTAAAACGCCACTATAGGGCTCTGATTTTTTTTTTTAAAACTCAATTTTGAGAAAATCGAGTTTTAAAAGAGGGAAATTTCCCTAATTAGTTTGGGAAAGAGGACAAAATGCTGGATTGTTTGATAGAAAGGGACAAAGGCCAATTTTGTCCCTACCTTTTGTTTAAACTTTATTTCAAATCATTTAACTTTCAGTTTTTTGAAAATAAGTTTACTTTTAGTTTTTTCTCTTACATTATGCAAATAAGCTACTAGAGATAAACAAATTTCAAACAAACAACTCGGCATCTTTTAGGTTTGAATACATGTAGTCGAAGTATGAAACTAAAATTTCTGTCTAATGCAAAGAGTTTTCTTAGATATTGACGATATCATATTGTGGCAAAATTTATGGGTTTTTATTTATTATTTTTTTTATCCTTTTATTCTTTTGATTATTTAGTTCGGCCACCTTTAGTTGAGATGTATCTTTTAAAAATATTTACATATTGTTGTTCTGATAATTGAAATTTTGGAGGAGCGGCTACGTACATATAAATCCTTAAGCATATAGTTGCAAGTGATAAGCTGATTCAGTTAAGGCTTTCCCTCAAACTATTGATGGATATACAACTTCTCTTTAAGTAAATACTTACTGTTTTCTACCTAAAATTGAAGAATTGTTTAATGTATATAAGGTGAGGTTTACCTTTGCTTCTTTGAAATTGTAAAAGAAAGATTAAAAATGGGAGTTAAATTGCTGAAAATATCAGCTGTTTTATGAACATTTTTCTACTATTATTTTTCATTATAAGAACCTTTTGAATATTATTTATTTGAAGATAAATATATATAACATTATTTGAACTGAGGAGTGACATTCGCTCTCTTTAAAGATATTTCTAATCTTTGTAACTAGTGCAGACGTAGAATGCTTGTAATTGTTTTAGTATATTGTTGTAATGTTGTAACTTGTATTGGGTTTGAATTAGTCTATTTACACCTCCTTCCTTCATCTTCTTATTGTGCATGTATCTAACTCAATATTTGATTTAATACATATCAGTCCATTAATTGCCACAATTAAAAAGAATAAAAGAATCTCTCTCTCCTCTTTAATGTGGTATTAAACATTTCATTAACACTTTATCTTCCATATTAACTCTTATATCTTTATATTTATGTTGTCATATTATTCATTTTAATTATATAATATTAAAATGCTACAAGTAATTGAGCAAAATCTAATTAGATTATAAATTTAATTTTAATTGTTGTCTAATTTTATGTCACACTAATGTGTAACTCCATGTATGCATGAGTACAATTAAAAACAATCACAATTACAAAGTTTAAATTATATCATTTTTTGTTAGAAGAGGTTTAAATTATACATGGTATTTGCTTACACATTTTTTAAACCATACATTTTTAAAATATGCAATGGTTCTTCTTCTTCTTCTTCTTCTTCTTCATTATTATTATTATTATTATTATTATTATTATTATTTTTAGAATTTAATTGGATTTAAACTCTTTGGTTTTTGCACTCAATAATTCACTTGCCACAAAAATAAATAAAAAAATCGGATGGACGCTTGGCGCAAAATTGGACTCCAATTGAAATCTAATTTAGAATCTAATTGGATTTGGACTCTTCAATTTTTATACTTAATAATTCACTTGGTACAAAAATTAAAAATTAGATGGGACATGTAGCACAAAATTGAGAATCTAATTGGATTTTCTCTTAGTTTTAGCTTTTAATATATACTAGCATGTAGTCCGTGCTTACGCACGGAAATATTAACAATTGTAATGATAAGATGTTTATCTTAGTAGATTCAATTTCCACATTGAGCATTATGAATGGAAGTAACTTAACACCAACATTTAAATATCAAATTGGACACATAGCACAAAATTAAACTACAATTAGAAATTAATTTGATTCAATTTGAATTCTAAAATTGAACTTCAACTTAATATAATATATATGATTCTATTTTTGTCACTTTTAACAAATTAACAAAATCTTAATCCAGACACACTAAAAACTATTAAAAAATAAGAACTGATCATTGAGCTTGGAATCTTCTTGGAGGCGCCAATGAAGCACTAATGTATGAGAGTGTGAAGCAAGGAAGAGTGGGATTGAACATTGTGTTTGAACCTGGCCTTGCTCTAAGAAATCCGTAAGGAGGAGGAAAGGGCAGTGTGTGGATCTAGTTGGTAGAGGTTGAGAGAGGAGGAGACATGGGATGATGATATGGAATTAGGAGGAGATGATGTTTTACTTTTATAGTCTTTCTCGTTGGACTCCTTGGTTCTGGTTGTGGGATTAGAAGAGCTCCAGACTCTATTGAGATCACTCATAAAAGTGTGCAGGTGAGATGTTCTTACTTAGGCCAATGAGTATTATTATTGTGGTTTTCTTGGCTTCCGTGTTAAATGTTAATGCATCATTTATTTGGGCACAAAAATTAAAAAATTTAGATAAGATAAATGACACAAAATTGGAGTCCAATTTATAATCTCCATAAAAGTGTGCAGGTAAGATGTTTTTGCTTAGGCCAATAAGCATTATCATTGTGGTTTTATTAGCTTCCGTGTTAAATGTTAATGCATCATTTATTTGGGCACAAAAATTAAAAAAAATTTAGATAAGATACATGACACAAAATTGAAGTCAAATTTATAATCTAATTATTTTTTTTTTTTGAGTTTTGGTTAGGACAAGTAGCACAAAATTGAGAATCCCATTGAAATCTAATTGGATTTTCTCTCAGCTTCACCTATTATTATATACTATGTATTCTACAAAGTTATCATTACTTTCCTATGGCCAAACCATAAAGCTACATGGTTTCATGCTGGATTTTTCAGAAAAATTCTAATGATCCCTAAATGCCACCAAAAAAAGTAAATATTAGTCAGTGAGGTCATATTGGATATAACCAACAGGTAGTGTTACTGTCACATATACTTCATTTTCAATTTATTTTCTTACAACTCCTACAAAACCCTCTTAAACCAGCAAATTGTGACAGTAACATATTAGTCTCTAAAGTCATATTGAAATGACTAACAGGTAGTGTTACTGTCACACATAATTCAATTTCTCCTTAACTTACAACTCTAGCCAAACTCTCTTAAACCACCAAATTGTTTCTACTAAAAATTTCAGCACTGTTTAGATAATACAGTTTTGTAGTCTAGGCCTTGATCCTCCTCTAGAGAGTAATCATCAAAACTTATATCAAATAACTTAACCGTACCATAGTGCTTGTTCCTCACCTTGAGCATGTAAACCTGACATAGTGACATTAAATTGAACTTAAACACATCATATATTTAAAATCACTAACTTGAAAAATAACAAATTTACATACAAATGAACCAACATGTTACATACACGCTGAAAAGGAATGCATCATTTCAAAATTAATGCTTATTAAAGAAAAATTGTTTGCTTGCTTGCTAAGATCAGATTGTGTAGTAGCTTTTGTTAAAGAGTGTTGTTTTCTACAGTGCTACATATCATGGGAATTCATTTATTAAGGAGGAAGTTAGATTTAAACTTAAAGAAAAGTGTTAAAATAATAATTATATGATCAACTTCTTCATTTTATAATAGCTTGAACTCTTAGAATACGCGTAGTTTAACTTCTTCATTTTCTAATAATAATTCAATTTCTTACCTTGAAAATTCGGCTCCTTCAATTTTTTTTAAATAGATTCTATTTCAATACTGAATGAAAGAAAAAAAATCCACCTGTTAGTAAAGCATGCCAACCAAAAATTGTATAGTTTTATCATCTAGGAGAAAAAATAGGGACCCGTGCATAGCCTCTAAATATAAACCAAACTGAACCAATTTCCATATTATAGTTTTACAAAAAAATCATGTTTGCACAACTTCTAAGCAAATGTCAAAAATTTTTCTAAGTTTTTTTGTTAACTTTGTAATAACTATAAAAAGCCTTGTAGACTTCAATCACCATTCACACATTATAGATATTGCAACTTATACATGTTATCATGTGATATTCAAAATTAGGTAAATAGATGTGGCTGCCAAAAATTCAATTGGAAAGACTTCTATGACATAATGATGCAGCAACCAATATATAAATATACTGTATAACAACATTTAAGAAGAACAATTTTTTATTTTTTTTTAATGTACATTTGAACTATATGAATTCTAAATTAGAATACAACCTAAATTTAGTAAAATGGTTTTCATATAAATATAGCTTTATATATAAAATGTTAGTTGAATTCTAATTCAAACCACCTAAATGCAATGCAAATCAATTTAAAAAGTCAAATGCAAATCAATTGTTAGTGCAAATCAATTTAAAAGTTTGCAATTGAATGTCACTGAAATGCAATAGAAAAATAAAAGCACTCAATGGAATCAACCCACCTTTTGCAGAGACAACCAACCATTTAGTCAAACTTGGAAAGAAAGCTTCAACTCACCCAAATAAATAAGTGGAGTACAATCTAATATACCTAGATTAACTTCACAAACAAAGCAAACACAATCAGAACTGATTGAGATCAAATATTCTTTGCCCTCCCAAATCACTCTTAAACATGCAACTTAGAATAAGATACGAATTTGCACTTAGTAGAAATACTGGGGCAATATTTCTAATTTCCTGTAACTTGAAACTTGTTGACTATTTTAAAACTAAAGTGGAGAAAAAAAAAATAGAGGACATTAAGAATATAACAGATGAGATTGGAGATCAATATTTCACATCATCATCACAATAAAACTCAACACTATAGCACACAACACCATTCTCCATGCTTTATAACTTCAACCACGGGTTGTGCATGAGTGACAACCATACCAACAGATCAATGTACAGAAAGATAGAATATATACTAACTACTTTTATGCTGTGATACTAAATACTTTTATGCCGTGAGAACCTTGTAAGGCATGAATTAGAGCAATATTTGATGGACAAATTCAAGAAAATTTGGTCATTGGCAATATTAGTATGTAAAAATCCCCAAGTCCTCACTGAGCCTTCTTTCTCCATCCGTAGAGATCTAGGATTTAGGGGTTATTTAAGGTGATAAGCATAATTTTTCAGTTATTTAAAGTAAAAACTAAGCTAATCAAACTATTGAATAATTCACTATAAATCTCAGTAAATCTATGAATTAAAAACCTCAAATTTCCACTACAAACACACAAAACTCATAAAACCCAATTAAATACTAAACCCATAAAGCCAGAAGTTCACTCAAAACTGATGAAAAACTCAACTTGGTGAGTGTTGATGGAGGAAGAAGTGGATTAGAAGTTTGATGCATTGGGTTTAGGTTTTATGAGAAAAAAATAAAAGAGGGAGAGTCAAATTGTTGCACTTACGTTGAGGTTGTGGTTGAATGGAGCCGGAGATGGGTGGTGCTGGACCAAAAACGTAACCCAAACCAAAATCAAGTCTTTTAAAAGACTAAATCATATTTAAAATTGGAAAAAAAAAAAAAAACGTTTTGACAGAGAATCCAAAAACCCAAAACAAAAACAAATCAAATCTAAACCTATCCAACAAAAAAACTCAATCAAAAGTAACATTTCATACCCAAATCTAAAAAATGGAAAAAAAGCCATGTACGGTGCCCAATCGATGCAGTGTTTACCGTTCTGCCTCTTTCTCTGTTTCTTTCTCCGTGTCCCAGGCCTCATCCTCTCTCTATTTCATCGCCTCTCTCTTTCTCGGCCTCTCTCTGTTTCATCGCCTCTCTCTATTTCTGACCCAAAATACCAATCTATTAATCAAAACCAAATCTGACCCAAAATTCCAATCTAAATCATAATCAACACCCAATTTATTCCCCAAATAAAAACCAAAAACCCTAAATTTTAAAATTTAAAATAGAACTTTACCTAGCGATTCCAATAGTCGGGTAGTGAGTGGAGGCTTACGGTGATGGCAGAAGATCTGGGAGGCACCCTTACGATGATGGCAGAGGCGCCCTTCTCTCTATCTCCGCCTCTCTATTTCTCTGTCTCTCTTTTCTCTCGATCTCTCTCTTTCCTTTCTCCGTAGCAATCTTTTCTTTTTTTTTTTTTTTTTTTTTTTTTAAGCAGTTAGTTTCCTTTTATTCTAAGGGCTCCCAAATGGTGTTTTAACGTAGTCAACCCTTATAATTTATCACTTTTAAACAGTGTTGCAGCGTTACTAAAAAACGTAATGTATCGCTTTTTAAAATAAGACGTGTCTAAATTTTAGATAAACACTTATCTTATTTGTCAACAACTCCTTATTTGTAGGAATCTACTTTCTCTCAGCTTCTGCTATTATATATAGTATATGATATAGACTAGCTTGTAACTCTATGCATATGCATGGATATATTTAAAAGATATATATTAAAATACATTGTATAATTCTTACATATATAATTTAAACATTATTGATAGTCATTCTTATATATATATATATATATATATATTTTTTTTTTTTAATTCTTAAAAAAGTCCTATAAGAATATTATTAGGTAGAAAATGTAAATTATCTATTTCTTAATTTTAATTTTTTATGTTCATTAATTCTAGACTATTTGGTTTTTATACACAATAACTCACTTAGATGGATATTTATGATTCAGTCCCACATTTAACTCCAAAATTAAGAAATAAAACTCTCTCTAAAAATAAATAATGTATGACACATGACGTAAAATTAGACTTTAATTGTAGAATTTAATTGAATTTTCTCTAAATTTTGCCTATTAATATATACTAGCACGTAACCTGTTCTTACGTATGCATGGGAATTGACAATTGTAGTGGTGCTATTGATATTAGCTTGATTTTTTTTTTTTTTTGCAACATAAAAAATGACAAACCCTGTCCATATCATTAAATTAAAGTTACTTTGTGATGTTGAGTTAATACAACAAATTGGTGGTTACCTGAAAGTTGAACATTTTTTTTAATAGAACAAACTTGAAAGTTGAACATGAATTGTCTTGTTTTATTGCTTGTCATTTGGGAGAGATTGAAGCTTCTCATTCATTAATGGAGCCTTGTTAGACCTATCAAACATTACAACTATGAAGAAATGTAATTATTGAGTACTTTTGGAGTATTATAAATACGTACTCCCCCCTCTCACATAACTGTGAGACCCACAATTCATGGTAAAAGGAGAGAATATGCATTTATGGTACTTTAAGAGTATTCAATAATTTTCCTATGAAGAATACCAATAACAAAAAATTAGCATAAATAAGAACTTACCCTTTGCGAGTCAAGAGGCTACACATGCAATCTAACATACATCATTACCCAACAATGTTTCAACTCACCCCACAACAAAGTAATTAGGCAAATGAACTTTGAAATATCTACTTGGTGTTATGATCGATGTTATGTAGATTTCAGGAAAAAATATGTAGTAGTGATAAATTAAATAACAATACTATTCAACTACTCAGATTTATCACGGTATGAGAACATGAATACATTATGGAACCCCTTGTTCCTTATGTTACTGGTGATTTTTAATTCTAATGGTTTAGATGGCCTAATTAGTAGGCTTTACAAACTTTTAAAAAATTAGAAAGATAGACAGACCAAATGCTTGTTGTTTTATGGTAAATTTCAGTAAGTTTCTCTCACACAAATTTTGAAGAACAATGTATAACTTAGAGGAGTTGATCCCTATAAAGCAAATTATTGTAGGATTTATTTTACTTTGATTTTATTTTTCATATAAATTGCTCAATAGAATCCATGACTCATACAAAATTCAAACCTTTGAAACTAGAAGAAATATATTTCTAAATATATAACTAGATTAGTTTTTGTTATAAGTCAATCATTTATTGACTTAAATTGATATATTTAAGTCTGATACTATATTGGTATATTTCAACTTGCTAGATCTTCACGGTGAGGATGACATTTTCAGTTTGGCTCAGGTCCAAACCCCAAACCTAGTCACGGTGAGAACTTGGTGATTATGCAGATAGGGTGAGGCAATCCATAATTTGAATTTAAAAAAAAAAAAAAAATCACCATCATGAACGTGGGAGGTCCCCTCTACTAAAGAGTCTAATCTTCCCTGACATTTGTGAGAAAAGTCACCCTCCCATCCTTGCTCCAAACCAACCATGTCCCATCTGCAAGCTCGTCTATGCCATCAAAACCAAAACCAGAATAAACTCCAACCCAGTCAGCCTCATAAACCAAATCGAACAAACAAAAATCTTTTTTTTTTTTAAAGGCCCTCCAGGATTACAAAACTTAGAGGAAACTGAACGGGCATGAAGAGAATTGGAGAAAGGAAGAGTCATATAGTTGAGAAGGGGAAGAGCTGCGCACGCGAGAGAGAGAGAATCGTTAGAGAGTAAACTTCCAAATCAGGTTTGTACCTTAGGTATATTTACGACGTAGTATCCAATTTTTAGCACCAAAATTAAGAGATAACTTAAGAACAGATGGCACAAAATTAGCAATCCAATTTAAGTCTAATTGGATTCTCTCAGTTTTGACTTTTGATATTTTTAGATTCTATTTAAACATCTGGAAAGATAATTATGATGAGGACTTTACATAAATTTTGACACATAGTACAAAATTGAGGTCTAATTTAAAATTTTAATTAGACTTTCTTTGAGTTTTACCTATATATATATTTATTTATTTATTTATGGGTTAAATTCAAGTTACATTTGATGTAACTCTAAGCAGTGTTACACTACCTAATAACTTGTTATTGAATCCATATTTTGGAAATCTTACTGTTGAATTATATATTCTATATGTTTTTAACATATATGCCAATTTTCATGCTAATCGGATGTTATTTACCATTTCATCCATAAACACATTATTTATGAATTATTTTAAACTACAAACACTTGAATTTAAACAATTGATTGATGACATGACTATTGATATTCGATTACTTTGAAATTTTGCAAGTATGAAGAATATATAAAGATAATGTAATTTAACGGTGACTTTGTCAAAATTGACATCTTATTAAAAAATAATGAGTGGTGTAACATTACTTAGAATTACATCAGGTATAACTTGAACCCAACCCTATATATATACACTCAAGTAATTTTTTTATTTTTGCGCCAAGTAAGTTAATACAATACAAAAAAACCAGAAATCTAGTATAAATCAACTACCAAAAAAAAAAAAAAAACTCTCATTAAAAAAAATAAAACCATAAAAAACCCAATAAAAATAAAATAAAAAGAGATTAAACTCATATATATATATATATATAAGTTTGGAATAAAGTTTTTTTATTTTTTATTTATTATTTTTATAATGTAGTGCCAAAAAGAGAAGTCCAATATAAATCGACCATAAAAAAATCCAAAAAAAAAAAAAAAAAAAAGATAAAGAGAGAGTAAACTCATGTAAATATAAGTTTGGAACAACGTTTCTTTTATGCTACTTTTAAGAACCCTACTTCTCGTGGTCTAGTATGAAAGACGGTGAGTTGGTGAGGATGATTTTTTGAATAGTTAGCTTGTAGGTTGGCAACCTTTGAGTGACTCATGTTTTTAGAAATGTTGGTCGATGATTCATGCTCAAGGCCACTTCAAATCATCTGGGTCTCTTAATTGATACACACGTACTGTCATGCAAGGAAACATGTTAGGAATGAAAGGTTTGTTTCATTTGGAAGCAACATGGACGACGTATATATGTACAGTGTGATGAGATCAATGCTAAAGGGTGGGCAGTGAAAGATGATAGTTTCTGCATCTTGATGGTTTAAAATTGCCAAACTTGGTTCGACACTCCGAATCCATCATTGTCATCAAAAGAGGACGGGAATGGCCTATTAAGCTACTATGTGTAGATTTTGTTCTTTGTTGTTTCGTTTCTCTCACATTGAAAGTTAGGATAGTATTAATTTGTAAATGTAATTATCAATAAGAGAAGAAATAAGAATGCTATTAATTAGGTAAGTGTTTAATGATGATATGGTTAATATATATATATATATATATATATATATATATATATATATATATATAGGGATGGACCCAGGTGGGGGCCCATGGGGCCCGGGCCCCCCCTGGGTCCTTTTTTTTTTTTAGTTATAATATTTTTAATTTTTGTAGTTAGGCTCCCTTCCAAAACCTTAGGCCCCCTTTTTCCAAAATAAGCTTAACTAGTCTCACCCAATTAGCAACTATACATAACACCACTAAGGCATGGGAGAATGCATGAGTGGTTGAAATTGGACCTTACACGTGGAGCAACTGTGAGGGAAGGAAGAGTAGGTGTTGGCTAAGAGACTTTGTTTTGATCAGTGATAAAGTCATGACTGCCTTGGGAAGGAAGTAAAATTTACACCTGACATGTACTTAAACACTCACCAAAAGGGAGATAGTGACTTTTTAAGGTCAGAGACTATGAGGACACCCCTCATTGGTTGAGTGCACCATGAGTCACCTTGGGAACATGTGTACCAATCATAGTACTCATGATGTCCCTCTCAATGTCCAAGACTTGTCTCCCATGTAGTAGCAACGCTACCCACCCATGGGTCCTAGTGCCACGTTGGCATAATTTTTATCCCTTAGTCAGCAAATAGCATCACATTTGTAAAAAAGAGTTTAAAAGATAGAGTATGATGACTTGACACCTGTCCTTGCACTCAGTCATGTTCCTTAGAGTATAAAAAGAACATGCAACTGAACTTCTAGGGTAAGAACCTAACCAGATATTTTGAGATGAAAGTGGGGTATTGGCAGGAAAGAAAGACAACTTTATTGTAAACTAATCTCCTTTTGATACATAATACAAATTGAACGGAGCAAGAATGTTACATTTTTGTTCAAACCGTGATTTTTTTATCCCTTTTCTAGGGTTTTTCATGTACATCCGATGTTATTTTGATAATCATCCTCTTCTTCTTGTTTAAATGTGCGTCTTTTTCATGTCCTACCATCACTTTCTTTATTTCTTGTTTTGAGTGTTTGAGCGTCATGTCAAAACTTGCATCTTTTCGAGCTTTCTCATGCAAATGTACTGTTAAATAGCTTATTTCACTTCTATAAATAAGCTCAAATCTAACTTGTACGTACATCAACTATCCAACCAAAAAACTTAACAAAAACATTAAAAGTATTCACAATGGTGATTGTATTTTAGCAAAAAAAAAAACTATTTTACCACCAAAGAACCAAAAAATTATGTGTTATTGGAGAAATAAAAGCTAAATTTTTTGCAATTACAGTAAACTTGTATAAATACTAGTTGACTGTAGCAAGTTGTTAATAATAAAATACAATATTTTATTAAGATTACATCTATTCCTTCAATTAACAAACTCAAATTCTCTCGCTTCCTTTATTATTTTAATGAATTGCTTATATTATTTTAAACGAAGTTATTAAAAAAAAAAAGAACATTTGATATTGGGTGTATTGTAAAGTGAGGTAGTAAAATAGATAAAGTAATTTTTTGAGGTGCTAAAAGGTAAAATTTTTAGCATTATCAATGTGAATACTCTAACTTAAAAAAAAAAAAAAAAAAAAAAATCCTAACTAGCTTAGTATTAAAAAAAGACATTATTTTGTTTTTGTTTGTCTTTTTTTTTTGGTAAATGATTGCATCTTAATATATTTAGAAACAACGATTTTGAGTATTTATAATATTTTGATACTATATGGATGCCTATTTGGATGATTTTTATTCTTTATACTTCGGTCTCTGCTAGCTTGAAATCCTGGGTCCGTCTCGAATATATATATATATATATATATATATATATATATATATATATATATATATATATATTAAAGAGGACAAAGGTGTTTTGGAATTCAATGTCTCATAACAAGTATATAAACTAGAATTGGGACACCTTAAATTTTTTTTTAAAGAAAAAAAAAGTATTATGTGAATGTTTTTTTTTTTTGGAGTAAGAAAAAAGAAAAAAAAGAAAAGAAAAGAAAAAAGTCACTTAGCACAAGCCTAGTAAAGCATTACAACAATGTAATAATACACCATATTTTAATAATGCGCTATACTAACACACTATACTAATTCATCAACCGATATTTTTTTTTTGGGTTGAGAGCCCATCAACTCACTATAGTAATACATAACATAACAAAGTATCACATTTTGGTAATACCAAAGTATGGCATCTATAAAAATCAATAACAAAATTTCAACTATTTCAAATTATTCAAACAAACCTTCAGCAAAAGAAAAAAAAAAAAATCAAACAAACTCCATTACAACCTGAACTAAAACCTAATCGATTTTCTAATCAAATGTTGACTTTCAAAAGGTAAAAAATCTATTCCATTTAATTAATGTTCTACCAAAAAGAGTACTTCTCATAGTTGTTGCAGGGGCAATATTGCGATTTGCGTTTCAAGTGCTTGTATTGTTTGATAAATCTCTCTGTCTCTATCTCTGTCTCTCTCTCTCTGACAGTTTTGTTATATTTGTTTACTAATAATAAATAGGGTGAAGGAATAAAGGGTAAATTTTTTATTTTTTATTTTTTATTTTTTTGTTTGAAATAAACATAAGCATATCTCACATGTGAAGAGACCGAAGGAATATATATATATATATATATATATTAATCTTTCATGATGGACACCACATTTATTCAAATTTTATAGATATAAATGTAGTAATTGAAGTTAGTTATTAATTGGAAAAAACATAGGGGGTTAAATTTTTGCCCTAAAATACTTTTGTACATTAAAAAAATGTGACACCATAAACATAAATTATGCATATCCATGTCAATTTCTCTGATTATGATTATATTTATTTCTTTCTAGAGTTTTAATTTTAACCATTTATTCATATTTAAGGAAAAAAAAGAAGTAGGTAAGACAGTAAGAGTCTTGTAACTCAATGACATTGCATACTCTCTTTTATGAGAAAAAGATGGTTTGAATCGCAATTTTTTATTGTTGTAACAATTGTTTTTTTGAACTCCTATTGTTGTAACTTTATATGGAGTCGAAAAAAAAAAGGTGATATTTTTTAGTAATAGCAAAAATTAAAGCACTCTCTGACTCAATTGCCATTCTTTTCAAGGTTTTTATAACTCAACTGTTTGATACTTTTTGATATTTTCAAATTCCCATTTTTCCAACTACCAAATTATCAAAAAGTACTCTTTTAATGTGTTGTTATACCCAGATACCATTCCTTCAAAAAACATAACATAGAGGATATAATAAATTCTTATAAAGGAAGAGCGAGAATCTAGATGTGAATTAATTTGCATTGCTTGCAAAAAATAAAAAATAAAGCATTGATGTATGGGAAGTCTCATGAAGAGTCAATCCTTTATTTGAACCAATCCTTTTCACTATATTTTGTGAAAGGGTTTTATTAACATATGTCCTTAGGTCATACATTAGTAAACCATTATAAGAAATTTTTTTATGAAAAATTGAAGAAAAAAAAATTTGTTTTGATAGCTTTTTTAATTCGCCATAAAAACTTCCCTAAAATAGATGATTAGTGTATGACCTATGGGCATATATTGGCCAGACAGAAATCAGTAGTGACAAATCTTGTGAAACTGATGACCCTCATCAAGAGACATCATTTTAACCAAAAATAACTCTACTAATTAGAAGTGGGCAAAGTTTACCAAAATTAACCATTCATAAATAGTTCCTTGTTTGAACAATAAAAAAAAATTCTTTGAAAAAAATATCTCTAATAATAAATCAAGCAGGGGCGGCCCAACAAATTTGGAGGCCTAAGGTGATATATTTAAATTTGGCATTTTTGTTATCACTTGAATAATATTTAATCAGTATTTAATATCAAAAGTTTTTAATAACAAAAATACATTCCTTTTATTTTGTAATATGCTTTTTTTTTTGGGAAAAATGATAAAGCTATAACAAATTTTACTAAAAAAAACTTTCAAACGATGTAGAAATGAATGCAATTAGTGACACTTCAAGAAGATAATAAACAAGTATTTGAATGAATGAAGTTAGGGATATTATAAATTTTACAACATGAGACTTACAAAGATGTATCACTAATCACAAAAAATAATTCAAAAATGCATTTAATAGGTTATTGACGTCCACATATCTATTAATTGTCACATCAATTTGTAAAGTTTTCAAGTAAAATTAATAATATTTTTAGCATTTTCCTATCTGAATGATTTCTTGCGATTAGTGACATAGTTGTAATGGAAAATGCTAGAGATACAAATTCTTTTACAAATTTTTTTACAAACTAATGATGTGGTGAATGATTATAGATAAATAAAAAAGTGATGTTATCGGTGGGTCTAGATGAGAACCAGTAAGAATTTGGTCACAATAACAGTTTGTAAAAATGTTATAAAATAGTTTGTAACTGTAACATTACTCTTTTTGTAAGACCCAGTATTTAAAGTTGTATTATCTCTGACATTACTCAATTCTTTGGAACTTCTTAAAAGTAGAGAAAAATTATAAAACTAATTTTTTTTTTCTATATCTCCATTTTTTATATTAAATATATAAATTTTTGCCTCAAAATTTTAGGCCTTCCTCTAGTAGGGGCCCTAGGTGGTGGCCTAAGTGGCCTAGGCCTAAGGCCGGCCCTGAAATCAAGTTAACATTAAGATATTTTTATTTTGAAAGTCTTAAAAGATTCATTGATGGTATAAAATCATTTAGACCATATAGGGTTGGTGTTAAACTTTCAAGTAACATAAAAAGTTTTAGAGAAAAATGAGGGGCAAGCTATGAAAGGAATTGGTATGGAGAAAAATGTCCTTATTTTGATGTTAATGTTGATTATACTTGTCTCGATTGAGGGGCAAGCTGGTGATCCTTTACCACCTTCTCTTCCTCCCTCTTCTATTTTGCCTAACTACATGGCTAAGCCTTGGCCACCTATCAGAAAGGATAAGCAATGTTTTTTAAAGCGGGTTCGTCGTTGTTCTATGTTCCTAAATTGTAAGTTGTACTAAGGATGAGTAGCTCTCTCTCTAAAAGATGGGTGTGTGTTGTAGAAAACCTATCTAGGGTTTTTCTCTCTGAATGACCTCCTATACTTTTGTGAGTAATGAGGGTATATTGTGAGAGACCGTGCCCCTGGCCCCCTTTTTATGATGTTGCGCCAAACCCACGTGAATGGGTGGAGTCGTGTTATTGTCTCTCAAAATGGAGGTTCGACTGATTATATTTTCCTCCATAGATTAAGGGTTTTACAATGGAGTCGCCATTTATTTAATTATTGGAAAAACAAGAAAACCATAATTGAAAAATTCCTCATTTTATTAATTTGAAATTGAATTTACATTGATCATAGGAAAATTACATGGCTTTGGTCCCAAATACAATCTAGGATAAAGTACATGGCTTTGTTTCCTAGTTACAATCTAGAAATTGAAAAATTACATGGAAAAACATTTGATCTACTAATCCTTGATCTAAGCTTGGAGGATATATTACAAGGTAGGAATGTGTTAGGCACCCACCTTGCCTGGTGAAACCGGTCTTCTAGACTATGGTGGCCAACATTTATATCACATCATCCAATATATTATCAATCAATTTGAATGTTGAATTTAATGTGTGTGCATGTGATAAACCCTAATTCAGCTTATTAAGCATGAAATTTGGATTGAAAAATAAACTCTAGTGAATGTGTGTGGATGGTGATATCCTAGATTCAAGGATTTGAAAGAATTATTAAACAAACATGTTTTTCATATTTTTGATGTGGATTTAAGATTAAGTCTAGTGATATGCATGAACATATGATGAACAACCAAGAACATGTGAAGAACACATAAGAGCAATTAAGAACATTCAAACATATTCAAGGGAATTTAAATAATGACTATCATGCTTTAATCTTAAATTCTCATCATGGTAACATAAACAAATAGTTAGGGAAGGGGATTATACCTTCATGCAAGATCCATATGGTGGAGGAAAGGACTCTTGATGGAGGTCCTAAGGGTGGAGGAAAAGAAGAGCTAGGAGAGGAAGAGTGAGTCTCACTCAATATCCTGAGTTTTAGGAAGACCAAGATATGACAAGACTACTCAATTTCACTAGAACTCAAGAGAGGAGAAGAGAGGGGGTTTTTGTGTCTTGGAATGAAGGAGATGGGGGTTTATATGATAGTGGTTGAGGAAATATGAATGGAAGACCATTTAATGAGGGTTGGCAAAGAATCATGAACCTAGACCTCATTTTAGCTTTTGGGGAAATCTGGTGCATTAAATGTGAAGATTGATGAGAGTGAGGAGCAAGCAAAGTTCGGTTTTCCTGCAGCTGCTATAACAACATATAGAGCCAACTTCGAGAAATCATATCTGACTCAATTCTGATCGGAATTGCCTCATTCTTATGCTCAAATTGAATTCCCGGATGTCTAGTTTCTAGGAAAATTAACCTCATTCACAGATACAAAATATTCTGAGAGATATCGATGAAATGGTGAGCATAAGTCATTTGTTAGAAAATGGTTTCAGCACAATTAACATTAATAGTGAGCATAAGTCACACTTAAAAATCCTCCAGGTAGAATGTTTCGCGACTACCTCGCATGAAAACCTTACCCATGAGACACTCGCGAAACTGACATCCTGGCACTACTCTTCAGCTTCCAGTCATTTGCTTCTCACATGGCTACTTCGCGGGTTAGTTTCTTGCGAGCTTCTCGTAAAATCCACTTGATCTCCAATTAAGCTCGAGTCTTCACCAACTTAATACTAAACTCAATACAATAAAATCCAACAAAAATACAAGTAAACAAATTTATGCAATTACCACACTTTTTGTCATGGAATAAGCTAACAATAATGTTATGATAAAAATCATAACTTAACAACTTACCTTGCAGCAACTTAGCACCTATGACATTAATGCATGGGTATGTGAATGAGTGGCATGGTATTAAGATTAAGAAACAAGAAGACAAACCCTAATCTAGCATATGAGAGATACCAACAAATAAAGCATGTGAACTAGAGACTCAGATAAGTATATGCATATGAAAAGGGTTTAAACAGAGGCAAGACATGTGAAGCATGCAAACCAAACAACACAAGAGATCTAAATTAGGGTTTCTGGGCAAGTGCCTATGTACGCAGCTAGAGACCTGCGAAAACAGGGTTTAATCTGCGTACGCATGCTTATGGCATGCGTGCGTGGGACTTGTTCAAAAACCCTAACCTAGAAACATGAAACAGAAAAACAGATCATAAAATAAAACCCTAATTCTAACAACCTAGCATACTTATAGACATCAAACAAGCGTAAAACTAAACTAAGCAAACATGTTATAACACAAACAAAGCAAGAAAAACAGATTAAATAGCAAAAGAAAGAAAAAAGAGAAAAGAGAGGTTGAAACTTAATACCTTAAAAAGGAGTTCCCAAGCTTTGATTTTGACTTTTCCCCTTAGTCAAATCTATCACAAGTAATTAAAAAGCGATTAGTAACGTTAAACTAAATGGATTGGGGCCAAAAAAGGTCCCAATCAAATAAAATTAACTTAAGGGTGTTTTGTGAAAAACTCTTTCTTGATTCATTATTTTCTAATGTATTTTAGGTTTTTTCCATGAGATTTTTGTATGTTTTGAAAATGTACCATGTAAGGCTTTTTATAGTGGAAAAAATGGAGTTTGGAATGGCTCCCAGACGATGTGGGATTCATTCCAAACCTTAGTCATTATTGTAGAAAACTTGCCTTTTCCATGCTTCTGAAACCCTAGCTGCGTATGCAGGAATGTGCCTGCATACGCATGCTTTTCCTATGTACGCATGTTTGGCCCACGTACACAGGTCATTGCCCACGTACGTGGGTCAAGGGCCACATTGGTCATTTATTTCCAAAATAGATTTTTGCTTAGTTAAAATGTTATATTTTTCATTTTAACACTCTTTAAGTCAATTTGATATCTAATTGGGCTTTAAACTGGTCTTAGGCCTTAAAGTTCGAGCATTATTGGGGAACGGGGGCCCGAGTCGTGAAGGGTACAAAATGCGGTGTCTTAAACATCAAGTTAATAAGTATATAAATTATATTATACCATTTTTGTGTGTGTGTGTGTGTGTGTGTCAACAATTACCATGAGAGAGATGGGTTTGGGAAGTAAAGGACAAAGAAAAGAGCAATGCTTTTCACACTCTTATTCATAACTTGTTAAGGTGGTAGATTATGATTGGAATAATAACACTTTCACATAAACCCATTGTTGATGCAGAAAATCCTAAGTTGAACTCCTTATCTATATGGATGGACGACGTCAATACAGCTGCCGTGAGATCCTACAAAAAAGGATAAGGTTCTTGGAGCACATTGGTGTGGTGTGTGCCAAAGGGCCTCTGACGAGCTACTCAATAAGATCAGAGCTTAACTGTATAGAGGGACCGTTATTTGGCTAGAGAAGTGTAGTGCATATGTTGCATTTGAGTTGTGTACCTTTGTTCTTGTTGTTTGTGCCTTTTTATAGGTCCTTGCCCCTCATTATAGGGATAAATGCTAATCTTAATGGTCTTGTATTTGTTAGGAATAAATGCTAGGGTGTTATAGGATTTAATGTCCTTCTGCCTGTTGGTTCGTCTGTTATGCTTTTGCTTGTTTATCAGGTGAGTTGTTTCCCGTGTCATTTATGGGGAGCTCTTTTAATGCTAACTATCCTCGTCCATAAGATGGATGGGACTAATTTATCTCTTCTTTGGTCATTTCATGGATGATGTTGATTTTTCTCTTCTTCAGTTGCCCCTCTACTCCTGTCGTCATATTCATAGATGCGGCTCAAATATGAAAGGTCAAATTGCTTCGACTTTTGTACCCATTGCAGTTATTGCGATGGACGTCTTGAGTCTTGTCATGACACGTGTAGGTCAAAGATTGCTTAGACAATTTGGAGCCATTTCTTAGGTTCTCGTGCATGATTTTTGGTTATTTTTATTTCTTCTCTTCTTCATTTTGTCTACATTTTTTTTTTTTTTTGTGTGTTTCTAATTGCTTCTTTTGAGTCTTCCTCTCCATTTCCTTATCTTGGTTCCTTAGCTCCTAGTGAGTTTTCTTTGCTTTCTCCTTGTATACTTGTGTTTTTAATGGTAGACCATTCTTTTGTTAGGCTTTCCTATCCCTTGGTTTCTATCTTTTTTGTACATTTATGTCATCTTCTTTCCTTAATGGGTGGATCTCGTCCAGAAGTTAGACCTTTTGTTTGGGGGGGGGGGGGACTGTTCATACAAGTTCATTCTTCTTTTTCTTCACCCTTTAGTTTATCGCTTGGTTGGCATTGTTGAGAGTTTAGGGATGTCAATTTTGGAAGAGGGTATCCATTTGAGTGAACTCGAGACTGATTTGTCCTCTTGGAATGAGTCTAGTCTGAGAGATTACTTTGTCATCTTGGCCTTTTAAGGCTCTTGAGATAGGTAGCGGTCTTTAGGAGAAAGATGCATCTAGGATTAGGGATAAATTCCAATTTCCTATGTCTGTTTGCCTTCGAATACCTTTAAAGACGGATAGGGCGTGCTCTTATGGCTCGGAAGAGGTTTGCTTCTGAGGCATCTTTAACAATGGGCTAAGCTTTCCCGTCCATCCTTTTGTTAGAAAGTTGTTGTCCCTTTTAAACCTTGCCCCTACTAAACTTGTCCCTAATTCATGGAGGACAGTCATTTGTTGTATGGTCTTGTGGATTTCCGCCAATGACAACGATATTATTCGAGTGGATGAGTTTATCCATTTGTATTGTTTGAGGTCGTCCACGCATTCTGGTTACCGGGAGTTCAAGCCTTGGGATATGAAATCTAGGTTGGTCTTTGATTCTCCCTCTTTTCTTCGTGAATGGAAGAAGAGCTTTTTCTTTGTCTCTAGTGGTGGCTGGGAGGTCACTCCAAATGAAGATCTAGATGATGCTCCTAGGTTGATTCATCAATGTGGAGTGGTAGTGTCTAGTGCGTCCTTTTCTTTTCTTTTCCTCTTTACTTTTTTGCTAATAAGTATTGATCTTCTTTGTTTCACAAGGCAGCCAATACACGACCCCATTTGAAAAAATGGTATCGTGGTTGTCTAAAGAAGGTTAGGGAATTCGTTGATAGTGTAGCTGACTTTGATGAGCTGATATCTCCCAATTCCCTTTACTTGTACTTCCTTGGTCCTGAGTTGTTCTACACACATGTTGAAACCTTTAGAGACAAACAAGAAGAGTAAGCTTGCTTCTCCTTGTGTATTCTCTTTATGACCTTTCCTTCTGTATGCTAACTTGTCTTTTCCTTGTAGAAATGGGCCACTCGTTTTAGCAAGAAGAAGTTGGCCGAGATGAAGGAGAAAAAGGACAAGAGTGTTCCTAAGAAGGGAGGCTTCATTTCAAATAGACGTTGTCTTGAAAAGAAGGCGAAGGACGAGGTTATTGAAAAGCCTGAGGTGGTACTACAACCTGTTATCCATTCGTCTCTTCGACCACACTCCCCTTCATCGTCTCTTGAGGTTCTTCCTTCTAGTGGTGGATTGAAGAGGAAGTCAGTTGTGGATTTTTGGACGGATGCAGATTTTGCTATGGGCAAAGCTCATGAGGTCATCTTTGTTGATGACCTGAAACCCCTGACGTCTAAACCCTCTAACGAGCTAATGTCTTCCTACATTTATAGAGCTATATAGGTATGCTGATATCTTCTTCTATGGTTCTTTTCATAGTTTCTAGCTACTTTTAATTTGGACTTACATGCTTTTGTAGGTGCTTAGGGAATTTCTATAGCTTTTTGGGAAGTACTTGGATTATGAGGAGAAGTATGTCTTGGCTCAGTCAAAGGTGGAGTCCATCTCTTCTAAGAGTGCTTCTTTCAGGGGCCAAGTGACAAAGTTGATCACTAACTTAGTTAAGGCCTAGGATTGTTTGTCCGTGTTAGAGAAGGACTTGAAGACAGAGAAGGCCTTTTGTGCTCTCATGGATAAGAAATTGGAGGTTCCTCTTGGCAAGATTGGGGAAGCTTGAACCCAAGCCATGGTAGACTTTAAGAACACGGACGAGTATGAAGACAAGAGCTGTGCTCTTTATGTGGAAGGTTTTGACATCGTTCATACTTATGTGAGGAAGCATCATCCTGAGATTGATTTGTCCACCTTGGATATTGAAGAGGTGGAGAAAGAAGTTGTTGCTAACCAGGCTACAGTGGCTCAAGCAAATGATATGGTTGGTGAAGAGGCCGAGGCTCCTATTGACGATCTTGTTGACCCAGTTGATCTTGTTGATCCTATTCAACCTAACACTTTTCTTGATGTGTAAGTGGGCCCTTATTTTTTGGGGCTATATTATAAACGCTTGGTTTTTTTTTGGGACCGTATGTTTTGGGAAAAGAAAAATGCTTTAGTAATGCTTTTTATTTATTTATTTATTTTTAATTATTATCAATGTGTGTGAACAATGCTTTTATTTGCATCGTGTTTGAACAATTCTTTCTTTATGTCAAATGTGCTTGTTATCATACATTTGATGATACTTAAGTTGTATTTTGCGTTGTGTTTGACGATAACAATTTGTGTTGTGTAAGAACAACTTTTTAGTTTGTTTGACTTAATCATGTATTAACCATGTTAATTTGTATCATGTATAAATGATCGTTAGTCTCTTTTGGACTTTGTTTGTAATAGTGTACTAACGATGTTATCATGCATAAATGATGGTAATTTGTATCTTGTATGAGTAAGATTTGAGATCGTGTATTAACAATATTATCGTGTATAAACGATGTTTATTCATATCTTGTATGAATGATATTTGGGTCTCTTGTTAGACCTTGTTTTATTGTGTATGGACGATGTAATTGTGTATAAACGATGATTATTCATATCTTGTATGAATGATGGTGGGTCTCTTATTGGACCTGAATTATTATTGTGTATGAATGATGTAGTCTTGTATAGATGACAAGTATTCATATCTTGTATGAATGATAGGGGGTCTCTTATTGGACCTAATTTGAGATCATTTATTAAAGACGTTATCGTGTCGTGTATAAACAATGCTTAAGTGGGTCTTTTATGTATATGCCATGTAATTAATGGTCTTTGTATGCCACGTGATTAACGGTCTTTGTATTTAGATGCCACATAATTAGTGTTCTTTGTATGCCGCGTGATTAGTGGTCTTTGTATGCCACGTGATACTTTAGTCTCTCATTGGACTTTATTGGTTATTGTGTATTAACGATGATATTTTGCATCGTGTATAGAAGATGCTTGGATTCAAACTTTCTATATACATGCATGTAGGAGTATACTATATTTTTTTAGTATTCCTTTACGAGTTAATGCATTTCTATGAAAGAATGACTTTGCCTTTCTGAAGGCTTTACTCTTATTGAGATAAAAAGACTTGAATTGAATATAATGTTAAATGTTGACATGGATAGTCATGGAAAAGGTGTAAACTGAAGAGTATTTCGGGAATTTACTGGTGATACCTTTTTAAGTGCTCGATGTTCCATGGACGAGGTAGCTCTTTCCTGTCTAAGCTCCTGAGGTGATATGTTCCTTGTCATGAGGAGTGGACGACCTCATATGAGCCTTCCTAGTTTGTTCCTAACTTTCCCTATGAGGGATCTTTAGTAGTCTGGGATACTTTTTTTTGTGTATGAGGTCTCCTGGGTTGAACCTTCTAACTCTGACTCTTCTGTTGTAGTATCTAGTCATAGTCCTTGATACTTTGCCATTCTTTGTTGGGCTTCATTTTTGCCTTCGTCTATCAGGTCTAAGTTAGTTTTGAGTTCTTCTTTGTTTTGATACTCATTGTAACTTGTTACCTGTAGACTTGCCAGTCCAATCTTTATGGGAATGACAACTTTAAAGCCAAACGTCAATCTGAAGGGTGTTTCCCCTATAGGCGTCCTTATTGTAGTTTGGTATGCCCAAAATACATTTGGAAGCTCTTTCGGCCATGCACCCTTTGCCCTATCAAGTCAAGTCTTGATAATATTTAGCAAGCTTTGATTTGTTACTTTAGTTTGGCCATTGGCTTGTGGGTGTCCTAGTGAGGAGTAGTGATTCTGTATCTTCAAATCCTTGTAGAATTTTATGAATTTTGGATCGTCAAATTGCCTTCCATTATCAGAAATAATGATGCCTGGAATTCTGAACCTGCAAATTATATTCTTCTAGATGAACTGCTGGATCTTTTCTCCTATAATTGTTGATAGTGGTTCTGCTTCTACCCATTTTATGAAGTAGTCAATTGCCATTACTAATAATTTCATCTATCTTGTCCTTGTAGGTAGTGGACCCATTATGTCTATTCCCATTGTGTGAAAGGCCAAGGGGAAGTGATTGGAACCATGGGCTCTCTAGTTTGCTTCTTTATGTTTACGAACCTGTGACATTAGTCTCATGTTTGAATGACGTGAAGTGCTCCCTTCTATAAGGTGGGCCAATAATAACCTGCTCGTAGTGCCTTTCCTACTGATGATCTTGCCCCAGCATAATTTCCACAAATGTCCTCATGTATCTCCTTTAACATGTATTTGGCTTTAGGAGCCGTGACATAGTGTTGGTAAGGGGGAGAATACCCTCGTATGTATAGAACATTGTTTATGATGATGAAGCGTGTTGCTTTGGCTCGTATCTTACTTGCCTTAACTTTGTTGCTAGGGAGTTGGTTGCTTTTAAGGAAGGATATAATTGGTGTCATCTATTCATCCTGTTCCTGGATTAGCATGACCATACTTCCGTCTATGCTGGGCTTTTCTTGTATCTCCATGTTTAAGTCTGTGACTAGATTGTACTCTTTTGAGGAAGCAATCTTTGCTAGGGAGTTCACTTCTGCATTTTCGCTTTAAAGAATTTGTTAAAAGACAGCCTTGTTGAATGATGGTAGAAGCTTTTGGACAAGGTTCAAGTACTTCTTTATTCTATCTTCTCTTGCTTCATAAACTCCCTTCATTTGTTCAATTATCAATTGGGAATTTGCTTGAATGACAATCCTTCTTGTCATCAGCATTTTTGCCAATTTGAGCCTAATAATGAGGGCTTCATATTCTGCTTCATTATTTGTTGTTGAAAATTGGAGACTGACAGCATATTTCAAAGTATCTCTTTCTTAGGATATTAGGATCTTTTGTGGACAAACCATTTGTGTTGATTGTCCATATCTCATTCTTCTTCTCCTCTTCATTTGTTGGGAGAGTTAACTCTACTATGAAGTTAACTAGTATTTGTGCTTCGATGGCTGTTCGAGGTTTGTATTTGATGTCAAATTGACTGAGCTTTACTACCCATTGGATTAGATTACCAACAACGTCTAGCTTATTCATGGCTTTCTTTATAGGTTGATCTGTCATCACCATAATAGCATGAGCTTGAAAATAAGGATGTAATTTTCTAGAAGCAATTACTAGTGCCATAATAGCATGAGCTTGAAAATAAGGATGTAATTTTCTAGAAGCAATTACTAGTGATAGAGCCATTTTTCTATTTTCTTGTATCTTCCTTCTGCTCCCTAGAAGGCCTGGCTGGTGTAATACATGGGTCTTTGTACTTTGTTTTCTTCTCTTATCAAGGTTGAACTAGTTACGGCCATTGAGACTGTTAGGTTAAGGTAGAGTTCTTCTTATGTGATGGATGGGCTTAGCAATGGTGGTTGCGCAAGATAAGCTTTCAACTTAATCAAGGTGTTTTCGTGCTTGTCCATTAATTCAAATGCTTTTCTGAGAGTTTTGAAGAATGGGAGACATTTTTCAGTGGCTCGTGAGACAAACTGATTCAGGGTTGCTACCTTGCTTGTTAGACTCCGGATTTCTTTCATTGTTTTTAGGGATGTCAGCTCCAAAATGGCCCTCACTTTGTCAGGGTTTGCTTCTATCCCTCTTTGTGACACCATGAATCCCAAGAATTTACCTGAAGAAACTCCAAAAACAAATTTTGTTGGATTTAATTTCATATTATACTTACGGAGTATATTGAAGGTGTTCCTCTTTAGGCTTCAGCTTTGCTTTTCACCAGCATGTCGTCTATATAGACTTCCACATTTCGCTTATTTAGTGAGAGAACATTCGGTTTACCAACCTCTGGTATGTGGCTCCAGCGTTTTTTTAGACCGAAGGGCATGACCTTGTAACAATATAACCCCTAGCTAGTGACAAAAGCTGTCTTCTCCTAGGCCTCCTCATCCAAAGGCATCCATGAACTTAATAGCTTGTGTCCTGCTATTGAATATACTAGTTGATCATCCTTGGGAGTGGAAAGCTGTCCTTTAGGCGTGCTTTATTCAAGTCAGTGAAATCAACACACATTCTCCACTTCCTATTTGCTTTCTTCACCATTACTACATTTGCCATCATTTGGGGTAATACACCTCACGAATGAAACCTGCTACTAGTAACTTCTCTACTTGTTTGATGACCGCCTGATTGTGATCAAGAGCGAAGATTCTTCGTCTTTGTTGGACTGGCTTGTATGCTGGGTCGACGTTTAAGCAATGCTGGATGATTGTTGTGTCGATCCCAGGCATCTTTTCATGGCTCCATGCAAAAACATCTTGATTTTCCTTCAAAAATTTGACTAGACCTTCTTTCTTGTCATGTGGAAGCTTTGTTCCTATCTTCGTGACTTTTGTTGGATCTCCAGGGACGATCTCAACTGTCTCTAATTCTTCTGCCACGTCAGGGGTAGAATTGTCCTCGTCTATGGTCCATTTATGGTTCTCACCTGAGGCCAAGGCTGCTTTGTAGCATTCTCTGGCAAGGACTTGATCTCCTTGTATTTCCCCCACTCCATAGGCTGTTGGAAACTTCACCTTCAAGCAGTATGTCGAAGTGGTTGCTTTTAGACGATTCAAAGTTGGTCGTCCAATGATCACGTTGTAGGTTGAAGGACAAACCATTACTAGGAAATCAATTTCCTTGGATATTTGGGTTAGATAAGTTTCTGCAATGATGGTTAGTGTAAAAACCCCCTTGGGGTATATCTTGTCCCCTGTGATAAAAAATTTTAAGTTTAGCACCATTGATAAAAAATGTTTTTTGGTGTTTGAGGTATTAAAATAGATTTTTATCTATTTCAACACCTCTATTGTGAATGCTCTTAATTATTATATATCATGTACATCATGCTCTTAATTGTAGCTTTATTAAATTGTTGTATACCATATCTATATATATATATTTTTTCTATCTTTAAATTTGGTTACTTTATCAAAAAAGAAAAAAGAAAAATAAAGAGGTATGACATAATGCAATTGGTAAAGCAAAAATCAAATACTCAAAATGGGATAAAGTGAGATGACATGGAGCATTAAATAAGAACATTCAATCCAACGATTTGATTTTTAAAATTCACGTTTAATAAAATGATATAGAGAGAGTTTGAAGGGTTTCTCTCCAATCTAGTTCAAAGAGAAACCATTTTCCAGTATTAAAAGCATTAATCTGGATTATTAATTATTACAAAAAGGAAAAAGAAAAAAAATTCTAGGAAGCGCCATTCATGATATAGGTTTCTAAGCACTTAAGAAATTCTAATGTGGCCTCTATTTTCTTCGAGGGCATGGTACTTTCTTGATCTGTTTCAGTCTCAGATGAGATTGTGACATCAACCAAAGTCTCCTGCTTTGCAATTGCATTTAGTTGGAAAGTTGTCTTGTAGAAGGAAAAACCCTTATTCAGATGTCCGCCTTCCAGCACTTGAAGAGCAATTCGATGAAGGGACTCTTCAAGCTCCACAATTTCTTCCTTCTGATACGCTGCTACAGATACATCTAATAATAGTCATAAAAAAATTTTCATTAGCAACATCACATCATTTATTTGAATTATTTCTAGTTGGCATGCTAGTACAGGAACTAAATTCATACAAATGCAAAATGAATGCAAGAAATTTTCATTTTAAAAAAAAATTATTAGTAGGAGATTTGAACCTTAAATGTCTCTATTTAAGACACTTGACAATGTTATCAAGTTACAATATTATTAGCAATTTTCAATTTGAAAGCAAATAAAGCAAGAAGTACTTTCAAAATGATAACTTTAAATAGTTAAAATGTTGGAGGGGAGATTCAAGATATGCTTGTTGAAGTCCTAGGCTCTTGTCACCTCTAAAAGTGATTTATTTTTTGTTACTGCTCTAAAGTGATATTTGATTCCACTTTGGGTTACATCTAAAACTTTCAATCATATAGTTTGTAAGACCAAACTTAAAGAACTATACTAATTAAGACCTTGTTCTCAAATGATTCAAGGAAATTATTGGGTGCTTCTAGAGCATAGTAACATGGTATTCCTTTCTCTAACATCAATAGTGGATCCTATATCTTGAAGTAATTAGTAGGATCTATAATGAATGTGAAAGAAAAGAGCATCACATCACTGTATTTCAAGAACACCTAATATTACTTATTATTCACATCATGTCTAAAATATAAGATATGATTTGGAGTAGTTCATAAATCAAATCAAAAGCCAATCAACTCCTCTCTTTTTTTCTTTTTCTTTTTTTAAAATGAAATAAATAAGCCAATAAAGTCAATGATCAAAGTAGATGGACTCACCACCAGAGAAGAAATTGAAGAGGAGGAGTGTACCAAGGCCACCATCTCCTTCAATCAATTCCACATCCTTCACTATGTTTGGCAGGACTTTAGGGACCACAAATCTCAATTCTTTGGTCAAAGCTTTCCAGAGGGCGTTCAACCCAACACCAACTTTAGCTTGGGTTTTTACCTCTTCTATCATGGCTCTTTTCTTGAATGCAAGATTTTCAAAGAGGGAGGTAGAGCTAGTATGACTTATAAGGTATAATACTTCCATTATAAAGGCACCGTCAGATAGACAATACTAATATCTAAACAGAGGAGTATCTTTTCTCCGTGTAACACATCGGTCGGTCTCTTTTGTTTTTTTGTAAAGCTTTATAGCCTTTTAAAAATTTCCTAGCTATAAAGTACAACCACAAAATCCATGAAAGCTCTTACTGTTAGATGTTGCTATTTGTCTGTTGTTTTAACCCAAAATATTCGTTTATTTTTTTAACTGTTACTAGTTTATATACAATTTTTTTTTTTAATAATGTCTTATTTTTTCAAGTATAATTTTTATTATACAACCTTATTTTTTGTGAGTAAATTACATTTTAAACCCTATAGTTTAGGAGCATAACAAATTAAAATTTATCATTTTCAAAGTAACTAATTAAAGCTTGGAATTTTAAATGGAATCACATATAGTAATTTGTTATGAATAGAAAAGATATCAAAGTTGCATTGTTGCTTGTTTCTCTCCAGTATTTCTCTTGGAGCTAGAGACTCCCTTGAAGTAATCTCATTCCCCAAGGTGATGACTCTGTTGAAGTAGTTACATTCTAATGCAAGCTTCCATTTTAATGCTATCCTCCATGAGACCCCAAATCAATTCCAAACACTTAGCTTAACATTCTCTACCCCTATAATCATCACCAACAATCAAATCCACTTAGCAAACTTTAATGCCAAGGACATACCCAAATCATAATTTCCTTAAACACTAAATTCTAACATTTCAATCACCAAGAACTCTTGAATCATCAAGAAACCGTAACCTTAAATCGAGTTTGGTGTGAGTTTGGGAAGTGATTGTATGTTAACTTTTTCATTTATTTTATATAATGTTTGCAGTCTCCACACTATTTTTTGTCTAACTTTCAATTTTTTGAAAATAAGTTAACTTTTAGCTTTTTCTCTCACATTATGCAAATAAGGTACTGGAAATAAACAATTCCCAAACATACAACTTGGCATCTTTTAGGTTTGAATACATTGTTGGGAAATTGCCTCAAATTCTAATTGTGACTTGAAAGTTAATTAGGTTTCCTAGTTGAAGAAGGAAAAATTAATTTGGGTTTTCTTTGTGTGGAAGGAATAACTGTTCTTTGGTGTAGAAGGAAAGTCTATTCCCTTGTGTGAAAAGGAAAAACTATTCCTTGGTGTGGAAGGGAAGTCTATTCTTTGTTAAAGAAGTAATGTATTCCTCGTTCAAAAAAGAATAGGAAAAGAGTCTTATAAATAGACAATGCTACAAAGAATTTGTTGGCTTTGGCCCAATGGTACTCCCTTTGGA
The DNA here is from genome assembly GCA_029955455.1 of Quercus agrifolia. Lineage (NCBI taxonomy): Eukaryota > Viridiplantae > Streptophyta > Magnoliopsida > Fagales > Fagaceae > Quercus > Quercus agrifolia. Next base: position 45,983,076 of record JARQAD010000004.1, on the reverse strand, counting down.
GAGAGGAAAAATAAAGCATAAAATCAAGAGAGAATAAAAGGGATTTTTGTTTGGGAGGAACGCAAGAGGAAGGAGAGAGCAAAGGGCTGCCGCCTTCGAGAAGACACAAAAAGAGTATGTGCAAGAGCAAAGAAAGAAGCTGCACAAGAAAAAAGAGAGAGAGAGAGAGAGAGAGAGAGCAGCCAAGAGTAAGCTGCTTAGAGAAAAGAAGACAGCCAAGAGAGAGTTGTGCGTGGAGAAGAAAATAGAAAGGAGAGAGCAAAGTGTTGCTGCTTTTGAGAGAAATACTTAGTGTGTGTGTAGTAAAGAAAAACAAGAGAGATTTTTCTTTAACCATGAAACATACACAAGAATTATTGTAATTGATTTGATAAATAGTGAATTGATTTGGAGTTTGTCCCGTGATTTTTTCCTTCAAAGAAAAAGGGTTTTCTATGTAAATATTTGTATTCTTGTATGTGATTGCTATTTTGAATTGATAGTTTTTGTAATAATATTTTTGGGGCCCAACATACATGTAGTCAGAAGTATGAAATTAAATTAATGTCTAATGCAAAGAGTTTTCTTAGATATTGACAATATCATATTGTGGCAGAATTTATGGGTTTTTATTTATTTTTATCCTTTTATTCTTTTGGTTATTTAGTTCTGCCACCTTTAGTTAAGATTTAAAATATATCTTTTAAAAATATTTATATATTGTTGTTCTGATAATTGAAATTTTGGAGGAGCCCCTACGTCCATATAAATCCTTAAGCATATAGTTGCAAGTGATAAGCCGGTTCAGTTAAGGCTTTCCCTGAAACTATTGATGGATATACAACTTCTCTTAAAGTAAATACTTACTGTGTTCTACCTAAAATTGAAGAATTGTTTAATGTATATAAGGTGAAGGTTTCCTTTTGCTTCTTTGAAATTGTAAAAGAAAGATTAAAAATGGGAGTTAAATTGCTGACAATATCAGCTGTTTTATGAACATTTTTCTATTATTTTTCATTATTAGAACCTTCTGAATATTATTTGTTTGAAGATAAGAATACACAATATTATTTCGACTGAGGAGCAACACTTGCTCTCTTTATTGGGTTTGTCATCGTCCAGACAAACCCAATAAAGATCATCATCCATGCCGACCCAACTTGGACAAAGGAAGAAAGTCATAAAGAGGCATTTAATATCCCGACAGTTGCATATCAGCAAGGAGACCGTTGGGATCCTTATCAAAATCCACATTGAATGGGTCAAAAAGCATTATAAAGAAGACACTTAATCCACCATTAAAGGAGAGCAATGGCTAGAAGAAAAGCGTGTATATATATATGCACTGAAAAACTGAACAAGGTACGCATATAGATATTCTACTCAATCTAAACCCTTATAACAACTACATTCTCTACATCTCTAAAAAGCTATATTCACTGACTTTATCATCGGAGACTCCGTGGCCGACACCACACCACTGACCAACCTAAGAGGGTCCCTTTCTTCTTTCTAAACTTTGCAGGAACTTGGACGATCCTGTGCTAATCCATCTGGAGTAATCTACTCACTAACAAGATCTGCATCATTAGTTTGGCGTTGTCTGTGGGAATGAAAATTTCACACTTCAGTTTGAAAGTGTAGTTCCATTCAATCCTAAGGTCCAAATGGAGTTCAACACGCCACTAAATTCTACAGCACTAGCGCTACAAATCCAAACACTCACAGCCAATGTGGAGGAGCTCACTAGGCAGAATTAGGAGATGAGATTGCAATTATAATAGGAGGAGAACCGTTCACCCATGAGGACTGGGATGAACCGGAATGGCGATGGAGATAGCCACAGAAGAGATGACCATCGACAGTTGAACACTTCCGATGAAGCGAATTTGGACCTCCTTAGTGAAATGAGGAGAGAAATGGATGAGTTGAGGAATGTAGTGAGGGAAAAGATGGATTGCAATATGGATGGGATGGTCAAAAGGATGGATTCACCCTTCACCACGAAAGTCTTGGAGTGCCCTATGCCTCCGAAGTTTCGTCTTCCACAACTTGAGTTGTTCGACAGTCTGAAGGATTCGCTGGACCACATTACTACTTTCAAGACAACCTTGAGCTTATAGCAACCCCTAGACGAGATATTATGCTGCTCCTTTCTTACCACTCTCAAGGGAGCAGGGTGAGTGTGGTTTAGTAAGTTAGCAACATCGTCCATCGATAACTTCGAACAACTAGGCAACTCTTTTGTGTGCCTTTTCGTTGGTGGATAACGCCCGAAAAGGCCTGCAGACCATCTGCTCACCATCAGGCAAGGGGAGAAGGAGACCCTAAGGTCTTATGTGAAGCGTTTCACCCGAGAAGTCCTAGAAATTGATGAAGCAGATGACATGGTGCAATTAACCTCCTTCAAAGTTGGGCAAAAATCCAAAGAATTCATGGTCACTCTCGTGAAAAGTCCCCCGCAGACAATGGTAGAAATGCTGTTGAAAGCTCAGAAGTATATGAATTTTGAAGATTCCCTAGCCGTAATAGGAGAGGAGGATAAGCCTAAAGAAAAGGAGGGTAGAAGGGACGACAGGAGGGGATGTGGGAGAGAAAAGGGAAACTGTTAGGGTTCGAACAAGAACAAGCAGAGAGATGATAAAACATCTCGAATGGTAAAATTTACCCTTCTAGTTATGCCTGTTGATTAAATTTTAATGCAAATTAACGATGATCATTACCTTAAGTGGCTGAAGCCGCTACACTCATCACTCAATGTGCATGACAAGAGAAAATACTACCGATTCCATAAAGACCACGATCAGTACACTGAAGATTACAGAGACTTGAAGGAGTAAATAGGGGAACTCATTCGAAAAGGGAAGTTACAGAAATTTGAAAAGAAAGGGGAATCTAGCCAACCTAAAGATGACAAAAAGGAAAAGCAAGAGACTATTCCCAAGGAAGAGACTAATGCATTTGGTCGTCCATAAAGTGCAATAGAAGAAATAAAGATGATCACAAGAGGACCATCCATGGGTAGGTTCTTTAAGTCCTTCAAGAAGTCACATCAAAGACAGGTAAACAATGTCCACAAGTTACCACCTCTAAAGTAGATAAGGAAAGTAGATGTGGACATCCTGTTCTCAGAAGAAGATGCTAGAGGTGTAAAGTAATCACACGACGACCCATTAGTTATCATGCTTATGATAGAAGGATTTAACACCAGATGAATTCTCATATATAATGGCAATTTGGTAGACATTATATATCTTTCAGCTTTCCAGCAAATGAAGGTAGATCCCAAAAGACTATAACCCTTTGAATCTCCCCTTGTCAATTTTAGCAGAGACCGAGTGTACCCCAGAGGTATAGTAGTTCTGAAGGTCACAGTGGGATCTCACCCTCAGCAAGTAACTCGTCAGCTTGACTTTCTGGTGGTGGATTGCCCATCCTTGTATAATGTGATTATTGGAAGGCCCACACTCAATCGCTGGAAGGCGGCAACGTCCACATATTACTTAAAGGTGAAGTTTCCAACGGAATATGGCGTGGGTGAGGTAAAAGGAGATCAAGTGATAGCCAGAGAATGCTATCAAGCAATGTTAGCGGTAAAAGAAAACCATACATAGATGATTGAGGAGAATGAGGAGGAGAAAGTAGAAACCTTGGAAGCCGTGGAGCTAATAGACAGGGAACCAACAAAGACGATGAAGATATGGACAAACTTGAGCGCTCAAATGAAGAAGAGGCTAGTCTAGTTTCTTAAGAGCAATTTAGACATTTTCACATGGAGTCATGAAGACATGCTAGGTATAGCAACTGAAGTCATCTAACACCATCTGAACGTAGACCCAGAGAAGAAGCCTGTCTAGCAAAGATGTTGAGTCTTTGCCCTTGAACGAAACAAAGCCATCATGGACGAGGTAAACAAATTACTTGCAACCAATTTTATCTAAGAAGTCTACTACCAGGACTGGTTGGCCAACGTCGTCCTAGTAAAGAAAGCAAATGGGAAATGGAGGATGTACATGGACTTCACAAATCTGAATAAGGCCTGCCCAAAAGACAGCTTCCCCCTGCCAAGAATAGATCAACTTGTAAACTCCACGGCGGGACACAGGCTCCTCACATTCATGGACGCATTCTCAGGATACAACCAAATCAAGATGTTAAAAAAAGATCAAGAGAAGATTGCCTTCATCATTAGCCAGGGGCTCTACTACTACAAGGTAATGCCCTTTAGACTGAAGAACACAGGGGCAATTTACCAGAGGTTAGTCAACAAAATGTTCAATAAACAGATAGGGAGAAACATGGAGGTATACGTGGATGATATGCTCGTCAAGAGCAAGGAAGAAGCCACACACTTGGACGAACTCGAGGAGACCTTCACAACCCTCAGATAGTATTAGACGAGGTTCAATCCTAGCAAATGCGCCTTTGGGGTTGCATTAGGAAAGTTCTTGGGGTTCATGGTGTTCCAGCAAGGAATAAAAGCTAACCCAGAAAAAGTTCGGGCTATATTAGAGATGACATCGTTAAGAACAGTGAAGGAAGTCCAGAAATTAACTTGAAGGATCGCGGCCCTGAATAGGTTCGTCTCTAAAGTGACGGACAAATGCCTACCCTTCTTCAAACCCTGAAGCAAGTTTTTACCTAGACGAAGAAGTACGAAAAAGCCTTCCAAGATTTGAAACACTACTTGAGTAACCCTTTACTTTTAAGCCCGTCAAAGGCAGGGGAAAACCTGTTTTTATATTTAGCAGTGTTAGCCACCGCCGTGAGTGCGACTTTGATTCGAGAAGAGAATAGAGTGCAACTCCCCGTTTACCATGTCAGCCAAGCTTTCCAAGGAGCTGAGGCAAAGTACCCACTGATTGAAAAGATTGCATTTGCCCTAATTGTCGCCTCTTGTAAACTACGTCCCTACTTCCAAGCAAACCTTATTTTGGTAATGACTGACCAGCCAATAAGGAAATTAATGAACAAGTTTGAATCTATAGGAAGAATGGTGCAATGGGCAGTTGAGCTCAGTTAGTTCGACATCAAATACCACCCCAAGACAACGATCAAAGCACAGGCATTAGCAGACTTCGTCGCCAAGTTCACAATCCTAGATCAAGAAGAGATCCAAGACGATGGATAGATGGACGATCCAAATTGACAGGTTTTCAACCTAAAAAAGAGGGGGAGTGGGGGTCATCATTAAGAGACGTCCTTAGGTATAGAGTGCAACTCCAATTCCCCACCACCAATAATGAAGTAGAATATAAAACCATACTGACGAGGCTCAAGGTCGAGAAGGCTTTAGGTGCCAGAAACTTACTCCTTCAAAGTGATTCTAAATTGGTGATAAGGCAGATAAATGGTGAATATGAAGCAAAAGAAGACAGAATGCAGAAATACCTCAGGCTGATGAACTACTTAATCCAAGAGTTTGATCAGGTAGACTTCACATAGGTCCCTAGGAACCAGAACTTAGAAGTAGATGAAATAGCAAGGCAAGCATCATCTGGAGAAGGAACAATGCCGCCTGATTTGAGAATGGAAGTCCAAAAGCATCCCAACATTGAAGAATTCCACACTCTTGCAATTCAAAACCAAAACAGTTGGACGACTCCAATTCTCTCTTTCCTTCGAGATGGACGACTACCAACGGACGTTGATAAAGCCAGGAAAGTTAGAAAACGAGCAACTAGGTTCACGATCCTAAACGACGCCTTGTATAAAAGAGGGTTCTCCATGCCTTATCTAAAGTGTGTTGAAGAAGACGAAGCTAGGTACATTCTGGAGGAAATCCACGAAGAATATGCGGGGACCACACGGGCCCAAGATCATTAGTAAGCAAGATCATCAGAACAGGTTACCTGGCCTACCATGCAGAGAGATGTAAAGGAATTCGTTGAATGGTGCAACAAGTGCCAGAGGTTCGAGAACGTCCAATGTGTCCCAAGAGAGAAGATGACAGCCATAACTTCCCCGTGGCCATTCACTCAATAGGGGATATACATCGTGGGCCCACTACCTCAAGGTAAAAGATAGGTAAAGTTCTTATTGGTTGCGATTGACTATTTTACAAAATAGGTTGAAGCGGAAGCATTACCAACTACCACGAAGGCAAAAATCCATAACTTTGTATAGAGAAACATAGTTTACAGGTTCGGAATACCAAAGACAATAATATCAGACAACAGATGCCAGTTCGATAGTCAAGACTTCAGAAGCTTTTGCTTTGGACTAGGAATCAAGAACCAGTTCTCTTCTCTAGGATATCTATAAGCCAACAGATAGACGGAAGTGACGAATCGAAGACTGTTGAAGATCATCAAAGTTCGACTGGAAGAGGCAATAGGCGTATGGCCAGAGGAATTTCCAAATGTCCTATAGGCATACAAGACCACCGCGAGGACTTCGATAGGAGAGATGCCGCTCAGACACACCTACGACATAAAAGTAGTAATACCAGTCGAGGTAGGAGTCACCAGCATAAAAAGAAAGGCTTTCTAGGAAGATGGCAATGACAATCAACTGAGAGTTAACCTGGATTTCTTGGACGAAATAAGAGAAGAATAATCTCAAAAGATGGCAAAGTATCAGCAAAAGATGACCGAGTACTACAATAAGAGAGTGAAGCTCAAAAGACTTGACATAGGAGACCTTGTCGTATGAAAAGTCACACCGGCCACAAAAGATCCAACCCAGGGAAAGCTTGGACCAACCTGGGAGGGACCCTATAAAGTCATCCACTATTCAAGACAAAGGAAGCTACCACCTGGAGTCAATGGACTGAAAGAAGTTGCCGTGACCATGGAACATCGAGCATTTGAAAAAGAATTATCAATAGAGATAAGGTACTAGTGTATTCACAAAAGTAACATTTTCATTTGAAATAAAGCAATAAAAATACTATTCAGCGAATATTCCAGCAAATTGTTTGTAAATGTATAAAAAAAAAGAATGACTAAGTGATAAAATTCCCTAGACAGATGTACATTATTGACGAAATCAAGTGATAAGATTCCTTAAATGGATGTAAATCACCCAAAAATGGCTAAGTGGTAAAATTTCCTAGACGGATGTACATCACTGACGAAGCCAAGTGATAAGATTCCTTAAATGGATGTAAATCACCCAAAAATGGCTAAGTGGTAAAATTCCCTAGACGGATGTACATCATTGATGAAGCCGAGTGATAAGATTCCTTAAATGGATGTAAATCACCAAAAAAAAATGGTTAAGTGATAAAATTCCCTTGATGGATGTACATCACTGACAAAACTAAGTGAAAATTCCTAACAAAGACACAAATCATATGAAAATGACTAAGTCATGAAACATTGACAAAGTCGAGTTTCTTCACAAACGCAGATCACTAAGAACGAAGAGGTGACGACCAAGGATAAATAAAAGAAAAGCAGAACAACCATCAAAGGTAAGGTAAAAAGAACAATGACATAAACATATAATCATCGAGAAGATTGGTCCATGGTCAATATTTAAAGCCCAAAGACATACTGGGCGAGAAGATTGTTTCAAAGTTAGAATGTAAAGCCCAAAAACACACTGGGCACCTTAAAATAAAAAAAATAAAAAATAAAAAACAGAGAAGGTAAAGGCAAAAGAAAATTTTGATAAACAGGGAAATAGTTAAATAGCAGCCTTGTCGCCACCAACTGCATTGGTAGGAGCATTCTCAGGTTCACGACCATTCCCCCCTGGAGCATTCTCTTCGAGAATAGCAGTAGCATCCTGGGAAGCCTTGTCAATCTCCATTTCTTTATCGACTGCCTTGAAGTCCAGGTTCTCCAAGTCCACTGCAAAAGGATGTTTGACAAAATATCGTCGGAGAAGTTCGAAGCCCTTGTAATACCAATTGAAGAGCACAATGTTGTACTCCTCGGTTTGTTGAAAGGCTTGAACAGCTTTGGCAGCCACAATCTTGACTTTCTAATTTGCCGCCTGGAGTTGCTTGTCCTTCTCCACAGTCAGCTGCTTCTAAACCTTCAAGTCGTCAACCAGAGCCTTAGCCTTTTCCTTGGTGGTATTAGCTTCGTCCATAGCAAAGATAAGATCCCTCTTTAGCTTAGCATTCTCAGCTTCTAGAGCCTCCATTTTGGACCCCGCTAACACTGCCTTCGCCTCATGGCCTAAGTACTCAGATGTGATGTGGATGTCTCTCCTAGCACCTAAAAATGAGATGATGTAAAACATGAAATCTTCAACCTTATGCGCCAAACCACAACAAAGAAGAAAAAAATGTGTGATATGAGTACATCACATGGACGAGCTTGTGGATGTGACGACTCACAATCTCGTTGGAATGGATACTCGAAAAAACCTTGAGATCTTCGGTGGTAAAAGCATCTTGGGCTCTCGTCAAGGCCAGACTAGCGTTGTCCCAAATGCTTGATGACCGGGAACCTACCTTCTCCTTACCCTTGTCCATAGTCCTTTGTCTATTTGGACGAGGGGTAATTTCCTCCACCGAAGTAGGAGGAGAAGCGACCCCCGTAGTCTTTGGGACAGAGGTAACAGGAGTGATTGGAGTTCCCTTCTCGACCACCCGCACCACCTTCTTCCCCAAACTCGAGAGGGGTTCGTTCCTCCTAGCCCTCATCTTGGCGTATATCACTTGGTTGAATTTGGTTGTCATCTATACAAGGAAGAAAGATTATAAAAAAATAAAAATAAATAAAAAAGAAGAAGAAGAAAGGAAGAAAACACACTCTTTTCCTCAATTTCAATAGCACACAAGACAAAGGAATAACCTTGGACTTCCAATATTGGAAGGAAGATGGAAGATCAATGACGATCCTAGCCTTCCTGACCCAGGGCACGAGTTCGTAATACCCGTACTCCTTAAACTCCTTTAGATGATACAAGTGAACAAACTCGTCTAGCCTGATCATGTCCCCCTCGATAACGACCATCTAAATCTCCATATAGCTAACCACTATCCTCCATGAATTCGGCATAAGTTGCCCAAGAACAATGTTGAAATGAGACAGAAGCTCCATGATGAAAGGAAGGACAGGAAACCTAAGGCCGTAATGGAAAGTAGCCTCATAAAAGCACACCTCCCTAGGTGAGAAATGGCAGGCCTTTTCCCCATTCATGGGGAAGACAAACCCTAAACCCCCTTAAGGAATTGGAATCTATCTCTGAACCTAAAAGGGGTATCAGTATCCAAAGCACACTCCTCCTTGAGGGCATGGAAAGCTTTGATCTCCCTTTGACCAGAAGTAGTGGTATCCACCTCCGCCTTAACAAGGTCATCGCTAGACGACAATCTCGTTTCTAGTTCACTAGACCTCACCTCAGACATAACCCCTCACTCACCCACCAAATCCTCCATCCAATTTATAGATGACGCAGCAAAGGGAACAAATTGGCCAACACAAAACCTAAACCGTTGTCCCTAGATACAAACCCTTCAATTGGGGTGCAATGGGTATAGAAAGAACCTAAAGATGCCCCTAAGCATGCAAAGAGAAACGAGATAGAAGGACAATGTTGCCTAACCTCAGAGTTTTCAAACATGAATCCAAAGAGAAAAAGGGTACGTATTTCTATCCTTAAACAGAATAAGAAAGGCAAACGAATGTTGCTACAAAAAGAAAAAGAAAGAGAAAGAAGATTGTACCTCAAAGTTTCAAGCTCAGATAGGAGAGAAACACCGAAGGTTGAAAAGCTTAGAAAAAGCGTAGAAGTGAGAAAATGGTGAGAGGCGAAAAGGTGAAGAAGAAGAAGGAAAAAGTGAGAAGCTTTTAAGAAAACCGAGTTTGGAAAACTGAAAACCAGTGGGAAAACCAAAAGCCCCTCGAAACAAACAAAGACATCCACCACTAGGAGCATGCCGCGTGGCCATGACACGTATGACGCCACCACTACACATTAAATGTGAATGAAACGGAATCCCAAGGGTCACGTCTGAACAAAAAACCTTCCATTTTCTTATGATCCTCATCACACGTAAGGACGACCTTAGAATATGGGGGCAACTGATGGACCCAATAAATGTCATCGTCCAGACAAACTCAACAAAAATCATCGTCCATGTAGACCCAGCCCGAATGAAGGAAGAAAGTCATAAAGAGGGAATTCAATATCTCGACGGTTATATATTAGCAAGGAGACCGTTGGGATCCCTATCAAAATCCACATTGAATGGGCCAAAAAGCGTTACAAAGAAGACACTTAATCCACCATTAAAGGAGAGCAACGGCTAGAAGAAAAGTGTGTATATATATATATATATATGCACCAAAAAATTGAACAAGGTATGCACATAGATATTCGACTCAATCTAAACCCCTACAACTATGTTCTATATATCTCTAAAAAGCTATATTTGCTGACTTTATCATCGGAGACTTTGTGGCTGGCACTGCACCGATGACTAACCTGAGAGGGTCCCTTTCTTCTTTTTAAAATTTGCAAGAACTTGGATGAGCCCGTGCTAATCCATTTGGACGAATCTACTCACTGACGATTTTCACATCATTAGTAAGTGTTATAGTATATTGTTGTAATTGTTGTAATTTGTATTAGCTCTGAACGAGTCTATTTACACCTCCTCCCTTCACCTCCTCCTTGCGCATGTATATAGCCCAATATATGATTCAATACATATCATCCCATTAATCATCACAATTAAAAAGAATAAAAGAATCTCTCTCTCCTTTTCAATGTGAGATTAAACGTTTCACTAAGACCTTATCTTCCATATTAACTCTCATATCTTTATATTTATGTTGTCATTTTTATTCATTTTAATTATATAAATATTAAAATGCTACAAGTCATTGAGAGAAATCTAATTAGATTCTAAATTGAATTTTAATTGTTGTCTAATTTTATATCATACTAGTGTGTAACCCTGTGTATGCACGAGTACAATTAAAAACAATCACAATTACATGGTTTATATTATATACTTTTTTGTTAGAAGAGGTTCAAATTATACATAGTATTAGTTTACACATTTTTTAAATCATAAAATTTTAAAATATGTAATGATTCCTCATTATATATATATATATATATATGATTTAGAATTTAATTGGATTTAAACTCTTCAGTTTTTACACCCAATAATTTACTTGCCACAAAAATTAAAAAAAATCAGATGGACACTTGACGCAAAATTAGTCTCCAATTGAAATCCAATTTAGAATCTAATTGGTTTTGGACTTTTTAATTTTTACATTCAATAATTCACTTGGCACAAAAATTAAAAATTAGATAGGACATGTGGCGCAAAATTGAGAATCTAATTGGATTTTCTCTTAGTTTTAACTTTTAATCTCTCTCTCTCTCTCTCTCTATATATATATATATAATAATAATAGGTGAAACTGAGAGAAACTCAAATTAAAATTCCAAATTAGACTTCCAATTTTGCGTCATGTGTCTTAAATTATTTATTCTTAAAGAGTTTTATTTCTTAATTTTAGAATCAAATGTGGGATCACATCATAAATATTCATCTAAGTGAGTTATTAAGTACAAAAACTAAAAAGTCTATGATAGGCCACAAACTGAATGACCCCTTGTGATAGAAATTAATTAATTAATTAGCCAAGTTATTAATTAATCAATTTATTATGCAAACACGTGGTAGCACAAACAAATCACCAATAAACTAATTATGCAGCAGAAAATAAATGACATGGTGATTTGTTTACGAATGGGGAAAAACCTAATGGCAAAAACCCCACCGGGTGATTTTCAGGTCATCACTCCCGAAACTCCACTATTATCACAACAAGCAATTACAAGCAAGGAATCCCAAGTACCTTACCAACTTACAATTGAACCCTTACCCCAATACTCAATTGGACTTGTTCTGTAGTGACAGTTTCCCTTTCTGATGCACGACTCCCAAGTACGTGACTAACGGTTGCGCGAATCCCAGTACGCGACTTCAAAACACCAATCGGAAAAGATTGTTGGTTGCAAAGTTCTTCAGTTCATACACACGATGAAGATCAGGAAGATGCTTGGTTATAAAACCCTACGGTGCAAATACACAGCAACTTCTCCAAGAAAGAGATGAACTAGGTCAAGAACTTTGTCTCCGGTCACAATTTGCTTGAACAGTGTTTGCTCAATGCTTGTGCAACTTGTGTACCATTTGATGGCTCTTAAAACAATCCTTTTATATGTCTAGGGTTAGGAGAAAAGAAGGCCCATAGACAGATTCACGGATCCCAAGAAAATCAGAGTTGAAATCTGAAAATCTTAAACCTCAACAGATAGGAGGTGTCGAGCAGGTATCGACCAGCTGTCGAGCTTTAATGATTTTGCACTCCTTGCTTGATTTCTTGAATAGACTTGAAGGCTTCAACACTTAATCTTGAAACGTGGTTTCTTGAAGTAGTTAAACGCATCCTAAGTCTACCAAAATACAAGTAAAGTGCGTTTTGTCAAAGGATAAGCCAATTACATAAAATCATGACATATGTTCTATAACATGAGAAACACATATGTCCTAACAATCTCCCCCTTTGGCAATCCGTGACAAAACCACAACTAATAAATGAACATATGAGAGAAGTCATGAATCACTCAACTCATATTCACTTGTTGAATACAATAAAATCTATCCTAACACAAACTCTTGAAAAACTTTGCAAGAAGAGAGTTTATGGCAAGTAGACTTTGACAACCTATATTACTGAAACACTTTAAACAAAGCTCATCAAGGCATCTTTGTGTGAAACAGTAATAATAGATTGCATACAAATTAATAAGAAGCATGTGTATAAAGAGAAAAAAGAAACAACACATGAAAGGGTAGATGAAAGAAAAACATACATCAACAATATATAAGAGAAAATAAGTACAATGTACGTCTATAGATGGTCACAAGACCTCGTGTACAAGAAAAATGTATCTAATAAAGAAAGAAAGAAAAAAGATACATAATATCCTCACTACATCCCTTAAAAAATAATAACACTCCCCCTAACAAAATGATCCCAAAAACTAACTCTCCCCCTAAAAGTGACTACTCTCATATCCAAAACTACTCCCCCTTTTTGTCATAAGTGACTAGGGGTAGAGTGTTAATTAGACATCTTATCGATAGAGTTAGCATCTCCATCATCATTAGAAGCGTCATCGTCATCACCATCATCATCATCATTATCCTCAGCATTGGAATTGGAAGCAATTGGATGAGGTGGTGAAGGAGTAGGCTCCGTTGTAAAGCCACCCATAGCCACCTGCCATTGTGCAATACGACCGACACGAACATTCACCTGATACAGCTCCATAGAGAGTGTATCCAGGCGAGCATCCATGCGCTGCAATTGCGCCATGACGTCTCCCAAAGATGCATCACCAGAAGAGGAAGGAGCAGATGCAGATGGAGTAGACCGGGATGGAGCAGAACGAGAGGAGGGTGTTTCTGAATCCGTCTGTCGCGACCGAAACTGGGCCTTACTATGTTTAACGATAGCGTAGTCTATGGCACACATGATGGAAAAATGGTAGGACGAGGGAAAAGGAATGGAAAAATGGTGTAGAATCCTCATGATCGCGGAAGGAAAGATGAGCTATAATGGGATGCCGAATCCAAATGAACATCTATGATAGACAGAATGAAGTGAGAAGGAAAATCTATAGTGAGATGCTCAAAAAGAGATAGCAAAAATCGAGCACGAGGCTCTATGATGGAGTTATAATGAGAGAGAGGATGTAGAACAAAAGTCATCACCATGTTCATGAACCTAGGACCTTTAGCAAAAGGTCGACATGGTGTAAAAAGACGCTCACCCCACGCAGTAGGGTGCTCACAAAAGGAAGACATGAGCTCATCCCTGGACACTGTCCTCAGACGCTCACAGCTAGGATAGTCAGAAAACTCTATCCTAAAGACATGAAGCACATCCGCAACCAGCTGCGGTGTGACAGGGATGTGCGTACCTCGGACGCGAGTGAAAAAGAGAGGTACTGAACGATCTATCTTGTGCATGTTGGAGTAAAACTCCTAGATCAGCACAAGAGGACAAGTGAACGGGACGTCACACAGTGATTCCCATCCCCTACTGTGGATGACAGAGGGAAGGTCAGTGTTGGCAAAGTTCGACAAAACGACTTGGTGTTCCGAATGAATGCCTCGTCTAGAGAAGTTCTCCAAAAATGCCTTAAAGGCATCACCATCACGGAACCAAACAGTAGAAGGAGAAGGATTAGAAGACGAAGAAGCACCGGAACGAAGAGGGTTCCGGTCTGGAGTGGATTTACGCTTAGGTGCCATAGACACGACTAACGTAAACTAACCGAGAGGGAGAGAAAGAATGAAAATCAGAAAAGTCCCAAGCAGTTTTAAATATCTCAAGTATATTGAAAAGAAGTACGTATGCATGGGAAATGCATGAACATGTGACATGCAAAAGAAAATACATCTAAATGCATGACAATATCATTATAATGCTAATGTGATGTAATGTATGAGGTTTTAAACATATTTAAATGAAAACCCAACCCAAAATTTCATCAAACACTCATCAATTTTCAAAAACCCCAAAACCTAGGTTTTAAATCATGAAGAATCCTTGAGGAAGAGGTTTGGAGTGAAAAGGAGAGTGTTTGGGAGATGAATAGTCGCGGACAGATCAAGAAAGATCGAAGAAATGAGAGAAGAATCGCGATTGAGAAATATATAGACCCTTCAGTAATGCTCGACAACTGAGGTATCGGGAGGTATCGAGGAAGCTGTCAAGGTAGGTGTCGAGGATCTGGTCTTCGACAGCTGAGGTATCGAGAAGGTATCAAGCAACAAAGAGTCAGATTCAAGAACAAAAGCTCGATCGATCCACCAAGTGTCGAGGAGCTATCGAGGAAGCATGAGCCTTCTCGATCGATCCACCAGGTATCGATGAGGTGTCGAGATTGCGTTAAAAAAAATGCTTGAGAAGCTCAACAGATAGTAAGGTATCGAGGAGATGTTGAGCCAACTTTTCAAAACAGTTTTTCGAGATGTGAAAAACATAGATATGAATGCAATCCAACATACAACTCAACCAATGATCCAATCAACACAAAAATCTCTCAAGATAGTCTCTCAATCCAAAAAATATTTTGAGCACAAGGATCTCCAAAACACACACACACACACACACACTAAACAAGCCTAACCAATTTTATATTTCAAAAATAAGTCACGACAGTTTTGTAAGCATACATTAACACATGTAAAACTTGTGATGGCCAAATCACATTGTATCTGCACATGTATCAAGAATAGCAAAGAATATTGCGCGTTGTCTATGAAAAACATCGCAAGATTGCATAAGTGTATACATGTTATAACAATTTGAGATATGAGAAAATTGCTTTAACTCACACACAATCGTAACTGCTTGATGGGGACTATCACCTTCAAGGTATATCCTATAACTCCCACATCTCCTAGAATATACGCTTGCAATCATTTAAAAAAAAAAAAAAAAACATTTTTAATCTTTTTGCTTTTGATTTTTCTTTGCATATTTTTATTTTAAGTATATCATACATGGGCTTATTAGAGAGAGAAAATAAATACCCAATGATATTTGACATTTCAATTTTGCTATGCCTAAGCACACAAATGTCATTGACATCACACTTTTGCTATGTCAAAGCATACAGATGTCATACATGATTGGCGGGCAACAATAATGAGATGGTTATTAATGCCTTTCTCTTAGGATTTTTTAGTCATTCCCGTCAAAAAGAGTGATATGAGTGTTAAGTATAAGAGACAACTCAATCTTACTCATCACAAACAAGAGCCATAAAGCTCACTTGCTTAGTTATGCATAGAGATGCTCATCTAAGCTACAAATGACATGGCCATCCAAGGTACACAAGTACCAATGTACACATAACACACACTGTTTTTGTATTTTTCTGATTTTTCAAAATTTTTTTTTTAATTTTATATCAAAAACAAAATAAACAAAAACTAAAAACAAACAAATAAAAACATGTTCAACAAAACAAAGCATAAAACTTGAAACCGTTCAAGTTCGAAAGGAACATAAGGGCCTTGAGAAGGTCATCGAGAGGAGCGAGAGCTGATTGAAGCTGATTTTGGCTTCCAGACGCTATCATGCCATTGCTCTGTTGAGTGACTAACTACTTATAGCAATTTGGTCGAGTATGACCGGCAGCTCCACAATGATGACAGAGATGCTGCTTTTTTTGTTTAGGCTTTTGAGAGTTAGCCTTCTTAGCTTTAGGATTTTTAGCTTCTTTCTTATCTAGTTTAGAGGGTGCTCCTAAGATAGATTTACCCTTATCTAAGTTCTCACTAGCTTGATTAATTTTAACATCAATGTTCTCAATTTCAGTATTTCTAGTAGGAGGAACAAAAACAATAGTACTAGTAGAAGCAGTATTAGAGGAAGAAATACCATACCTTAAACCTATTCGATCTGAAGTAGATTTTTGAATGCTGAGCATCTCGTCTAGCTTAGCGCTTAAAGTCCTCTCCAATTGAGCTCTGACTTGAAACAGCTCTGCCTCAAGCTTCTTGGTCTTCTCAGCCAAGAAATTATTCTCAAACCTCAGTGCTCCAATGGTTTGATTAGCCTTATCAAACTTAGTGGATAATTCCTCACGGTCAAGTTCCACATTACTGAGTTTCTTGGTGGCTAGTCTATAAAGTTTCTCATGTTTTTCAGAAACTTTGTATAATTTCTCATAGGCTGTATGGATGTCATCTTGATCATCCATCTTCTCAAATTTGGACTCCACCAATTCTTCTTCTTCGTCCACATCTTCAACAATCCCATTAGTAGGATTGACAGTGGCAATGAAGGCATTCAAGATTCCGTCATCCTCATTGTTAGAATCTTCCTCAGGCTCAGTGTCACTCAAGGTAGTAGTAAGTGCCTTACTCTTCCCAATGCTCTTGAGATATGTAGGACACTCATGTTTCATATGCCCGAAGCCTTGACATCCAAAATACTTAGGTCCTGTGGGAACAGTGTACTGACCACCTTCCTTAGCATCCTTCTTCCCTTTGTCTTGCCCTTTAAACTAAGAAGAACTGGATTGCCTGCGGTCCTTGTCAAAGTTCCTCCTGTTGGCATTCTTCATAAACTTCTTGAACTGCCTTGTAATGTAGGACTTCATCTTGGAATCTTCATCATCAGAAGACTCATCTGTCTCACTGCTCTTGACCTTCAGTGCCATGCTCTTGCCTTTACCCGTCTTGCCAATCCTTGTTAATCCTAACTCATAGGTCTGCAAGTTTCCAACCAGCTCAGTCAAAGGAATCTTATCAATATTCTTTGATTCCTCTATTGCCGTGATCTTGGCATGAAATCTCTCGGGTAGAGATCTGAGCACCTTCCTTACAATCTTGGGTTCAGGAATGGTTTCCCCAAAATTGAAGGCTGAGTTTACTATGTCCTTGAACTTGGCATAGAACTCATCAAATGACTCATCCTCCTCCATCTTTATTTCTTCAAAGCTTGTAGTGAGCCTTTGAAGCTTTGAATCCTTGACAGCCTTTGTACCCTTATAGGTTGTCTGGAGGATGGTCTATGCTTCCTATGCAGTTTCTGTGGAGGATATCTTCTTAAACTCCTCATTAGTGACTGCACTGAATAATGCATTCAATGCTCTGCTATTAAAGTTAGCCACCTTGATTTTTGCTTCATCCCAATCAGCCGACGCTTCCTTTAGCTTGGTCCAGCCAATCTCTACAGCTTACCACACATTCTCATTTAAAGACTGCAATAAAGCTCTCATGCGTACTTTCCAGTATGCATAGTTAGTGCCATCAAATAAAGGAGGTATAATTAATGACTATCCTCTATCCACGACAACAGGGGTCAATGGATCAACACAGCAAAGATTAAACCCTAATCAGAGTGTGCCTACTCTGATACCACTTGATAGGCTACAAACTAAATGACCCATTGTGATAGAAATTAATTAATTAATTAGCCAAGTTATTAATTAATCAATTTATCATGCAAACACGTGGTAGCACAAACGAATAACCAATAAACTAATTATGCAGCAGAAAATAAATGACACGGTGATTTGTTTACGAATGGGGAAAAACCTAATGGCAAAAACCCCACCGGGTGATTTTCAGGTTACCACTCCAGAAACTCCACTATTATCACAACAAGCGGTTACAAGCAAGGAATCCCAAGTACCTTACAAACCTACAGTTGAACCCTTACCCTAATACCCAATCAGACTTGTTCTGTAGTGACAGTTTCCCTTTCTGATGCACGACTCCCAAGTACGTGACTAACGGTTGCGCGGATCCCAGTACGCGACTTTAAAACACCAATCTGAAAAGATTGTTGGCTGCAAAGTTCTTCAGTTCATACATACGATGAAGATTAGGAAGATGCTTGGTCATAAAACCCTACAGTGCAAATACACAGCAACTTCTCCAAGAAAGAGATGAACTAGGTCAAGAACTTTGTTTCCGGTCACAATTTGCTTAAACAGAGTTTGCTTAATGCTTGTGCAACTTGTGTACCGTTTGACGGCTCTTAAAACAATCTTTTTATATGTCTAGGCTTAGGAGAAAAGAAAGCCCATATATAGATTCACGGATCCCAAGAAAATTAGAGTTTAAATTTGAAAATCTTAAACCTCGACAGATAGGAGGTGTTGAGCAGGTATCGACCAGCTGTTGAGCTTTAATGATTTTGCACTCCTTGCTTGATTTCTTGAACAGACTTGAAGGCTTCAACACTTGATCTTGAAACGTGGTTTCTTGAAGTAGTTAAACACATCCTAAGTCTACCAAAATACAAGTAAAGTGCGTTTTGTCAAAGGATAAGCCAATTATATAAAATTATGACATATGTTCTATAACATGAGAAACACATATATCCTAACAGTCTAGAATAAATGAATCATAAAAAAGGTGTTTAACAATATTTTTTTTTTAAATGGACAATTTACATTTTATACCTAATAATATTCTTACATTTTTTTTTAAAAAAGTTAAAAAAATATAAAAATGACTATCAATAGTATTTAAATTATATATATAGGAATTATATTATGCATACTATTGTATATCTTTAAGTGATCCATGCATATGCATGGGGTTACAAGCTAGTATATACACACAAACACACACACACACACACACACACACACACACACACACATATATATATAGATGCCTCATATATATATATATATATATATATTGTTTTTCAAATTTTTGTGCCAAGTGAGTTAATGCAGTGCAAAGAACAAGGAGTCTAATATAAATCAACCATAAAAAATCCAGTAAAAATAAAATAAAAAGAGATTAAACTCATATATGAATGCTCTAAAATGTGTGAAAACACAAGAGCTATTTAGACTCACAAATTAAAATTATGGCTCGATTAATTTTACTCTAACTTATACTAAGTGTGAAATAGAGTAAATGCAAGCAGATAAACAAACAAGCTACTCTAATCCATATTCATGACAACACAGCAGTAAAATGAAAGGAAAAAGAGTAGTGAAGAATGATGCAAATACAAAGACAACACAGCAATGTGTTATTGAAGAGGAAAACGAAGTCCTCGGCTTAAAACCTCTCCACCGCCCTCCAAGCGGTAATCGATCCACTAGACAATCAGTTGGGATACATGGGTTAACAAGAGACCCTCCAAGCCTAATCCACTCGATATACCTAAGCCCACCAAGCTCCTACTCCAACAAGGCTTCTTGGAACCGTGTCTTGTCTAGCTCTCCGGATCCCGCAACAAGCTCCATGTTGCATCTATCATCCTTGGCTTCTTCCAATGCTTCCCAGTAGCACCAAATCCTCACTTAACACTCTGAAAGGGTGTGGTAAGTGTTTGGGCTATCAATCTCTTAAGGATATGAAAATGGAGAGCTAGGAGTTGAGGAAAATCCACAAGCAAATGTGTAGAGATACTGTCACGACCCAAATCCATGGAACATGAATTTAGATACATGACTAACTAAGCATAATTAATCCAAAATAATTCAGTACTCCAAAGAAACAGTACTTTAAAAAAAAAAAAAATCTCTTACAAAATCTAAACACCACAAATGGGAAGTTAATCTCCACCATAACAAAAACATGAATTACAAATTAAGGGTAACTAAAATCCTTTAAGGCTTCAAGTAATACTAACGTTGCCTACAGCTCCCACGCTCTACCTTGCACCTTACGAGTAATCCAAAGGTTCTGTTCCCCAACTAAACTTTAATCTGAAAATGGTAATTGATGGGGTGAGCCACACATCCAGTAAGCAATTATACACAATATACAACAGAATAGAGTCAAGCAAAGCACGAGTTTGATTTCACAATTTCACTCAAAATATTTGATATAGTTTTCCAAACATATAAAGAATCACTGAACACATATATATAATCAAATCTTAAAATTATTCAAAAATACATACAGATAATTGATCAGAGCACAGCATCACATATACACATCACATATTCTCACATACAATCCTGTGAGCGGATACCAACATCTAACCCCTGCTGGTGAGGGATCAACACATATTCTCACATACAATCCTGTGAGCGGATTTACACACATATCTGATATATCTGATCAATTCTAAAAACACTTATTTTAAGTCATATCACAAAGCAAAGTTTATACAAAATATAGTAATTTACTTGATATTAACAATTTATTTTCAAATATAGAGGCATATCAAAGATCACAATATTGAACAGAATATAAATCAAAGGATGCTTGACTCTCTTGGGAAACGAATAGAGATTGAGGAGTTTATATGAATAAATTACAATTCTTGAGTAAATTTCAAAATTAAATTTGCTAAAAGAAACATTTTAAATACCATTTGGAGAATAGGAATATGACCTTGAAATCACTTGGTTTTAACAAATTTAAAGAACAAGAACCTTTTTAGAAATCTTACATTGAAACTCAATTATTTGCGGAAAATAGATTAGTTTAAAAATCATCTTTTAAGTGAGACTTGGCCATTCAAAACTTATTTAAAATAAGAAGTATCTCCTTAAAACATTATTTAATAGTCGAAATTTCTCTTTCAATGATACAAAAATACTTTTGACAATCTTTAGAAAATATAAGTTTGAAATGCAAAACTTTTGAAAACTTCTAAGAACCTAATAGACAAAACTTGTGCACGTTATGCATAATTACTTACAGCACTTGGATCACTCTGAAAGTTCAGCTGAAACACCCTCCAAATAGGTCTCAAAATACTCTTAGATAGGACCTAGAATCAATCATGGAAATTATTTAATATCCTCCAAAAAATATAAATTTTACTAACTATACAAACTGACTCGCTAGTAAAATACTTTGCTGAACTAAAAGATAGCACTAATGCAAAGCATCTCTACCCAAAAAAATATGTGTTTCCTTGAATTTATCAAATCTCATAGGCAGCAACTAATACTATAGGATTTAAATATATAACTCCAAAGAAAAACTGTGGGCCAAATCTATTATGACTTTCTTCAAGGACTTAATTTCATTGACCCTAATGGATTTAATACCACAATATTACAATTTGGATAAAAGGCACAATGACATTGACCCTTTAAGAATAGTAGTTGGACCTTAAAATATCACTTTGTTTAGACTTAGTCAACACCTATGTAGAAGACCATTAAAGCTACAATAAGAAGCCTACGTCCTTGACAAAAAAAATGAGAGATAACAAGTGACATAAGGGTGGGGTCGGTGCAAATTTCTCCAGCAATTGGAATTAAAGTTGCAGCAGCCCAAAAGTTCCTATGCCCTACAAAAGTGACGCAATCTTGATACAAGATTTCAACAATTTTGGCTTTCGCTCAAGGGTTCAAACAGTGGTAGCAATTGTTGACTTATAACTAATTATATATATATATATATATCTCCTAATGCAAACTTAGAAGTCATGCCATGAACGTACACAACGACAATGGCAGTCCAATCGTAAAGTATCAGTAGAATTTTAGGACCAAAAATCAAACTTCTGAATAATCAATTCCAAGATAATCCTTATAAACTTTTAATTATTTGCTCTAATGGTGAGAAAATCATACCTTTAAAAATCCAATTGCCTCTTCAATTGTATGTGCTCTAACTCCAAGGAAAACCTTTTAGCCTCTCTGACAAAACCCTTTCTATGAAAATTCTGACTATCTTTTCCTCTACCCTGTAGTTTGTATTAGAGATGTGGGCTTAGTGGGTTAGCGGGCTGCAAATACTAATAAAAGAATACCTATGGCCCATCAATTATTTTTTTAAAATAAAAATATAATTATAACCTCAAATAAAAGTATGTGGGGTATTACACTCTTCCCCTCTTAAAATAAGTTTAGTCCTCTAAACTTGACGTACCTCAATTAGAGAATAGATAGGGGTATTTTTCTTTCATATCTTCCTCTTTTGCCCATGTCGCTTCTTGGGCTGTATGATTTCTCCACAACACCTTCACCAAGGATATAGTCCTTGAACGTAGCACTTGATCCTTCCTATCAAGAATCTGCACCGGTTGCTCCTCATAAGACAAGTCCTCTCTAACATTGATCGGCTCATATTCCAAAACATGTGATGGATCAAGCATGTATTTTCGTAACACTGATACGTGGAAGACATTATGAATATGTGACAAAGCTGGTGGCAATGCCAACCTGTAAGATACATTGCCCACTCTATCCAAGATCTCGAAAGGACCAATATACCTTTGACTTAATTTGCCTTTCTTCCCAAACCTCATCACACCCTTCGATGGAGACACCTTTAAGAATACATGATCCCCAACTTGAAACTCTAAGTCTCGCCTTCTATTATCTGCATAACTCTTTTGCCTACTTTGAGCAGCTAGGAGTCTTTCACAAATTAACTGAATCTTCTCCGTAGTCAATTGAACTAGTTCTGGACCAAGCAACTTCCTTTCACCCACTTCATTCCAACAAATAGGTGACCTACACTTCCGGCCATACAATGCCTCAAAAGGAGCCATCTCTATGCTGGAATGGTAACTGTTATTATAAGCAAACTCAATTAAAGGCAAGTGAGTCTCCCAACTACCTTTCAAGTCTAACACACAAGCTCTTAGCATGTCTTCAAGTGTCTGTATAGTTCTTTCTGACTGCCCATCAGTTTGAGGATGAAAAGCTGTACTAAAATCTAACTTGGTTCCCATAGCCCTGTGTAAACTGTTCCAAAACTTAGAGGTGAAACGAGGGTCTCTATCAGAGACTATAGAGACGGGAACTCCATGCAACCTCATTATTTCCATAACATATAATTGAGCCAATCTATCCAATGAAAACGTAGTCTTGATTGGTAGAAAATGGGAAGACTTGGTCAATCTATCCACTATTACCCATATAGCATCATGACCCTTAACTGACTTAGGCAATCCAATTACAAAGTCCATGGAGATATGTTCCCACTTCCAATCCGGAATACTGAGAGGCTGAAGTAATCCAACAGGCCTTTGATGTTCAACTTTAACTTGCTGACAAATTAAACACCGGGATACAAAATCTGCAATCTCTCTTTTCATATTATTCCACCAATATACTTCTCTGAGATCTCGATACATTTTGGTGCTACCTGGGTGAACAGTGTATGCAGATTTATGAGCCTCCTCCATAATTTCCCTTTTTAATTCAGTATTATTAGGAACACATAATCGGTTTCTAAATCGTAAAACACCATCACCATGAATGCCAAACTCAGCTCGATTACCTTCCTTTACCTCTTCCACAATCTTTACCAAATTAGGATCAGATCCTTGAGCAATCTTCACCTTTTCAACTAAGGTAGGCTGTACTCGAAAATGAGCAAGAAGTACCCTTGGCTCCTTAAATTGGAGCTCCACATTAATCTCCTTTAACTCTTCAAAAAAAAGTATTTTCCTCAAAATTATACTTGCCACCCTACCAGAGGATTTTCTACTCAAAGCATCAGCCACTACATTTGCTTTGCCTGGGTGATAATGTATCGTACAATCATAGTCTTTCAACAACTCAATCCATCTCCTTTGTCGCATATTCAATTCTTTTTGAGAGAACAAATATTTCAAACTTTTATGGTCAGTGTAAATCTCACATGTCTCCCCATATAAGTAGTGCCTCCATATCTTCAATGCAAAAACCACCGCTGCTAACTCCAAGTCATGAGTAGGGTAATTCTGGTCATACCTTTTTAACTTCCTAGAAGCATATGCTATCACCTTACCATGTTGCATAAGCACACAACCAAGACCTTTTTGTGATTCATCACTGTAAATTACAAATCCTCCTGAACCTGTTGGCAATGTCAAAACTGGAGCAGAAACCAACCGGTCTTTCAATTCTTGGAAGCTCTTTTCACATTCATCTTTCCACAAGAATTTAGCATTCTTTTGGGTCAACCTAGTCAAGGGACCTGCTATACATGAAAAACCTTCAACAAACCTCCTATAGTAACCTGCAAGACCCAAGAAACTACGAACTTCAGATACATTTGTTGGTCTCGGCCAATTTACCACTGCTTCCACCTTTTAGGATCCACAAAAATGCCATCCTTAGATATTACATGCCCCAAAAACATTACCTCATCTAACCAAAACACACACTTCTTAAACTTGGCATATAATTTTTTGCTCCCTTAAGATTTGCAACACCATCCTCAAATGTTCTTCATGTTCCTCCTGAGTTTTAGAATATACTAGAATATCATCAATAAAAACAATAACAAACCGGTCCAAATGAGGCTTGAACACACGGTTCATTAAATCCATGAAGGCAGCAGGGGCATTAGTCAACCCAAATGGCATCACTAGAAACTCGTAGTGTCCGTAACGAGTACGAAAGGCAGTTTTAGGTATATCCTCTTGCTTAACCTTGAGTTGATGATAACCTGATCTAAGGTCAGTCTTCGAGAAGACTTTAGCACCTTGTAATTGATCAAACAAATCATCAATTCTAGGTAAAGGATATTTGTTCCTCACAGTGACCTTATTCAACTGCCTATAGTCAATGCATAATCTCATAGACCCATCCTTTTTCTTTACAAAAAGAACAGGAGCACCCCAAGGAGATACACTGGATCAAATGAATCCCTTTTCTAAAAGCTCTTGCAATTGCAATTTAAGCTCCTTCAACTCAGCAGGTGCCATGCGATATGGTGCCATAGAAATAGGTGCAGTTCCTGGCACTAAGTCAATGGCAAATTCTATCTCCCTATCAAACGGTAACCCAGGGAGATCCTTAGGAAATACATCAACAAAGTCCCTCACAATAGGAATGTCATCAATCTTAATCCCTTCCTTCTGGTTATTCACCACATATGCAAGATAACCTTTACAACCTTTTCTAAGTAATTTATTTGCATGAATGGCAGAAATAACATTAGGCATGAGGCTCTCTCTTGACCCATGAAATACAAATTTAGGTCGACCCGGAACACAAAACACCACTTCCTTCTTGTAACAATCAACATTAGTATGATAAGCTGCTAACCAATCCATGCCTAATATTACATCAAATTCTTGAATTTCTAAGAGAATCAAATCAACCAACAACTCATTTCCTCCAATCTTAATCACACAAGACTTATATATAAACTCAGCAACCATAGTTTTACCCAAAGGAGTAGAAACAGAAAGTTCAAAGTCCAACAATTCAGGCACACAATCAGCATATTTCATATAAGCACAGGATACAAAGGAATGAGTAGAACCAGGATCAATAAGAACTCGTACAGTATGAGAAAATATGGGAATGGCACCTGTTACCACTGACTTGGATGCCTTAGCATCTTGCTCAGTAATAGCAAACACGCGTCCTTGGACTTTTGGCCTTTGCTTCACTTCAGTAGGCTTAGCCACCAACTCACTCTTCATGGATGGGCAATCTTTGATACGATGACCCATTTGACCACACTTAAAACAAGCCCCGCTTTCACGATAGCAAACACCCTTATGCTTTTTACCACACTTCTGACAAACCTTTATTACCTGTTGCACCATTTTAGTCTCTGGTTCTGTTGTAGTCTTCTTCTTAAATGGCTTATTATGCTCATTCCCTCTATGAAACCCTTCAGTCTTAGGCCTTTTATTATTCTGGCTCCTAATCCTCTGATAGTCTTCACACTCCTTCTCAACAACCTTTGCAGTCTCCACAACCTCAGAATATGACTTCAATCGTAAGGCTGCCATCCTAGTTCTGATACTTGGTCGCAGTCCTCTTTGAAATTTCTTAGCCTTCCTAACATCATCAGCCACAATGTGAGGGGCAAATCGAGACAACTCAATAAATTTAGCCTCATACTGTAACACCGTTTTATTCCCTTGAATGAGCTCCATAAACTCCACTTCTTTCTCATCCCGTACACTTTCTGGAAAATATTTCTCATAAAAAGCATCAAGGAAAACAGTCCAAGTTAATATCTCATCTTCCTCAAGTGGCACAGTCTTTTTGGTGGATCTCCACCAATGCTTTGCTTCTCCCTTCAGTATAAAGGAAGCAAAAGAGACTTTTTGCACTTCAGTACAACCAATCACATCAAAAATTTTCTCCATTTGCATTATCCAGGATTCCGCTTCTGTAGGATTAGGGTTGCCCAAAAATGAAGGAGGACCCAATTTCCTGAATTGCTCAATAGTACATCCTTCAATCTCAGCATCTTTGGGCTTAACTGTTCCACTAGTACTAACATGCTTCTCCACCACCTCAGCAAGACTTCTGATAGCACTTAAAACACCCTCAAGGCTCTCAGATTTTGGTTCAAGACCAGAAGGGGTAGAATTGCGGGGTGGCATTTTCCTATAACCAAACAAACAACACTTTAGAGTAGGATAAACCTCAAAGAAAAATCATAGAATACAAGACATACTAAAGCTTTTACTATTCTTATGATCCTAAGCATACAGGCACATAGCTTCTAACAATTATCAACCCATAAAAATACCCTTTGATTATCCAATGATTCAAGCCTATTCTTCCACATCCTATACAAAAACATCATAAATCCTAATTGTCTACAGAATCATAACCTAGAGCTCTGATACCAACACTGTCACGACCCAAATCCATGGAACATGAATTTAGATACATGACTAACTAAGCATAATTAATCCAAAATAATTCAATACTCCAAAGAAACAGTACTTTTAAAAAAAAAAATCTCTTACAAAATCTAAACACCACAAATGGGAAGTTAATCTCCACCATAACAAAAACATGAATTACAAATTAAGGGTAACTAAAATCCTTTAAGGCTTCAAGTAATACTAACGTTGCCTACAGCTCCCACGCTCTACCTTGCACCTTACGAGTAATCCAAAGGTTCTGTTCCCCAACTAAACTTTAATCTGAAAATGGTAATTGATGGGGTGAGCCACACATCCAGTAAGCAATTATACACAATATACAATGGAATAGAGTCAAGCAAAGCACGAGTTTGATTTCACAATTTCACTCAAAATATTTGATATAGTTTTCCAAACATATAAAGAACCACTGAACACATATATATAATCAAATCTTAAAGTTATTCGAAAATACATACAGATAATTGATCAGAGCACAGCATCACATATACACATCACATATTCTCACATACAATCCTATGAGCGGATTTACACACATATCTGATATATCTGATCAATTCTAAAAACACTTATTTTAAGTCACATATCACAAAGCAAAGTTTATACAAAATATAGTAATTTACTTGATATTAACAATTTATTTTCAAATATAGAGGCATATCAAAGATCACAATATTGAACAAAATATAAATCAAAGGATGCTTGACTCTCTTGGAAAACGAATAGAGACTGAGGAGTTTATATGAATAAATTACAATTCTTGAGTAAATTTCAAAATTAAATTTGCTAAAAGAAACATTTTAAATACCATTTGGAGAATAGGAATATGACCTTGAAATCACTTGGTTTTAACAAATTTAAAGAACAAGAACCTTTTTAGAAATCTTACATTGAAACTCAATTATTTGCGGAAAATAGATTAGTTTAAAAATCATCTTTTAAGTGAGATTTGGCCATTCAAAACTTATTTAAAATAAGAAGTATCTCCTTAAAACATTATTTAATAGTTGAAATTTCTCTTTCAATGATACAAAAATACTTTTGACAATCTTTAGAAAATATAAGTTTGAAATGCAAAACTTTTGAAAACTTCTAAGAACCTAATGGACAAAACTTGTGCACATTATGAATAATTACTTACAGCACTTGGATCACTTTGAAAGTCCAGCTGAAACACCCTCCAAATAGGTCTCAAAATACTCTTAGATAGGACCTAGAATCAATCATGGAAATTATTTAATATCCTCCAAAATATATAAATTTTACTAACTATACAAACTGACTCGCTAGTAAAATACTTTGCTGAACTAAAAGATAGCACTAATGCAAAGCATCTCTACCCAAAAAAATATGTGTTTCCTTGAATTTATCAAATCTCATAGGCAGCAACTAATACAATAGGATTTAAATATATTACCCCAAAGAAAAACTGTGGGCCAAATCTATTATGACTTTGTTCAAGGACTTAATTTCATTGACCCTAATGGATTTAATACCACAATATTACAATTTGGATAAAAGGCACAATCTGACATTGACCCTTTAAGAATAGTAGTTGGACCTTAAAATATCACTTTGTTTGGACTTAGTCAACACCTATGTAGAAGACCATTAAAGCTACAATAAGAAGCCTACGTCCTTGACAAAAAAAATGAGAGATAACAAGTGACATAAGGGTGGGGTTGGTGCAAATTTCTCCAGCAATTAGAATTAAAGTTGCAGCAGCCCAAAAGTTCCTATGCCCTACAAAAGTGACGCAATCTTGATACAAGATTTCAACAATTTCGGCTTTTGCTCAAGGGTTCAAATAGTGGTAGCAATTGTTGACTTATAACTAATTATATAGATATATATATATATATATATATATATATCTCCTAATTCAAACTTAGAAGTCATGCCATGAACGTACACAACGACAATGGCAGTCCAATCGTAAAGTATCAGTAGAATTTTAGGACCAAAAATCAAACTTCTGATTAATCAATTCCAAGATAATCCTTATAAACTTTTAATTATTTGCTCTAATGGTGAGAAAATCATACCTTTAAAAATCCGATTGCCTCTTCAATTGTATGTGCTCTAACTCCAAGGAAAACCTCTTAGCCTCTCTGACAAAACCCTTTCTATGAAAATTCTGACTATCTTTTCCTCTACCCTGTAGTTTGTATTAGAGATGTGGGCTTAGTGGGTTAGCAGGCTGCAAATACTAATAAAAGAATACCTATGGCCCATCAATTATTTTTTTAAAATAAAAATATAATTATAACCTCAAATAAAAGTATGTGGGGTATTACATATACGTTGGTATAACAATCTCTAACTCTCAAGGTTTGTGACTAGGGTTTTCTCTCAGAAGCACTCCTCAACATTTGTGAGTAATGTGGATATATATATAGTGTGGGTACAAAAAGTGTGTATCAGATAGGACGATCAAGCAAAACAGAATGTTTCGCGAGTGTCTTATGGGAAGGCCTTACCCGCGAGCTACTTGTGAAACATGGCTGTCTCCATCTGACCTGACTCTTCCCATTCTAGTCATATGCAGGGTATATGCATCACTTCGCAGGATGCTTAGTCGTGAGATACCCATAAAAACTCTTCAGTCTTTAATTGTTTGAGTCTTCACACTCTCTCTCTCTCTCTTACACAACCCTTACGATTAAATCCCACAATAAATACAGGGTACAACAGATTGAATAAAATTACAATAAAATTTGGCACGGAATTAAAGCCAACAAAACACATAGTTGTAAATTACTTATGTAAATTTTTTTAATGGTCACTAAAATGAGGAAAATGCTATAAGTTTTTTATAAATTACTTATGTAACAAGCGGTTATTGGTAAGTAAAAAAATTATATGAGTGTTGTGCCCATATGCGAACCAATAAGAATTTGCTGCCAAAAGGTTTGTAAAAATGATATAAAAAATTTTGTGAGTGTAGCATTATTCTTAAAAGAATTAATGATATTCTTAAAAGAATTAATGATATTCTTAAAGGTAAATAAAATGTAATTTATAGAACAAAATTGCTAAAATTAATACACATATATATAATAATATTTTTTTAAAAAAATTAGGGGTGGCCATTGCCCCCCCTGATCCAAGGGTAGTTCCACCACTGAGTTCTAATGAAACAAACCTCACTAAAAAATTCTTTGTGAATAAAAAGTTATAGTCAAAACACTGAACAAATGTTATTTTTCAATATCGATTTCAAAGCGATTTAAGAACTTTTGAGTTGTAATTAATTCCAAACTATTGTGAACTCTTTAATTATCCTCAGTTGACATATGTCAAGTTCATCATTGGGGCCGAGAACCAAAATTTACTAACGGTTACAAAATGCAGTGTCTACAGATGCTTCTCTTTTAACTTTTCTTGCATTGCAAGCATAGTTAAAAGCCTAAAGAGACAAAAATTTTGTAAGTTAATAAACTTTGAGTCCACACACACACACACTACACATAAACATGCAAGCAATCATGCAAACATGGGGGCGTGCTCAAAAAAGGCTATTGGTGCACTTCCAAGAAGAAGTGTTAAAAACCAAATAAAAGAAAAAACTAAGATGCTTTCGAGTTTTAAAGACTCTAACTTTGAGTTTTAAGGACTCTACCTTCATGACACACGCACATGCAAGCAATCATGCAAACAAGAAATGCATCATAGAGACATAAAAGAAAATCTGGGACCGGCAAAACACAAACAAAAGGTGGCAAAATTTACGCCAAAAGGGACCATGTGAATCATGTGACACACAAATTGGCCACTTAAAAATGAAAAATTTACGCCAAAAGGGACCACTCGACTAAACAATTTACGTCCAAACACAAACAGGCCGCTCAAGAATGATAAATTTACACCAAGGGGACCACTCGAAGCAAAAAATTTACGTCCAAACACAAACAAGCCACTCAAGAATGAGAAATTTACGCCAAGAGTACCACATGAAGTGAGAAATTTACTATTGAATGTTCATATTAATCACATGTTAGGGTTCTTGCTATTTTGTGTGTTTTGATTAGTTTTAATCCTCTGTTTAGGTCTTATCGAGCGTAGCTTTCACATGTTTAGGTATAGGGTTAGTAGAATAACATGTTTCACATGCTTGAATTGATAGATTTATGATTAGAGTTTATGCTTTGATGAATCACATGAAAATTCATGAGAATTTGAACATGCATTGATGCATAGGTGCTAAGGTGTTATGGTGCAGCGAGGTAAGTGAGGTAAGTGATGCATAATTACATGAACATGCATTTGACTTGGTTGATGAACATGATGAACTTTCTTGATTGATGAACATGATAAATATACTTGATTAATGCCTTGTTGATGTTGTTGTTTTGCGATGTGATTGCTGCCTTTGGATATATATTGTGATGCAATCTTTATATTGTGATGTGATCTTTAATATGTTGTGTGTGTTACTTCTTTAAGTGCATGATGTATGGTTAGGTTAAGGATTAAGGCTCTTTTAATAAACTCTTTAATTAAATATGGCCTAGCAACACACAATGGAGGCCGGCCCACAAGCCAGGTAGTCTTGGGTGCCAAACACCTTCCCAAGCCGTATACAAACTCCGAACCCATAATCTGGTATGTAGAACTATGCATGTAAGTGATTGGCCCAAAAAGCCCAACATGGTTCCTAGACCAAATCTATGTGGCGAATCCTTTTTTTTTTTTTTTTTCGCCACAGTCCACTCAACTAAGGCATACTCCCTTTGCGCCCACAGTGGATGTAAATTTCTCACTTCGAGTGGTCCCATTGGAGTAAATTTCTCATTCTTGAGTGGCTTGTTTGTGTTTAGATGTAAATTTCTTACTTTAAGTGGTCCACTTGGCGTAAATTTCTCATTTTTGAGTGGCCTGTTTGTATTTGGACATAAATTGCTCGATTGAGTGGTCCCTTTGACGTAAATTTCTTATTCTTGAGTGGCCTATTTGTCTTTGGATTAGGTAGAGTCCTTAAAACTCGAAGGTAGAATCCTTAAAAATTGAAAACATCCCAAATTTTCTTTTATGTCTTTTATGATGCATTTCTTGTTTGCATGATTTCTTGCATGTATGTGTGTTATGAAGGTAGAGTCCTTAAAACTTGAAAACATCTCAGTTTTTTCTTTTATGTGGTTTTTCACATTTCCTGTTGGAAGTGCACCAATCACCATTTTTAGCACGGCCCTATATTTGCATGATTGCTTGCACGTTTGTGTTTGTGTTTGTGTGTGTGTGTGGACTCAAAGTTTATTAATTTGCAAAATGTTTGTTTCTTCAAGCTTTTAAATATATGTGTAAAAAGCAAAGTTAAAAGAGGGGCATCTGAAGACACTGCATTTTGTACCTGTTAATAAATTTTGGTCCCTGGCCCTAATGATGAGCTTGACATATGTCAACCAAGGGTAATTAAAGAGTTTACAATAATTTGGAAGTAATCACAACTAAAAAGTACTCAAATCGCTTCAAAATCAATACTGAAAAATGACATTTCTCATTGTTTTGACTATAACCATGGTTTTAAAAACTGGTACGGTGAAAGAACCGGAAAAATATCTAATTACCGGTTTTATGGTCGAACCGGGGTCCGACCGATGGTCGAACCGGTGACATCATAAATAATTTAATTAAAATATTAAAATAATTTTTGTTTAAAATTTGAATTTTAATAACTTATATTAAGAAAATATAAAAATTAGAAAAAGTGTTTTTTTTTTCTCCCTACCACATTACTTTTCTTGTCAGTAATTGTTGACAAAACTATTAATATTTAAGTTTCATCTTTTAGTTTATATAAACATAATAATATAACTTTAACTATTTATTTAACCAAGAAAATTTAAATAAATAAATAAATAAAACCCAAAGTCGGATGACTAGACAAGTCACTGACTTATGAGTTATGACTATTCTTTAACAATCCAATTTCCCACTCCGCCACTCTTAGCCACACGTTTTTTTTTTTTTTTTTTTTTTTTTTTTTTTACATCTCTTGAAGCTAGCACTCCACTCCGGCACTCCCCACTTTACTTACCACCAAAGACTCTTTATTTTTCCAGCCTTTTGGCCTCCACAAAATCCTTATCTTCCTCTCTATCTCAAGAAGTTAGATCCATTATTTATCTCTGCAATACCATCATCAGTTCCTCTCATTTCTCCCTTTCTCACTGAAGATCTGTAGATACCACTCCAAAAAGCTAATTTCAACCCCAAGCATGAATATTCAGTCATTTTCTCTCTCTCAAGCATAGCCAATCTTAAGAAAAAATACTTTATTGCAACAATTTGTCCTCACCATCAACAAATCTGAGAAAAAAGAAGATTTTTACTGCAAAAAAACTCCATTGTAGATCTCTTTCAGCAATTTTACAAAACCGGTTCGACCTTCGGTTTTTCTAGTTCTCAGGTTGAACCGGCTGGTTTTTACTATTTACCGATTTTTAAGGTATTTTCGGTTTTTTATCATAACCGGATTAAAGGCCGGTTCCTGGTTGAATCGATCGGACCAGTCCGGTTTTTAAAATCATTACTATAACTTTATATCCACAAAGAAATTTTGAGTAAAGTTTGTTTCATTGGAAATTAGACATCATGGGTTTCAATTTGAACACAAAATATGCCTAATTTGGACTTATATTGAGTAAGTTATCACCATTTGAAGTTGGGCCAACTAGGCAGTCCGATTTTCTGAATTTTAAAACTTCATTTTAAGAGCCCAAAAAATCATGCTTTGATGCGGGCCAGTGCCTAGATCCTTGGGAACATTCAAAGACCATTGAAAAGCCCTGAAAACTCTAATTTTAACTTGTAAATACTAATCTTATGTCTCAAATCAAAACTCTAGCTAGAGAGAGTTATTTTTTGGCCTTCATCTTCTCTAAAACCCTATTTTCTCTTTTGAAAACCCTAGGGTAACAGCTAGCACATTTTTGAAACATTCAAAACCTCTCTTTAGTTAGTTCTATGGCAAAAACTAATGTTCTAATTTGATTTCTCAAAAACCTTTTTCAATTAAGCTTTGTTCTTGAGTTGTGATTCCTAAAAAACTATTGTTTTCTTTAATTCCTTTGTTCTATCAATCTAATCTGTGTTGTAGGCACTGAGGGGCCAGTTAAACAAACTTCAAACTCATAATCTTAAGTAAGGTGAGTGTTCTTTCCATGAACTCTTTATTTGTTTAATAGAATTTTTATGAGTTTCTTAATGTAGTTTCTCTAATTGTTTTATTTGATTTGCTTGTTGATTTTAATTGTTTTAATATCTGTTAATATGATTTTAGGTTGTTTATAATCTGTTCTTATAGACACTCGATTTTGCACCCATAATTTAATCTAGGAAGATGACTAGAGTTACCATTCATATACCCAAAATTTAAAGTTGCATTACATGCATTAATTCATTCATTGCATATTATAAAAATGATTTTGAGGTTCTAACGATTGCAACGATATGCCCGATTTCCAAATCAAACCGTCGAATTAATAGATATCACAAGATCAAGTTTTCACAGTCTGCATGCATTTTGTTTAGATGGAGCCAATCACGTATGATTAATTCAAATTAATTCTAATTGGTTAGACAATTAAAATTAATTAAATAATTTTTTGATTGGTTGTTGGTTAGTGTCAAAAATAAGCTTGCTTGCATGAGAATAAAGTGAATAATCAGATAACAAAGAAGTTGCGGATAATCAAGTCTTTTTTGGAATATTTGTCTACAAGATAATTATCACTTTAAAGACCTGAATATCAAGAAAATGGAATTAATTTTTAGAATATAGATTAAAAATGCGTCTAGGTACGATTCCCGTTTCAAAAATCCTCAAAAAAGGAGTCCAAATTGGACCAAAACTCAAACACGGGCTTGGCATCCAAAAGGGCTATTCGGCACATGACAAGTGCCGATCAGCACTTCCCAAGTTCCGATTGGCCCAAAGCTTTGCCCGGCTTGGGGACCTCCTGATTAAGATAGAGCCTATCTTTTTCAACTTTTTAGAGATAAGGACGCATTCCAATTTGTATTTGATCTTATTCAGCATCCCAACCTCTATAAATAGGGGAAACAAATTAGAATTAAGGGCTCTTCTCTTTGGAATTTTCAATTCCCCTTACGTTAAAGACGTTCTAAAGACTTTTGCTTTAGGAACTTCTTTTTTGTAAGTAAGGTATTTTAGACCTCAAAGAGGTGAATAAACTTCTTTGATTTCTAAAATATTCATTCATTAGAAGAGAATGCTCATGCAAGAGGTATTTTGTTCTTCTTCTTTCTTTTCTTTTTCCATTAATTAGTTTGTTTTTGTTTGATGCATGAATATGTTTAGTATGTTTTATTATGTCTTGTTCTTAATATATAATTGCCATGCTTAGATACCTTAGATGATTGTTTATTTCAATTCTTTCTTTTTAACTTCAAAATCTGCAATGATTAACAAAAATTTTACGAAGATTCAAAACTGATTTGTATTTTCAAATCTAATTTTTTTGCTAAAACTAATCTGTATTTTTAGATCTGATTTTTTTTAAATTGATCTGTATTTTCAAATCTGTATTTTTTCAAAACTCAAAACTAATTTGTATTTTCATTAAATACATATCTAATTTTATTTTTTTTAAGTTTTCTTTGTTATAAAAGTACAGATTTTAAAATTCATAAGAAATAAGATTTTAGGTTTTTGTTGTTGTTGTTGTTGTTGTTGTTGTTGTGATGCATGCATAATAAATTTGTCTTATGAATGTGAATCCTCCTTCAAAGGTCCTTTTTATTCGTTTCCAACAACAAATCTGGTTTTTCATAAACCAATTTTTTTTTTTTTTTTTTTTACAAAACATATTTGATTTTTCTTGATAAAATCTTGATTTTTACACTTCACAAAACAAATCTGATTTT
Organism: Quercus agrifolia; assembly: GCA_029955455.1. Lineage (NCBI taxonomy): Eukaryota > Viridiplantae > Streptophyta > Magnoliopsida > Fagales > Fagaceae > Quercus > Quercus agrifolia. The sequence continues at coordinate 45,947,176 of JARQAD010000004.1, read as the reverse complement.
TTACAAACCAAGTCTTATTTATTTATTTTAATTCATAAAACAGATCTGAATATTCTTTTTAAAAAGAAGACATCATTCATAAGACAAATTTTTTTGAATTATTTTTTGTCGACTGTTTGTCATGTGTGTTCAACATATCATTCAACATAATGTAAAAAAGGGTATATTGGTCATTAGAGTCTAGGAGACCAGACTCTATCTAGGTATAATGGGTGTCTAACATTTTTCCATTCCATAACCTAACCCTCGAGTTTAGAATTGTTGGTTTTGGTAGATTGTAACTAGGACCAAAAGCTTTGTATTCTTTTGCATAGATTGTAAATAGGACCCAAAGCCTTGTAACGTTAATTTACCAAAGTTGTACTTTTCTTTATTCAATCAATGACAGTGAAGTATTTTGAACATGTAATTTGTATTTATTTTTTCTTATTTTTTTGTATAAAAAATAAATAACGACTCTACTCCACTTACCTAAAAAGAGAGATGCCCTTAAAAGTACCCAAATCTTTTTTTTGAAGGGCCCTAATTTCCTGGTTTCTCACAGTTCTTATTGTTGTTGGTTTATTATTTTGGTTTTATGTAAAGTTTAACATGTTTATTTATCATATGTTATTATTATTATTTTTTTTGGGGAGAAACTATTATGTGTTAGTTTTATTATATGTTAATTTAGTATATTTGTTTGATTTGTTTCATGGTTATTTGTTTATGATAAAATTTTGTGTTTTTGTTTTATGTGAGTTTAGTTTTTAGGGTTTCTAACATGCTTGTTTGGTCTCACATGTTATATCTTTGTTTGATTAAATCTCTAAAAATGTAATTTTTCGAATCAATGTTAAATGATGCGTACTCATCCATCAAGTATGGGGCAAAAATCTTGTTTTTATTATTTAGTTATTTTTCACATGATATTTGATTTTGTTTGACTTTGTTTAGGTTAATTAATTGTGTTTAATTATTTTTCATGTTTGTTTGAATCTTTTTGCCATGTTTGGTTTATTTTATAATCTTTCCTTATGTGTGTGATTTAATTGTTATCTTTTCCTTTTTAGTATATGTTTGACTGTGTTTTATTTGTTTCCTTTTATATTGTGATGTGATCTTTAACATGTTGTATGTTTTATTTATACCTTAAGTGCATGATGTATGTTTAGGTAAGGATTATGACTCTATTAATAAACTCTTTAATTGAATATGACCTAACAACACATAATGGAAGCCGGCCCACAAGCCAGGCGGTCTTGGGTGTCTAATACCTTCCCAAGTTGTACCTAAACTCCAAACTCGTAATCTAGTATGCAGAACCATGTATGTAAGTAATTGGCAAAAAAGGCCCAATATAGTCTTAAACCTAATCTAGGTGGTAACTCCACTTTTCTCCGCCACAGTTCACTTGGCAGAGGCGTACTCTTCTTTGTGCAAAGAAAAATGGGCTACTAAAATGGGCTAACCTCTGATTTTTTTTCTTTTTTTGAAAATCTTTATTTTGAAAGAAACTCTTTTTGAAAACTCAATTTGATTTTTTTTTAGAAAGAATATATATATTTACAAAAAATTCACTTTTTTTTTCTTAGGAATTTATATAAAAATATCTCACCAAAAACTCACATTCTCTGTTTTGAAAGAAACTCTATCTTGAAAAAAATTATTTACAAAGAAACTCAAAAAATTTGGAATTTATTATGAAAAATTTATTTGTTTTTTTTTTTTTTTTTGGGTGAAAACTTCACATTTGTTTTTTGAAAAATTTTATTAAGAACTTGAAAACTTGAAATTTTTTTTGGTTTTTTTTTTAAAAAATAAAATAAAATAAAAGACTAAAAAAGGTTGTCCCATTTATTAGCCCAACAAAAAAATTCAAACAAAGCACACACAATTGGGTAACCCTACATGGTTGGGTTTTAAGCTTTTCTACATGTGGGTAAGCTTCTTAAAGCTAAAGGGACAGATCAGTAGGTCAATCACAACTAGGTGGGCCATGATTCCAACCTTAGGTCTAAATGGACCGTAGTGGATTGGTGGCAAACCGTTAACGTACTCAATGCCCATCATACGCAATGACATAGATTGTGAGTTAATGGGATAAACTCCAGAAGACTTTGCACCCACAATGACGACTCCATTGGGGATAGAGATGAAGTTTACTCCGACATGTTGTTAGACCATAATTAAATAAAATTTTTATTAATTGAGCCCAATCCTATTTTATTTGTTTGCACACACTTCACTTGGTTTTTTTGTCCCTTTCACCCCGATTGGTGATGAGTGGGAAGATAAGTACACTCCATTTGGGCCAAATTCTTCTAGAGTTCATCTCACCAAGTCATAATCTATGCCATTGCCTATAATGAGATTTGAGTACGTTAGCAGTTTGTCACCAATCCACTACAGCCCATAGACCCTTGAGAATGTCCAAAGATTATTAAAAAGTCCTAAAAACCCTAATTTTAACTTATAAATACTCATCTTATGTTTTTGTAAACACAAAATTTCTCAATTGCAGAAAATCAAACAATTGAAAAGAAATATGGTTTGTAAATATAAATTTGTATTGATGTATAATGAGTACAATCTCTATTTCAATTCTTTTACAAAAGAATACCCTCTGATTCTATCTTCTTTGAACTTGACTTGAACAAGAGATCTTCTTGACTTTGGTTGGAAGATGGATTGAACGGTCTTCACAACAAATCTCTAGCTTTGAGCTTATTAGGGATTTATTGTTCTTCAAGTCTTCAAATGTGAAGGTTCATAAGTTGAAATTCTTCGGGGCTTTAGAGGCTTGATCCGTTGAGCTTCAAAGATTTGGGTTTATTGAAGTTTATGGAAGCTTTTTAACTTATTTCCAATAGAACTTCAAAGAACACGAACAAGAGATCTTCTTGACTTTGGTTGGAAGATGGATTGAACGGTCTTCACAACAAATCCCTAGCTTTGAGCTTATTAGAGATTTGTTGTCCTTTAAGTTCTTCAAGCCCTTTGAATGTTCTTCAAGTTCTTCAAAGATTCTTGAGACAAAATTTCTCCAGAGCTTGGCCTCTTGAAAACTTGGTGTCTAAAATGAGAGGGGATGTCCTCTATTTATAGTGATTTTGGAGGATAAGCTCCACTTTGAATTGATATACTTGAAAGTATGTAGTAGACTTTTGATTGGCCCAAATTCTTCTTAGAGATAATTATCTCTATTTATCTATTTTTATAAATATCATATTTTGATAAAGATAATAATCAATAAAGATAAATAATTATCTCTATTTAATTTATTTTAATAAAGATAATTATCTATCAATTTTGAATAGAAAATTTATCTTTATTTTATTTATTTATTTTATTTTATTTTATTTATTTAAAAAGATAATTATCCATAAATTTTGAATAGGAAATTTATCTTTATTTTGTGGGCCAAATGACACGTGGCAATTTTTGATATGCCAATGTGATGCCAATTTGGATGGCACATGTCATCATCTAATTTAATTAATTTAATGACATTAATTTAGAATTTGCCACTAAACTTTGATGTGGCCTTTTATAATTGGCTTAAAATTTTGTCTCTTACAGTCTTAAATCAAAACCCTAGCTAGAGTGAGTATTTTTTGGCCTCCATATTCTCTAAAATCCTTTTTTCCCTTTTCAAAACCCTAGGGCAACACCTTCGAACGTTTTTTACAAAATTAAAACCTCTTTTAGTTAGTTCAAAGGCAGAAAGTTTGTTTTCCAAATTGTTTTCTAAAACTTTTTCAAAATCTTTTGTTCTTGAGTTGTGATTACTAAAAAATTTTGTGTTCTTTGATTATCTTTGTCTTCTCCATCTAATCTTTGTGTTGTATGCACTAAGGGGTCAGTTAAACAGTCTCAAATCTGTGATTCTAAAGCAAGGCAAGTCTCTTTTTCCTCAAAAAAATCATCATCAAAGATAGAGTCTTCATCTTGAGGTTCTTGTACTACCTTTTTCTTCTTTCCTTGAGCACCTTCAAGATGGTGAAGAAGTTACATTAATTGCTTTATTCTGAACATGCCCAAACCATTTCAAGCGAGTTTCATTTATATTTTCATCAATAGGGGCCACTTATTTATTTAAGAGAAATTCATCTTTTCAAATCCCATCTTTCAGTAGATTTTACATATCTATCTTAACATTCTCATTTCATCTATACTTATTTTATAAATATGTAAAATTCGCTACTATAAAACATAACTAGCCTTATAGTACATATATACTTAGATTAGGTTAAAGTTTTACACACATATACATTTTTTTTTCTTTGTCAAAAAATAAAAAAAGTGTATATGTGTGTGAAACTCTTTTCTAGATACTTGAATCTCGACTCTTGCCTTCTACATCCTACAAAAACTTTGTATTTGTAAAATAACCATCATACAAGAATGTTCGGTGTTACCAATGACCATTTCTAAGAGGCGTGAATTTACATAGTTGACTAACTTTCAGCAAATAAATATTCATTAATCTCAAAAAAAGCCAGTGGACATTTCTAAGAGGCATGATTTAATCACAGTTGACTAAGCTTCAGTAAATAAATATAGTATCTGTTAATGTTGGGAAAACCATGACCATTTCTAAGAGGCACGATTAAATCATAGTTGACTTAGCTCAGAAGGGAAAAGAAAATAAATGAAACCCTTAAATGAAATCCTTTCTTAAAGGGACTAAGCTTCAATAAATGACTAAGCTTCAATATTTAATTTTACATACCTCTTCCTTTAAATGAAACCCTTTCTTAAAGGGAAAATAAAATAAAATTCCTTGTGAGAATAGTATATCAAAATTTTACATTAATTATTAAGATCTATTTTGAGAACTCGTACATTATAAGGCTTCGTGAGTTTGTATATATGGACTTGTAACAAAATATTTCGAGGGAGTTAGGGAAAACCATAAATTAGAGGCGAGTTGTGATGATAATAATGATATTGATTATACTCGAGTCAGTTCTAATGCAAGCTAATGGAAATTCTCCTCCTCTCCTTCCATCTCGTAGATCGCATCATATACATTATGTCAATTTTCCACCGTCTCCACCTCGTCTATCTCGTAAATCGCATTTATATGTCGCCCCCACCACCATATATATATTAGGACGGAATTCTATGCTGTTTCTTCCCCACCACCAGGAGTTGCCAAAAATGGCAGGCGTCATAATTTTGATTGGAGAATGGAGAGGATAAAATTGAAGCAAACAGATTTGTTCTCTGAGATTAACTATAAGCGACGGTATTGAGTAAGCGGACTAGTTGAGTACAGACAAAACGATAGTTACGACCTAGATGGAGAAAAGGGAAGACAGACGGACCCTCCATAGTGGACGGGTTCAAGTTAAACGGATGCAGGGGAGATGGGTAGTAGAGCCACGTGGCATCTATGTGGCTTAAGTGGTCTCTAAGAAACCTCAAATGAAAATATCTTGTGCCCTACGACTAACCCTAATCAATGAGATCTCTGTATGGTAAGAATCCCATGAAATACGTGTATTTATGAAGATCTTCCCTATAAGGAAACACCTTTTCTGCCAAGAAAACCAAGATTGGTTCTACACTACTATAAAAACCCAAAACCCCCCAAAACCAAGGTATGCCTAATTTACCCCAGCTCTTGGCACTCTAGAGTGGTGAAAGTTTTCTAACTTAACCTTCGGAAGGTCTTTGGCCGGTACTACACCGGTACTCTTTACAAGGTCTTCTTTGTTTGTTTCGCAGGTTTTGTCTAGAGCGTAGGAGGAACGTGCTGCTCACTGACGATTTTTGGCATCATCAGTTGGCGCCGTCTGTGGGAAACTCGAGATTAGACCAAAATCCATACTACCGCTTCCGAGAAAAAGAGTTGCATGGTACTTACTCGCCTGATGGCAACCAACAATAACGAAGAGCCACGCACTACTGCCCTTGAAAGATAGGTGCAGACCCTAGCTACAGCAGTGGAATGCCTTACTAAGCAAAACCACGATCTGGAGGAGCAACTGTGCCAAAGGGATGCTGGGCCCAACAGTCACGAAAAAGAGCAAGAGGGCACCAACGCCGAAAGAAGGGATCGAGAAGGATCGGAAGGCAGCAACGCTCCGAGCAGATAGGAGCGACAAGATACCAGCCGTCCATCTATCACAGAAACAGCACCACCACACATGGCTGCAGAGATGCAGATGATGAAGGAGATAATGGACTTCATGATGAACGCCCTTAGAAGACGGGTGTTAAGCGACCTTGACAAGTTAGTCCACCGGACGGACTCACCCTTTACCGCACCAGTCACTTCATTCCCCTTACCACCGAAGTTTTGTATGCCACAGGTAGAAGCCTACAACGGATCAAAGGATCCTTTAAATCACCTAGATTCATTCAAAACCCTTATGCACTTGTAAGGTGTGGCTGATGAAATCATGTGCCGAGCCATCCCAATTACGTTGAAAGGTCCTACAAATGTATGGTTCAACAAGCTTATGCCCAACTCTATTAGTACCTTCAAGGAGCTGAGCATGCAGTTTGCCTCACACTTTATAGGGGGAATAGGTATAAGAAGTCCACCGCATGCCTAATGAACATCAAGCAAATGGAGGAGGAGGCATTGAGATCTTACATAACACACTTTAACAAAGAAGCACTCTTGATTTACGAAGACAATGAGAAGATACTCGTGGCCACATTTACCAATAGGTTACGGAATGGAAAGTTTCTATTTTCTTTATACAAAAACAACCCAAAGACTATGTCGGATGTACTCTATAGGACTACTAAGTACATGAATGCGGAAGATGTTTGCTAGCCTGCGAAGAGAAGCCTAAGAAGAGAGAAAGACAGGAGGAAACACGACAGGATAGGGGACGAAAGACAACAAGGACGGGAGACAGATGAGAAGATAGACGCTTTAAACCTCCCACTGAGAGATTCACAAGCTTCACCCCACTGAACACCTTGATTGATCAAGTCCTGATGCTGATCAAGGACGAAGAAGCCCTGACATTCCCTGGAAAATTGAAGGGAGACCCTAACAAGAGGTCCAAAGACAAGTACTACCACATCCACCGCGATCATGGTCATGATACATTCGACTGCTACGACTTGAAGCAGCAAATAAAAGCTCTTATCAGGCAAGGGAAGTTGCAAAGGTTCATTGGTAAGGAAAGGACTGACCAACCCCAAGAGCAGCTTGCCCGGAAGGAAAACAAGCATCTTAGGCCACCTTTAAAAGACATAAGGATGATTGTAGGGGGTAATACAACCTCCAATTCATCCAAGAAGGCATATAAGACCTACCTTCGAATGCTGCAGAATGACCAACTGATGGGTTTTGTCCCAAAGATGGCATGGATCGACAACCCCGTGATTGGATTCACAAAGGAAGATGCACAATGTCTCCACCCACACGACGATGCACTTGTGGTTAGCATACGTGTAGGGGACTACAATTCTCATTGAGTCCTTGTACACAACGGGAGCTCTACTGATATCCTCTACTAGCTGGCATTCTAGCAAATGAGGATTGAGAGAGAACGACTGATTCCAACCAACGCACCACTCGTTGGATTTGGGGGAACAAAGGTATACCCCTTTAGAGTGATCACTTTGTCCGTAACGGTCGGTGATTACCCTTAATAGATCACCAAGGATGTCATATTCCTAGTTGTTGACTGTTCATCCGCTTACAATGTCATCTTGGGTCGTCCTACTTTGAATTCATGGAAGGTTGTAACTTCAACTTACCATCTGATGATCAAGTTCCCCACGAAGTACAGAGTGAGAGAGGTACGGGGAGATCAAGTAGCAACGCACAAATGCTATATTGCCATGTTGAAAATGGATGATCATCTACAAACTATGGTGCCATCACTATAGCCAATCATAGATTTGAATTATGTTATCATATTTTGCATATATATATAATAGAAATTCTATTTTAACCTAATCTAAGTGTATCTGTGTGAAACTCCTTCTTAGAAGCTTGAACTTACCATACAAGCACTTATATTTTGCATAATTGATGCCATTATGTAACGTCCCATTTTTCTGTCATTAATATGTAAACAAAATATGTTTTTAATTTTTAATAGTCAATTCCCTCAACCAAAAAAAAAATTAATGGATTTTTTTTTTTTTTTTTTTTGGAATAACAAAGGATTTGTCTTAGTGAAAGACATAAATGCTCCTCTTGTTTTTTATGCTTAAAATTTAAAAAGTTCATTTTTTATCCCAACTATTGAAGGGTTAGTCTATCATCCCTTAACTATTAAACTTGTTTCACTTTTGGACCTTAAACTTTAAAAAATACCTTTTTTTCATCCCTAAACTATTGAAAAAAAATTTTGTACCCCTATTTTCGTCTCTAAACTATTGAAAAAAAAAAAAAAATTTTCTTTACAAATCTTAAGGATGAAAAACTTTTTTTTTTTTTTTTTTTAGGATGAAAAACAAACTTTTAGTAAAATTTAGGAATTAAAATAATATTTTTTCCTAAAATATTTCTCTTATTTGTTTAAATAACCCTTTTTGCCACAGAGTTTTTAATGTCCTTAATATTAACAATTGGCAAAATACATTTTACTCTTCCTTATTTTGTTTTTATTATTGTTTTGGTCCTTATATTCTAAAATGGTCAATTACCCTTAATTATTAAGGAGACCCGATATACCTCTTCCATCCAACTTTTAATTGTTTTACCTCAAACAACCCGAAATTATTTTTATCTATTATAAAAGGGAAAATTGGAAGTAAAACATTGATTTTAACATGGTTTAGCCTAAAAGCCTACCTCCATAAGTGAACGTTCTTAATGATTTTTGTGGTCATTGTATAGGCTTGCCATGTGTCCAAGGTTGATTGAGCTTCTTTGATAACGCGGATTTAATTTGGGGTTCCGAATCCACCACTTGCATCCACATAAATTATGCACAACATTAGGGGAGCATCTTGAAGTTATGCAGCACTTGGAGTCGGTGGACCCGCATAAGAGAGGAAAAGACGTACAAAAATAGCTCTTAGAGCTTGGAAAAATTGGTTGTTGGCTTTAGGAACAAGGGAAGAATAAGGAATGGTGTGATGGAGGAGAAAGAAGAGGCATTCCTACTATTTGTGTAATCAGGAACTCGTAAAGATGTAGACATATATCAATTGTATGTTTTCCAAAGTGTGAAGAAATATGAGCATGTAAATGAGTGTGAGTTTTGTTATGGAGTTAATTTGATCTCTCCCTTCATCTTTTGGGTTTCGCTTTACTTTATAATGATATTAATTAGTTACTCAAAAACTTGCTAAATGGGGGAAAGTCAATTATGATTGTCTTGAACTGCATTCATCCTTAAAAGGATGAACTGCTACTTGTTTTTCTTCATGAATGGAAGCCTGGTTGACTAGACTCCATTAAAAATGCTTCCCCAAAGGAAAAAAATCCCTCCCTAATTTGCTGAATTTAATGGTGATTGTTCACACATGTATGATACTATGATGTACGAGTGGGTCCAAGTAAATGTAGAGTGACCTTTTTGCCCTCCAATTCACTGCTCCTTTTCCCTTCCCTGTTGCCATTGCTGTCTTTCACGTATGGGCTTGGTCCATTTGATGAGAGCGCAATTTGTTTTGACCCAAGCAGTGGGTCCCTTCCTGGCCTTGATTGGTGCTGAGTTTTTTACTAATATCTTGGGCTGATTTTTCTGAGTTAATTCAGCCATCCTCCAGAACCACATGTTATTTGGACCAACACATGGGCCATGTTATTGGCCTTTACATAGGTTGACCCCAAATGTTTATTTGGTCAGCCATTGAGACTAAACCCATGGGTTGTTGGTTCGAGCATTTGTGGGCCCAAGCAATTTTGAGTGTCATACGGACCAAATTAAAACCCGCCAATTGACCAAAAACTTTATACATAATTCTTCGTTTGAATCAAATTCTCTTTCCTTTCGATTTGCACCTCTTGTGAAAAATTAATAGTGACAAATCTTGTGAGAACCGATGATCCTCATCAAGAGACATAATTTTAAACAAAATTTAACTTTACTAAGTAGAGGTGGGCAATTGGGCAAAGAGTACCAAAACCAACCATTCATAAATGGTTCTTTGAAAAATACATCTGTAATAATAAATTAAGTTAATATTAAGATTATATTTTTTTTTTGAAAGTCTCAGAAGATTCATTGATGATATAAAATGATTTAGACCCTATAGGGTTGGTGTTAAACTTTTAAGTAACAATAAAAACGTTTTAGAGAGTAAGGGAAACTAGGAAAGGAATTGGTAGGGAGAGAAATATGTACTTATGATGGTAATGTTGCTTATACCTGTCTCGGTTGAGAGAGACACGTGTGTACAATCTCAAAATCAAGTTAATATTAAATATTTTATAGATGATATAGTTGATCGATTTTTTATCATAATAAAAATTTTCCAAGTATGGATGATATAAGAAGAGAATGTAGTTTAATGAGAGTTTCTCAAAATTCACATTCAATTAAAAAAAAAAAAATTTAGTGTGTCACATTACTTTTTTTTTTAACATCAATTGTATAATAAAACCCATCTTTATATTATTTCAAGGAAAAAGTATGGCTCCAATCATATTTGAAATTATCTTTTTCCGTGGCAATAGAAGATATTATCATTGTGTAATTTTAATATATGACTTAAACCGATTTTAAAATACATTGCATAATCAGAGTACAATTACAAAAATGTCTAACTTTTGTAGTTGTGGGGTTATAAACAGCGGACACTAGATACGCAACCAATATGGGATAAACATCCTTTTTTTTTTTTAGTAAACAGTAATACTTATTAAAATACACACGAAAATAATAATAATTTGTAAACCGAGTTTATAATACATTACATAACTAGGGTACAACTACACACTATTATTATTTTCGTATATGATCTAATAAGTATTACTGTTTACTAAAAAAAAAATGATGTTTATCCCACATTGGTTGTGTGTTTAGTATTCACTGTTTATTATCCCAGCTTACAACTACAAATATTAGGCCATTTTATAGTTGTACTATGGTTATGTAATGCATTATAAACCCGATTTAAAACACTATTATTATTTTCATGTGTATTCTAATAAATATTACTGTTTATTCAAAAAATATATATATGACTTAGTTAACGAGTCATGTGACTTGTTTATATAATATATATGAATAGTCATATAAATGTCCATGTAATGAATTAAAAAAGATAACTCCAAACATGTTTGAAACTTAGCATCTTTTACAATTTGAGCTAGTCTATAAGATAAACTTATATTTATATATATATATATATATATATATATATATATATATATATATATATATATATATATATGTTCACATGATATATTTGAAGCTATAGTATCTACTCCTTAATAATTATTTTTTATTATCAAACTAATATACTAATTGGTTTTTAGTGTAGGTGAGATTTGAACCCAAATCTCTTATTCGAAAATAAATAATTTTCTACTTGAACTAATTGAATCCTATTCCTATAGTATAAAACAAATTCTAGTGTGCATTGATTTTGCAAAAACGTAATTAAAATTAGATGATAAACTCTGGAAAAAAGCCAAAACCATATGACCCAATCCAAGAGATATTTTAATCAAAATTTACTTAAATGCTATCCTATTTCCTTCATACGCAACCTCCCAAATCTAACTGTTCATTTAAATAAAACATTTTTTGTGAGGAAAAAATGTCAAGGATATAACTTGATAAAAAAAAAATGACAATTATAAAATTAAGTTTTAAACTGAGCTATCTTTACTTTGAAAATTCTATAAGAAAGATTTTCTGAGTTGCATTATGTAAGTTCTATCCTTTTGTATTCAACTTTCACATTAAGAAATTTACTCCCAAAAAAAAAAAAAGCACTTTCACATTACGAAAAAAGGAAAAAAAAAAAAATTTATTTGAGTGGAGTTATGGATGAAATTAGTATGAGGAGACTTGTGTTGATAACAATGATGTTCATTCTGATTATGCCAAATTGTACTACAAACAGATGGCCTTCCCCCTAGCTTTCTTCCTCCCTCTTCAGCTTTGTCTAACCATCTCTCTCTTCAAGATGTGAATTTTGATATTTATTATTGTCTTGCAAAGTGGCATGCTAAATGCTTTATATACCTAAAGAATTTTCAAGATCGCGACTCTTACGATCGTTGTTTACAAGCCGGTGAAGAGACATTGCAAATTTATTCTCTCAGACGTTGTTTATGATTGTACATTTAGTTGTGCGGAGGCCATACGTAACAATAATAGATTTGGCTATGAACTTCTTTCTCTCTCATTTCGTACTATATATGCTTATTCATGTATATTGTTAAGTTGTAATTTTTTTTTTCTTTGTTGTTTGTTGGCTTTATTCTATGCCAATTTCTTTATAATTACCTACATAATTGCATGGTAAGGTCAAGAACAGGCAACGTGCAAGTTGACATGTGAGTTGCACATGCCCTATCAAAATTTTGTTACAATTGGGTAACTTGCGAGATAGGCTGTCCTGTGAGTAGCATTTTACTATTGAGAATTTTGTTATCTTAAATCACATGTTATAACCTTTTATTCCCACTATATACACCCTCATTCCCCACGAATTAAAACCTAGAAAACCCCACATGATAGTTGAAAGAATTGAGCCTTTCATTGAGGAGCCTAACACCATTAATTCACTACTCTCTTTCCTCTCACCATAGCCAGATCCTTTAAGAGGAGATTAACCTAATTACAAACTTCACCTTATACCTGAGAGTTGTGAGTTCTTTGGTTGCTAGGAAGCATTGGAGCCTACCCATTTTCAATCATGGAATCTTGAGGGTGCAATTGGCTTGATTATGGGATATGGAAAGCTAGTTGAAGACAAGACTCTGATTAATCTGTTGATAGTTGGAGCTTTGAGGGCTCAAATAAACTGGATAACTAAGGCATGGAGGACCTTTGTGTTTTCTTAATTCTTATACTCCAATTTATTTGCTAGTGGATCATTTTTGGCTTGGAGAGCCATGAAGAGTTTTTTACCCTGACTCTTCGATTTTCCTTTTCAATAACACATCACGTGTTATCTTTGGTTTACATCATCTTTATTTTCTGTTATTTACATTAATTTTCTTGCTCAATTATGTTTATCCATATAAGTTGGTAGTAGCATGCATGGTTAATTACGTAAATTTTGCATTAACTAATACTTAATTAGCATAAATTAACTCAACCATAATTAACTTTGGGGGTCTAAATTGACACCTAATTAATTAGGTATACACTTTCGTGTGTGTGTGTATATATATATTATATATTAGTAGAAGTCATTAGTATTTTTTTTTTTTTTTTTTTGAGAAACAAACACACACACACACACAAAAGAGAGGAAAATGGGTTCTAGCACAAAGACACACCACAACTCTACTCAAAAGCTATGGTAACTTTTAAGGAAGGGTAAGGCAAGTTATATTATACACAACAAACTCTCTTAAGCAATGTGGGACAATTACTTTTTTTTTTTTTTTTATAGAAACAAACACACACACATACACACACACAAGAGAAAGGGAAAGGGAAATGAGTTCTAACACAAAGACATATCACAACTCCAATCAATATATCTCTAAATTAACTTCTAAAAAAAGTTTCTTCAGTTTACTATGTAAATTGAGATTCAAATAAGCACATGTATTTATATCTGATCACATGACAATTTTTTTGAGAGAGAGATCACATGACTTATTTAATCATGTGACTTGTATAGATGTCTTAATAAACCATCTAGAAAAATATATGAGGATGTACATTGCGAATCAAAAAGATGTAAGTTACCAATTAAATTTTAACAATAAAAATCCACCGAACAATTTGTTGCCACCACAACAGTATTGATAGAATTGAACAAAATTGATTAAGTATTTGATAGAATTGAAGAAATTAAAATGATTAAGTTTTTTTTTTAAAGGTCACTCTACAAGATTTAATCATAATTTTCGAAATTATTTTATGAAACGTTACATTGTTTTCTACTAGTCCCGCGGCTAGTAAGCAACAATTTCAATTTGAGACGATTAAATACAACCCATCAAGTTAGGGGATGCAAAGATCTCCCTACGATGGGAAGGGGAGATGAGAGAAATGAAGGCCAATTTTAATGGAGTAATGGAGGAATTGACAAGAAGAGCACCGATCTCAACAGATGACTAGGTCAAAAGAATTACCGAACCTCTAAGCAAGGCTAAAATAATTTTCTCCAAAGAAATGGCATATCGTCCTTCACTTGCTCCAAGTCTTCCTCCATCTACTCTTACTCCTTGAGAGTCTTCCCTAACTCCTCTTCAAGCTATTGATTCTCGAACCTTAGTGGCTTAAATCTGAAGAACATCCTCAGCATCCATTATTCACACCTCAAAATTTTGACAAGCTTCCTCTTCACCTCCCTAAACAAGGCGTCAAATTTACATTAGTCTTGTGCACATGTTTTAAAAATTCTATATAATTTGAATTTTATCTAATCTTAGTCTTGAAATTTATCAAAATCTTTGTGATTTGGAATGAATTTAGCCCAACCCAAAACCCTTTTTTTCCTTATTCTTTATTTTATTTTTCCATCCATACCTTTCACTTTTTATAATCATCTCTATCTTTTTTTTCCCTATTTTATCCTCCTCCACACACGTATCCATACTCTTCTTCTCTCTATCTTCATACATATCCCCACACACATCCCCACCCTATCTTCATTTTTGTTTTTGTTTTTCTACATTTTTATCTAATCAGGGAAGTTATCTCTAGAGAGAGAGAGAGAGAGAGAGAGAGAGAGAGAGATGAGCCACCTACTTTCATATCAGTGTTCTCTATAATAAAAAAAATTGTTTGTTTTGATTTGAATAGTTTTATGAGAAAGATTGTGTTTAGTCATTATTTTGATTGTGTCTCCCTCTTGAGTTTGGAGAGGTTTGAGAGAGAATGAAGGTGAGTTGATTTGTAGCCATTGAGATAACAATTGAATATTTTAATCGGTTGTGTTAATTTTTTATTCTATTTTATTCTTTTGCTAATGACCAGTAGCACTTCAAGCTAAGAGAGTGTTTGTTAATTAGCAACAAAACTTTATGCATTTTAAAGAGGCCGTTGGAGCATCATTTTATGGTTAGCCTATCTAAAATAGAGAGGATTTCATGTTTGCCGATGTTGTTAGAAATGCTCTAACTCACTTTAATAAGTTTGAAAAGAATTGACTTGGCAAGAAAATGCCTAAATCTCCTAATACAAACTAGGTTGACTTGAATTAAATTCGAACAAGTAGAAGTCATGAGAATATGTGTAAAGGTCTCTAATAGTATCATTTGACCCAAATACATAACACATTTTCTTGACAAGGGTAAAACTAAAAGCCATCCTACAAATCAAAAAAGGTGTATGGCTAAACCCACCTTATAAAACCCTTCGATTCCCAAGAATAGCCAAATGACCCAAAATTACTAAAATGCTTAGGGCTATAAACAAGCCAAGCTTTACCGAGTAGTGCTTGTTTGACCTTGGCTCGTCAATAAAAATCAAATGCTCAAGCTTGGCCCTGTTAAATTACCGATTGTCCCAAAAGTTTAAGCTATTAGGAAATGGTGAATTTAATCACTTAACCATAAGTCTAACACTCCCCCTCACTTGTGGGCCTAAACTTCCCCTTAATAAGTGGGGGTCCAACAAGTGGAAATTTAACATTGTAAATGGGAGGTAGAGTAAAGCCAAGGATCAAACTCAGGATCTCCTGCTCTAATACCATGTTAAATTACTGATTTTCCCAAAAGCTTAAGCTATTAGGAAATGGTGAATTTAATCACTTAACCATAAGTCTAACAGGCCCAAGCTCGAGACAAACCTAAATATAATGTTTGAACTTGAGCTCGTGGGAAAACCAAAAAGCTTGAACTCGGTTTGGCTTGGCTCGATAAATTAATCAAGTCAAGCTCGAGTTTAATATCAAGTTCAAACTCAAGCTCAAGTTAAGTTTTTTTGCTTGGGATCTAACAAAATTGCATTAGCAAGTGCTCAAATCTGCTCAAATCTCCAACAATCAAGTAAAGAAAAATAAGAAAATAATACCCATTTGTTCATGCTTCTAATTCCACCTGTTCTATGATTAGCAATTGCTCAAATTAAAGCTTTACATAATTAAATCTATCTATTCATACTTCCTTGTCTATGGCTTGAATACTTGTTCAAAATACAATTTTTAAATCCACATTTGTCATCTATGCAACTATAATCTTCAAACAAAATAAAGACCCTCCTAACATGATATTTCAAAAGCAACCATCTCACCATATGCTAAGTTATCGTATACTAAACACCATGCCATTAACAAAAAGAATATTTAGTTTTTTTAAAACAAAATACTAACTATCCTTCACAAATCTGGGAATATATTCCACCAAAAGGCCTTTAATATGCACCAGATCAGAAAACCAACAACCTGCATACAAAACAACCAAAAATAATAAAAAGACATTAGAAATCATAGGATAAGATGATAATTATAGTCAATATTCAGTATATTAAGAGAATATCATCTTTACATTATTATAGTTGATTGTAAGAAGATGAACTTGCCTACAATCAACAATTATCAATATTGACCATATCAACATAACATGTTCTTTGCAAATATAAGAAAATCATAGATATAAAAGAGCATTATCAAATAACAAAGCACATACCAATTATACCCTCTTGCAAACACAAATCCACAACAAAAAAATCCTTCAACTCATTATCCTTCCAACTGCATGTAAAAGAAAATATAAGCTTTCAAGAACATTATTAAAAAAAAAAAAAAGAACTATAAAAAAAATTTAATGAAAAGAAAAAAAAAAAAAACACACACACACACACAGACTAAACAATACACTTAAGATAAAATCATTTTGGAAAAGGTATGGCTATCTCTGTGATGATAGTAGACCTCGGTTCAACCTACCAAAAAAACAAAAAAAATAGAAGCTTTAGATTCTAAGTCTTTGTTACAATAGAAAAAAAAAAATTAAGTTATGTGTCATAAAAGAATTAATAAATGTGATGAACACTTACTTTTGATTGTTTTTTAGTTTTGTAAAGAGTTCAAACCTAATCACATCCACAAAGTAAAGCTTGTACAGTTTTTGTTAATAAAGAAGCTCGATACACATCAATTACTCTACCTCCTGTAGAGGATGCAGCTTCTGAAGATACTGTGGTGATGGGGATGGAAAGTATGTCAAATGCCATCTTTGAGAGAATGTAAAATTTTAGGTTGCTAGCCTTCCACCACTCTAAAGCATCAAAATCTAAGTCTGAATCATCAACGCATAAAAAAACACCTTCTTCCAAGTGCACATCCAAATCTAATTTTGTTGGTTGTATGTTATCGACATTTCTAACAAATTGATCAAACTTCATTCTACCTCTAGTTTTAAACTTTGAATTATTGCCACCAACACTACTACTATCTTCAGTAGATTTAGATGCACATTGTCCAGCATGGCTTGAAGTATAGTCCACAACATATTCATTATAAAGTTCATATAAGGAATCATGAACACAATTAATGTTTCTAGCTACTTCAAACTCTTGATAAATCTTTGGAAAGAAAAGTTTATCAAAGTCATTTTGAACCGAGGATCTAACACAGTAGCTATGGCCATTACAAATTTGCATTCACCCCAATATTTGTCAAACTTTAACTTTATCTTACATGCCATAGCTCTAATGTAATCATTTTCATCAAGTGACTCCTCATTTAAAACTTCCTTTATCTTCCAAACCTCGGGAAGAAATATATCTGCAGTTGGATATTTACTTCTTGATATGACATTTGTGACTTATTCAAAAACTGATAAAAAATTGCACACATTTTCTGTCATATCCTAATCTTCCTCACTAGGCAGCCAATTATATTCTGCATCTCTATCTTTTCACCTAGGGAACCCCTATCTAAACTCCAAGGCAGCAGCCAACATTGCATATGTTGCATTCCAACATGTGGGAAAATCTAAGATCAACTTCTTGGAATGTGATTGCAATTGCTTTGCAATCTCACCAAACTTTATAAGACGAGCTTTTGATGCAATTAGATACTTCACACTTTCACGGACATTTTCAATCACCGTTTCAATTTCACTCAACCCATCTTGTACCAACAAATTAACGATATGTGCACAACAACATACATGAAAGATCTTGCCACCCAATATACGCTTCCTTTTTATAACATCTTTCAAAATTCTTACAGCTGCATCGGTGTTATTAGCATTGTCCAAGGTTATTGTACACACCTTGTTTTTAAGCCCCCAATCAAGCAAAAACTTAAAGATAGTATCAAAAATTACAACTCTGGAATGTGGAGGTGATACATCACAAAACTTTATAATTCGCATTTGTAATTTCCAACTAGAGTCAACAAAATGACAGGTAAGACACATACACCCAACTTTTTGTCCAAATTTCCAAAACTTTGCAGTAAGGCTAACTCTATTGACACTACCAAGCATAGACTTCAATTTTTTCTTCTCCAACTCAAAAGTAGAAATGCTATCATTCCTTGCAGTATTGTGTGAAATTTTCTTGTAATATGGAGTAGCAGTTTTCATAAGAACATTAAAAACCTCATGCTCCATCATTTTAAAAGGGTATTCATGCACAATGATCACATGTGAAGCCTTTTCCCTAACCTTGGCATGGTCATACTTAAAGTTTGCTAGTGCCATCTCACTTTCCACTCCACCTTCATTTACAACTAACTATTTTTGCTTCTTATCAGCTAGTTTACGACTTAGACAACCTTTCAAGTGTCTGTGGTATTGTGTTGTTGTGCCATTATTACTATAGGCAAGTCTTTTAAGGCAATGAATATATTGAACCTTTTTTGTTCCATCAGGAAGAATAATTTCATTAAAGTCATTCCAAATCGCAGAAATTCTCTTCCTTTTCTTTTGTTGAAATCGATTTTCGTCAAGTGTGGCATTATTATTTTTATAGATTCTTCATTCTCATCAATATTAATTACTGCATCTAGATTTTCAGTAGCAGGAGCATCCATTTGTTGACTCTCCATTTCACAAATCTAAATAAATTAACATTCCTAAACATATATGAATAAACAAGAAATCAACTTTGATATCCAAAAACACATAGCAAATAGCACAAAACAAAGCTAAGTACAAAGAAATTAGAACATTTTTAGTAGCTAACCATAGAGGACTTTGCACCTTAGGAAAAGAAAAGAAAAGAAAAGCACAGCCCCATTCCAAACTACATGCCAGACTCCCACAACCACAATCTACTAATTACAAAGCTAAGTTATTATCAAATGAATACAACCAACGAGATTTTTCTAAGTTATATAGAAATTTCATCAACAACCACAACTTGGAAATCAAGACAATTTTGCAATATCAAACAAATTACAGTGCAAACAACTATAAAAATATTTAGAAAACTTTTAAACATGGAAATTTACCAATGGTGAGAGAAGGGTATGAACGTCTTGGAGGTAGAGAGTGAAGATGGTAGTGATTCCAAATACTACACCAGATCTAGAGCTGTTGTTAGAGATCTTCGTACACCCACTAGAGCCCTTAGATTACATGGTGATTCGGTGAACACCGGACTCTAAATCCTTTTTGCTAGTATCAAGCTCATCCAAATATAGGACTTGTTCATCTGTTACAAAGAGATATAGGGTAGATTTGGTGGAATTTCTCGACCTTACGAGAGAGAGAGAGAGAGAGAGAGAGAGATAATCAATTCTTTGTGAAAATTTTGGGGAAATGAAGAAACTGATAATAAAATAGAGAAAGATTGAGGCTTCTTAAAGAAGCTTCAGTCTTTCCAAAAGAGCCTAAGAGTTTTAGACTATAGGCTATAGAAGATAGAGATTGACTCATTGAGTGACAGCCACAAGAAGAATCTCAATTTGAATAGAACTGATTTTTATTTTTATTTTTGGTTGAATAGTAGAACTGAATTGTGAAGTTTAGGTAGAGAGGAGAAACTAAATTAAAGAACTAGAGAATTGGATGTAAAGTTATAGTGTATTTAGATAATTAGAAAGGAAAGGATACTTAGTAACTAGTAAATGACTAACACTGTAATACACAAAAATGAATAGGAAAAGACTATAAAAGGACACCTATGATGGTGAAATCCATCCATCCATGACATATGTGAAGTACTACTGTACTAGAACTCTAGAAGTGAAAACTGAAAAGTACTGGAAGTAAAGTCCATCTGTTCCCTAGTCTTTTTTATTTATATATATATATATATTTATATTCATGCTAAAAATGTTAAAAACAATTAGAGGAAAGAAAAAAAAAATTAAAGTATTGGGTACTGGTAAGTGGTCTCATGAGGGAAATTTCATTATTAAAATATGTGTAATGTCATAATAATTAGTTTATTTAGCAAACATATATCAAGCCTTCTATCAAGCTATACACGACCTTAAGCTTGGCTTATGTTGTTTCAGGCCCTATTGTTCATGAACAACTTTTTTGCTTGGACTCGGCTTGTTTATCAAACAAGCCAAAAACTAAAGCTCAAGCAATTAGCTTATTTATAAACAAACAAATATGAATGAGCTTTTTATTGAGCCGATCTCGAGTTGTTCATGACTAACTTGGTTTGTTTATAGCCCTAGAAATACATACTATTGGTTTAACAAATTCCCAACACTTGACAAAGAGCGAGACCCTTGACAAGCTATGTAATGGGGTTAACTGATATAGAAAATATCATCAAACCATGCCATGTTATCACATGACCACGTAAGGAGCCCAACATAGAAATCTCTCAAAATCGTTCGGCCTTAAATCAAGGAATGCTTCAACCGCATAACCAAGAATGAAGCCCCGAGCTCGTGTTGAACAGAACGAGCATGCAAGCTCGAGCATGAAAATTGGCTAAAATAATGGTAAACATCCCTGGAACACGTCTGTACATGGAGGAAGATAGTGTTTATTATACAATGTATGAATCCACACGTGTAACATTTACTCAGTTGTTTTAGTAGATGATGAATAGGTTGAGTCTGTACTTCAGCAATATATTGAATTTATACAAAAAACATAAAGCACTCAAAAGGAGCTTCAGTGTGATACGGGCCTAATCACTCTGATGCTCGAGTCAATGAGGCAGCTTATTTGGTGAATCAATTGAATTTAGTGAAAGTAAAAGAATTTTTTTCATATTTTCTCCCGATTCAGATTTCTCCATATTGAAAAAACTGTTACACCCTTTTTTTTTTCTTTTTTTCTTTTTTTTTCTTCTTTTTTTGGCTTTAATAACTATGCGACCTATTACCATTTGGGTCAGTTCGGGATTGGATTTGGCGATGAAATTTGAAGCCTTTTGTTTGATTATATATTATTTATAATATTCTAAAATCATTATACTTGATGCTGCACAGGATCAGCGGATTGAATGTTCCGGCTTCGGTCGACTACAAGTGGTGGCGGAAGGCCTACAAAATGAACACCAAATCAGAAAGAGGGTTGGAGTGAACCGACCAAACACCCTCCGATAGTTGAGTTAGTCTCCCAGGGATGAAATTCTAACTTGTTTTTGGAGTTCAGTGTTCAAGAGATTTCTTACCATCGTTTTGTTCAGACCGGTCCTTTATATAGGGACATTGGGGCGGTTATTTCTTTAATAACTTCCCCAAGGTTCACAGAAGCCAATGAGTTCGGAGATAACTTCCTCAACGGCTAGAAACTGCTAATGGAGATCAACTGCTCGAAGAATTTAGGGCGATAGTTATGGGTTTATCAACCGCTCCAACATGTCGGATTTTCCCAAGTGTTGTATGGACGATTGAATCGTCCATTTCTCGTCATCGTCCATGGACAACGTCCATGGACGACTTCATTGTAGTCTATAGACAACTTCCACGGACGACCTTATCCTCGTCCAAGGAGGACCTCGTCAATTGTATACCATATTCTTGTCTAAGGAAACTTTGTTAGTCTCTTTAGTAATGATTCCTGACATTGTCCGCTCTTGGTCATGGACGATCCCTATAGACGAATTGGAGACGGAACAAATTTCTCAGTATCCTATCAGTTGCCCCTTTGTTCAAAGGGTCGTCCAGGATAAAGACGTAATTTACAGCTCATTCACAAGGGTCTTTGCGAGCTACGTGTCGTAAAATCATTGGTTGACCTACTGGGTTCATTTCGTCTTCCAAAGAAATGCCACACGTCGACTTCTGATTGGCGCGCGTCGCTTCGCAAACATTGTTGCATCGATTGCTTTTTCCAACAGCTTCACCACGTGTCATGCGCTGAATGGGTGACGTCGCTTCATTGTCCCTACTTCTGGGCCCTATATATACAGGTGTATTCTCTTTCTTGCCCTTCACATCTTAAACAATTCCCTTCCTGCCAACTCGTCCAAGATCCTCGTCTAGCTTCCTTCTTAGTTTCCAGGTATTTCTTCTTCCTTTTTAGGTTCTCCTTTTATACTTTCTTCTTTAGTTATGTCTTCGTCCAATAGTAGCTTAGAGAGGGAGATAGACAAGTATCAGGACGTGTCTTCTGAGAGTGAGGGTGGCTATGAGAGTAGTGATAGTAGTACAGCTAGCAGTGAGTCCTCAGACGAGCATTACTCGTCTGGGGTACCTGGCATTCCTTTAGAGGAGTTCCAGGAATTATAGCGTAGGAAGGCCTCTGCGTCTGGGGCTAGTTCGTCTAGACAACCACCTAGCCCTCAAGACGAGGAGGAAGAAGAGGAAATTATATATAGTTGTGCCCCTGAAGTAGCATCCATTCTAGACGACGTTAAGTTAAAAACCCTTGTAGATAGATACCAAATCCCTAAAGAATTTAATCCTCGTCTACCCAAAAAAGGTGAATAGTGTTGTTCTCCTTCTTCTGGGTTGGGAGTGTACAGCTCTTATCTTCTAGCTGGTCTTAGGTTTCCTTTGAATTCCTTTTGTAGAGGTCTCCTCCATAGGTTGGGTATTAGACCTAACCAACTCAACCCCAATGGATGGAGGACGGTAGTGGCCATGCAAGTGTTGTGGCGTGAAGCATTGGAAGGGAACTGTCCTATTACCGTGGACAAGTTCCTTTTCTGTTATAAGCCTTCTGAGATAAAGAGATCTGCTGGTTTTTATCAGTTCTCGTCCAGAGGCTCTCACTATAGTTTAATTAAAGGCCGTAGCTCGTCTGACAGGCTCTGGAAAACAGAATTTTTTATTATTTCTGGAAACTGGGCTGGGGACCCAGTAGATGTGCATAGAGCCCCTTTCCCACCTTTTACCAATCCTATAGGTCGCCTTCGTCCTGAGGGTATGTTTTCTTCCCAATTTATTTTATCGTTTTTTTTTTTTTTTTTCATCTTTCAATCGTCTAACTATTCTTTATATTGATGCAGCTGTCATTCGTCCACGCTTGGACAAGTTTCATTTAGAGCGTATTGAAAGAGTACGTGCCTTCCCTGGGAGAACCTTTCACGATTTGGTTACTCTCAGTCGTCTAGCAGCTTGGGGACTTGGTCCATTGCCTACTGCAGAGAACCTTAATCACAAGGAAACCACCCGTCGAAGTGAGTATCCTCAATTCATCTTTCCCTTTTTCATCCTTGTTTTTTTATTGTTTTTGTTTGTTTTTTGTTTTTTTTTTTTTTTTTTTTTTTTTTTAACTTAATTTTCCTTGTTACAGGAATAATTACCATGAGAGAAAATAGGGAGAAAAACATAACAAGTGGGGACGAGGATGCTACAGCTACTCCGGTCGTCCAGAAAACTTCCGTCCAGGCTGGGAAGAGAAAAGCCAAGCCTATATTCTCTACTGTGGATCTGGACGACCTTCCAAGTCGTCGAGGTCTTAAGAAACAAAAATCTAAGGCTGACAAGGCTCCTCTTCCCAAGGTGCCTAAATTTGTACATCCAACGGTGAATTTGGACGAATCTCTAGTAGATGTAGAGCCCGTCCAGACAATCCATCCTGGTCAGAGTGAACCTACCCCACAAACCAAGACTCCTCGTAAGCCTCCTTCGTCAAAGCCATCTGATCGTCCTTCTAACCTGGTGTTGGACGAAAGCTATGCATGGAGAACGTTCAAAGGGATCGTCACTGACAATGAAGTCAACGAATGCTATAACATGTCAGTGAAGGAATTTGAACGCTCTGGTATCCATGACCTTTTCAAGGTAAGTCTTATTCGTCTTGGCGTGTTTTTGAATATGTTTTCAAAATGTTTAACTTGCCTTCGTCTATGCACAGGCTATGTCCAAATTTTACACTGCGACATGCCAGGCTAAGGAGCTTGCTACAGAGGCTAGGACGGCTAAGGAGAAGGCTAAGGAACTAAGCAATGAAGTTTTGTTAAAAAATGGGGAGATCCTCAGACTGACAGAAGACTTTAATCGTCTGCAAGGGAGTGAGACGAGGCTGAAGAACGAGGTGGAAGAACTCAAGTCTGATAATATAGAGAAAGACACTCGCATCGTCTATCTCGAAGGACAGATTTCTGGGTTTGTTTCGTCCTTGGAGAAGGCACATGAAGAAGCCATAGCGTCCTTCAAGAAGTCTGACGAGTATAAGGGTCGTCTAGACAATCACTACGCTGCTGGCTATGAGGACTTCCGTGCTGACGCTAAGGAGACATTCCCAGACTTGGACTTTGACTCTTTCAAGCTTCCTCTTGCCACCGAAAGCTCCGTTTTGCAGACGAGTTCCGAGGATGTCAATGTCATGGACGATGCCAGTAATGAGGTGACCCAAGGTGATCCCGGGACTGGGGGTAGCGCACCCAATGGTTCATCCAAGTGATTTATATTTTCTTTTGAAACATTAGTTTACCTTTGTTGGAAGTGCCCGTTGTTTTGGGCTTTATTTCTGCTTTTATATTCAAATTTATGTAAGTACAATTATCTCGTCCAAGTTTATGGACGAGTCATTCATACAATCATCTTTTGATTGATATATATATATATATATATATATATATATATATATATATATATATATATATATATTTTTTTTTTTTTTTTTTTTTTTTTAACACTCTTAAGGGTTTTTGGTACGTTGGTTGTCCACCATTTTTCAAATCTTATGAATGAATGAATATTTCTCATTTACATCAGTGTTTGAATACGTCAATCTTTACATATGAACTTGTTTATAATGTCCATGTATCTTGTGCGGACATGTGGTTCGTCCACTAAGGAAATCATCTTACCCCGTCTTAAGTATATAGGTGAATTTCTTTTTACATCACCGAAACAGGATAAAATGAATCTTTTGTGCTCGCCTAGTGGAGCTCGTCTACAAACAACGTCAGTAGAATTACCCCCATTAAACTTTCGTCCATACACAGAATCGTTGTGATGGTTAGATTTATTTAAGGGTTTGCCTTATACAACCTTTTTTCCGTCCGAGATTTGGACGATAGGCTTGTGATTACTCTCTATTCGTCCATGTATTGGATGAAGAGTTTGTGATTGGCACAACATTAATTCGTCCATGGCTTCGACGAATGTTTTTGGGAGCACATCCTGTCTTTAAGCTTTAGACGTGTGTACCTTGGAGTTTATTTCTCCTTTTCGAGTCAAACTCATGGACGATACATCCTCGCGTCTAAGGAATTTATACGTCCATGCTTGTTTGCCTCTCGTGGATCATTTTGGATAAATGCATAAAAGAGTGAAGGATTCTCATACAACTATGTACATATTTGAAAATACATCATATATATATCCGAAAATCCAAACAAATCCAAACTTATGCAAATACTCGTCCATAGGTATGGCACATGCTCAAGAGCTAGTGCCTTAGGGAATAAAAACACACAAACTCGTCCAAGAATAGCACACTAGTGAAACACTAATGTACTTCCTAGGGGATTATTAAAACACTTAAAGCATTATTAAAACACTTAAAACACACAAACTCGTCCAGGAATCTCGTCTATGGCCACTTTCGTCTAGAGTACGGAGCCATCATTTACTGATAGTATCTCCTTAGATGCTCAACGTTCCAAGGGTGTTCAAGCCTCCGTCCATTCAAAGCTTCCAAATAATAGGATCCTTGCCTCTTGCAGTTGATAACCCTGTAGGGTCCTTCCCAATTTGGCCCCAGTTTCCCATGGGCTGGGTTTCTTGTTGCCAAGGTGACCTTCTTCAGGACGAGGTCCCCAATATTGAAGCGCCTAGGCTTCACCATGGCGTCATACTGTCTGGCCATTAGATTCTTGTACCTTGCTGTTCTCTGTTCTGCGTCCGTCCTAACCTTGTCTATAAGGTCAAGGTTAAGACGAAGTTGTACCTTGTTTTCTTCAACTTCATATCCCTTCACCCTATGACTGGCCATGTGCACTTCTGCTGGTATGACTGCTTCACTTCCGTATGCTAGTTTGAAGGGGGTCTCCCCTGTAAGGGTCCTCACAGTTGTCCTATAAGCCCATAGAACACCGGGTAGCTCGTCTGGCCATATCCCTTTTTCCCCCTCAAGCCGAGTCTTGATGATCTTTAGCAAGGATCGGTTTGTTACTTCTGTCTGTCCATTGGCCTGTGGGTGGGAGGGTGAGGAGTAATGATTGTTGATTCCAAGCTGTTCACAAAATTCTCTGAAAGGTGTGTTATCAAACTGCCGTCCATTGTCAGACACAAGCACCCTCGGTACTCCAAATCTGCACACAATACTCTTCCAGACGAAGTTCTTAACATTTTGCTGTGTAATTTTTGCCAAGGGTTCAGCTTCCACCCACTTGGTGAAGTAATCAATTCCCACCACCAAAAATTTCATTTGTTTGGTCCCAGTTGGGAAGGGACCCAAAATATCCAACCCCATTGTGCAAAAGGCCATGGGGCCATCATTGGGGTAAGGTATTCCGATGGCTGTCTAGGTATGTTACTGAACCGCTAACATTGATCACAGACCTTGACATATGCTTTGGCATCAGCTTGAATGGTCGGCCAGTAATATCCTGCACGGACGACCTTATGGACGAGTGATCTCGCTCCGGAATGGTTTCCACATGCTCCTTCATGAACTTCTCTTAACACATAGTTTATCCGGGGCTAAACATCTCAGGTAAGACTGGGAAAAACCCCTCTTGTATAACACTTCGTCCATCAGGACATACTTGGCTGATTTGATCCTTAATTTACGGGCTTCATCTTTTCCTTGTGGAAGCTTCCCTTCTTTTAGGTAACCAACTATTGGAGTCATCCAATTTTTGTCACCCCCTATTTGCTGCACTTCTGGAAGATCTATACTAGGCATGTATTGGATTTCATCAAACCCGTCCGTCATTTCGCTCACTGATGCTTCTTTTGCCAAAGTGTCTGCTTCCATATTTTCTTCCCTTGGAATTTGGACGAAATGAGCTTCACTGAACTTCTTGATAAGGCGTCTCACCTTATTGAGATACTTCTTCATTCGTTCCTTTTTAGCTTCATACATTCCATTCACTTGACCTATAACCAATTGTGAATCTCCTTGGACGAGTACTGACTCTGCCCCTAGTGACTTTGCTAACTCCAGGCCTTTGAGGAGAGCTTCATATTCCGCTTCATTGTTGGTTGTTGGATAGTGCAGACGCACCTTCCGCTTCAGCGTATCCGCTTCAGGAGATTTCAGAACAACCCCAATTCCTCCTGCGTGTAGTGTAGACGATCCATCCACATGGACGACCCATGTTCTATCATCTTCCTTGTGGTCTAAGTCTCCATGGCCTAGAGTGAATTCTGCAATAAAATCTGCTAGGGCTTGAGCTTTTATTGCATTCCTCGGTTTGTACTTGACATCGAACTCACTAAGCTCAATAGCCCATTGGACCAATCGTCCTGCGGCTTCCAACTTGTTCATCGACTTCTTTAGTGGATGATCCGTCATAACAACAATCGCATGTGCTTGAAAATAATGCCTTAACTTCCTGGAAGCTGTTATTAGTGCGAATGCTAATTTCTCCATCAACGGATATCGTCCTTCTGCTCCTCTCAATGCTCAGCTGGTATAATACACAAGCTTCTGCGCCTTCCCTTCTTCTCTGATTAATGCTGAACTTACCGCATGCGGGGATACTGCTAAGTATAAGTATAACTCCTCACCTGGTATAGATGGACTTAGCAGCGGAGCTGTGGTAAGGTAGACCTTAAGGTCCTGGAAGGCCTTTTGGCACTGGTCCGTCCAATCAAACGCCTTCCTGAGAATTTTAAAGAAGGGTAAGCATTTATCTGTAGTTTTAGAGACAAGCCTGTTCAGTGCTGCAACTCGTCCTGTTAAAGATTGGACTTCCTTGATGTTCTTTGGAGGCTCCATGTCCAATATTGCTCAGATTTTTTCCGGATTTGCTTCAATTCCCCTTTGTGAAACCATGAATCTAAGAAATTTCCCTGAGGAGACTTCGAATGCACATTTGCTTGGATTCAGCTTCATCTGATGTCGTCTGAACGTATCAAAGGTTTCTTTTAGGTCGTCCAGGTGTTTATCTTCGTCCAGACTCTTGACCAGCATGTCATCAACATACACCTCCACATTCCGTCCTATCTGTGGACGGAACATATGATTAACCAACCTCTGATAAGTTGCCCCTGCATTCTTTAATCCGAAGGGCATCACCTTGTAGCAGAATAACCCTTGACTGGTGATGAAGGACGTTTTCTCTTGATCTGCCTCGTCCATCTTTATCTGATTATACCCTGAGAAGGCGTCCATGAAGCTAAGCAACTGATGACCTGCTGTAGAGTCTACCAGTTGATCAATGCGTGGCAAAGGATAACTATCCTTGGGGCAAGCTTTGTTTAAGTCAGTGAAGTCTACACACATTCTCCACTTGCCATTTGCCTTCTTAACCATCACTACATTGGCTAACCAATCTGGATAATAGACTTCCCGAATAAATTGCGCTGTGGTTAACTTCTGGACCTCTTCCTTGATAGCATTGTCTCTCTCAGGAGCAAAAACTCTCTTCTTTTGACAAACTGGCTTGGAAGATGGGTACACATTCAAACGATGAGTGATAACACCTGGATCGATACCCGGCATGTCTTCATGACTCCATGCGAAGACATCAATGTTCTCTCTTAAGAACTGGATAAGATCTTGCTTTGTCTTCTCTTCCATACTAGTTCCAACTCTGGTAAACTTCTCAGGATTACCCTCTTCCAAAGGAACATCTTCCAGTATCTCAGTGGGTTCAGATACAAATCTTCTTTCTTCTATGCTCATCATCTGCACCTGCTTGTCTAAAGCCATCATGGCTAAGTAACATTCTCTTGCTGCCAACTGATCTCCTTGTGCTTGTCCTATCCCATGCTCAGTAGGGAATTTGACTAATAGATGGTAGGTAGATGTTACTGCCTTCCAACTGTTTAGAGTTGGTCTTCCAATAATGGCATTGTACGAGGACGAACAATCCACCACAAGGAAATTGACTGACTTGGTTATTTGCTGTGGGTATGACCCCACCACTACAAGCAGCGTAACGGTGCCTATAGGCTGCACCTTCATTCCTCCAAATCCTATCAACGGCGAGCATGCTGGACGAAGTAAGTCTCATCCAAGTCTCATCTGCTGGAAGGCTGGATAGTACAATATATCCGCTGAGCTCCCATTATCCACCAACACCCTTCTAGTTGTGTAATCTGCAATAAGTAAGGTAATGACGATTGCATCGTCATGTGGATGGTGGATTCTCTCAGCTTCCTCATCGGTGAAGCAAATAGTTGGCTCGTCAATTCCTCTCGTCTTTAGGGATCGTCCAGAGAGTTGAACATTCTGTACCACTTTAAGATACGTCTTCTTTGATTTGGAAGTTTGTCCGGCTGAGGTTCCTCCGATGATGACCCTTATCTCTCCTAACGGGGGCCGTGACGACTCTTCCATCTTTGCCTTCAACTTCTCATCTTTGTGGTCCCTTCCAACAAAATGTCTTAATTTTCCTTGCCTGATAAGATTCTCAATCTGCTGTTTCAAGTCAAAACATTCGTCCGTGTCATGCCCATGGTCCCTATGGAAGCGACAATATTTATTTTTATTGCGCTTATTAGGGTCTCCTTTCATCTTCTCTGGCCACTTCAAGGAAGGATCGTCCTTGATCTGCATGAGCACCTGATCAAGTGGGGCATTTAAGGGCGTATAATTCTGATTCCTTGTTGGGGGGCCTGTCTTCCTACTATCCCTGTCTTTCTTATCTTCCGTTCGTCCTTTCTTTGGACGAGGACCTTGTTCGGAGTGACGTGCAGGATTGGCTTCCATCCTCTCAGCTCTCTTCCTCTTTTTGGCTATAATTGCGTCTTCTGCATTCATGAAGTTTTGGGCTGAATGGACGAGTTCGGCCATGGATTGAGGCTCCTTCTCATATAGCTTGTGGATGAATAAATCAGAATTAACCCCGTTGTGGAAGGCCGCTAAGAGTAACTTGTCATCAACCTCGTCCACAGTCAAAGCTTCCCTGTTAAACCGAGTAATGAAGGAGCGCAGGCTTTCATTTTCTCCTTGCTTTATTGTTAACAGGCTGGACGAGGAACGTTTGTGCCTCTGCCCTCCGATAAAATTGTTGACAAATAACTTACTCAACTCTTCAAAAGAACTTACTGTATTAGGGGGTATTTTGCTGAACCACACCTGCGCTGGCCCTTTGAGAGTGGTAGGGAAGGTCCTACACATAATCTCGTCCGGGACTCCCTGAAGGTGCATGGTAGTCTTGAATGTTGCAATATGATCAAAGGGATCGCGTGCTCCATCGTACGAATCCAGTGAAGGCATTTTGAACTTTGGGGGCAAAGGGTGTCCGTTGACGGAAGCCGTGAAAGGAGAATCTGTTCGGTGGACTAGCTCTTCTACTGGGTTCGTCCTTCTCATATTTTCCCTCATCTCCGCCATAACCTTTCTCATTTGATCCATCTCCTTTTCCAGTTGTGGCACCCTTCTGGATGTGGTACCCCTTGATTGGCTTTCTGGTTCAGCGTCTCCCCTATCTTCCTGACTTTGGGCCTAACCTTCAGCATACCCTTCATGGTGTTGCTTCTTGGAATTAATGTCCCTGATCAATTCTTGATTCCGTCATGTTAACTCCGCCATAGCGGCTGCCATAGAATGCATGTGTTGAACCGAGGATTGTGGCATCACTGGGGCTGACTGACGGTCGCGTTAGGGATGGCTTGAAGCATCCCTACTATCTTAATGGCCTGGGCTGGTAGCCCTTGACCTAGTTCGAACCATTCAACCCTTTGTCTAGGAAAGACAAACAATTGTAATATGTCCTTCCCACAAACGGCGCCAACCGATGCTTCACAGGATCAGTGGATTGAATGTTCCGGCTTCGGTCGACTACAAGTGGTGGCGGAAGGCCTACAAAATGAACACCAAATCAGAAAGAGGGTCGGAGTGAACCGACCAAACACCCTCCGATGGTTGAGTTAGTCTCCCAGGGATGAAATTCTAACTTGTTTTTGGAGTTCAATGTTCAAGAGATTTCTTACCATCGTTTTGTTCAGACCGGTCCTTTATATAAGGACATTGGGGCGGTTATTTCTTCAATAACTTCCCCAAGGTTCACGGAAGCCAATGAGTTCAGAGATAACTTACTCAACGGCTAGAAACTGCTAATGGAGATCAACTGCTCGAAGAATTTAGGGCGATAGTTATGGGTTTATCAACCGCTCCAACATGTCGGATTTTCCCAAGTGTTGCATGTTCGTCCGTCCATTGTATGGACGATTGAATCGTCCATTTCTCTTCATCGTCCATGGACAACTTCACTGTAGTCTATATAGACAATTTCCACGGACAACCTTATCCTCGTCCAAGGAGGACCTCGTCAACTGTATACCATATTCTTGTCTAAGGAAACTTTGTTAGTCTCTTTAGTAATGATTCCTGACATTGTCTGCTCTTGGTCATGGACGATCCCTATGGACGAATTGGAGACGGAACAAATTTCTCAATATCCTATCAATACTC
Source organism: Quercus agrifolia (assembly GCA_029955455.1). Classification (NCBI taxonomy): domain Eukaryota; kingdom Viridiplantae; phylum Streptophyta; class Magnoliopsida; order Fagales; family Fagaceae; genus Quercus; species Quercus agrifolia. The sequence continues at coordinate 45,915,264 of JARQAD010000004.1, read as the reverse complement.
ATTGCAAACGTAGAGAAATTGGAATACATGGAAACATGCTACAACAATTGCATGAAAAATAATTAGAATTGTCTATCATATTTACTCTTTATGTTCAGGTGATGACATGCTATGTACGAAGAAAAAGATCATCTTTTTTTGGTCAAAAGAATAAAATCCACCGAGTACTTTAATTTGTCAGAATATTTTATAGACTCACAGAATTGTTGTGTCTCAAGGTGCAATTCACCAACTTTGTCTCACAAAGTTTTTTTACTTTTTACTTTTCATAAATTTTTCTTAACTTTTTTTTAATTAATGATTGGGTTTGAAAGTTGCTTTTTGTAACTATCAATCTCAATCATTCATAGTAATTGCATCAGGTATTGCACATGATCTCAATCCGTGTCTGACCAGCAATCACTGTTATTAATTTTTTTTTTTTGAAGGAATTATATGAGATTTGATCCAAATTTTCTTATTCACTCTAGCTATAAACTAGCTTTTTTAGGGATTTCCTAACGTAGGCATACATTTACCATTTTAAGAAACTTTTTTATGAAACAATTTTAAAAAAATTACTAATTTTTTTGACAATTTTTTCAATTTCCTATAAAATCTTTTTGGAAAGGGATCATCACGGCTTGTTGCAATGCTTGCTGTATTGGGAACCTGGACTTTTTGCTTGGTCATCACTCATTTGTTGTATAAAATGCATTGCGTTTGCCACTTGGTTCGTTAGCTTGCCGTGTCTTAAACATATGCGTTGATGAACTAATTAATGTTACGAAAGCTTGACCATGCGTGCTTTTCTGGCTAATTTGCTTGCCAAAAGATCGACTTTAACTTTTTTTGGGGGAGAATAAACTACACCAAAAGCAGCAATCATGTTATGATTTTATGATACGTATACCCTTTGAAAAGATGTTCTCATTTGTCCAAAACTCCCAAGAAAACTGTTTGACACGTTCATTTTGGCAAAATACATATGAGAAGACACTATCTGTATCGAGATAAGGACATCGTTCTTTGGCAAAAGATGGGAAGACATTGATCTTACCTATGTAAGAATCCAATAAACACTGATAATTGAAGATAAAATGTGACTATCTTAATTACATACCTACCTCCATTTAAGTATTACACCATCATTTTTTTTCCTTTTCATTTCCATTGACTTATATATAAGGAACAGCCATTTTATAATAAAAGAAACATAAGAAAAAAATATATATATACATGTCTACAATATTTTTACAACAAATCATAAGTGGTAGATTGTTACTGATTGTTATAGTTATGATAAAAAAGTAATTTTAATGTTAGGTTTAAATTTGAACCAGTAATAACTAATCACCTATAATTAATTTGTTATAAAAATATTGTACATGTAGCATCTTTAAAAAAAACACCAAAGGAACATATTATGGCTATCTATGGCGCTTTTACCGGGCAAAATGCAATGTCCCTAATGTCACATGGACATGAAAGTCATGACTCATGAGGCACCTCGTTTGCCGTTGACACAGGTGTGTCGGTGATACTACTTGCTCACATGTAGAGTTACAAACAAAACAACAAGTCTAGGAGATTGTAATGCCTTCAGATACGCTCTCAATCCAAACCATCTTAATTGCCATTTGCCACCCTAACACCCAAAGGCCTAAACCTTTTCTACCATTGAAAGCCATACAGTTAGCTAGTTGCCGTTGTTAAATCAGAATCACAAACCCCAAAGCATTGACCAAGATTTGAAACCCCTTTAAAGAATTTGAATGATCCAACTTGAGCTAAAAAAAATCTTTTTAAAAGAAATGGGGAATCTTAGAAGGGATACCAAAAATCCTACTCTTTAATTAATTGCATAAAAGGAGGGGATCGAAAAGAGAGGACCACTTGTGCTAAACCATCAATACATTCTTGTGCCATTGAAGAGGAAAGTCATGGAGATAATAATAAGCAGGTTTGGTTTATTGATCATTCTGCTACTCTTTCTATCTGGTACTACAACCAGTAGTTCCAAAAAAGATACGAAGACCTGCTACAACCAAAACAGCCCATGCAAACTCAAAAAGATAACTTGCCCAGACGAATGCCCAACATCATCACCAACAGACCCGAAAGCTAAAGTTTGTTATGTCGACTGTAATTCACCCATATGCAAAGCTGCGTGCAAACGTAAGATTATCGTCCTATTTCAATACATATTTGTTTCATATGCATAAATTTTACTATATAAATCTTACAAATTATTATGACAGCAATACCAATCAAATAAATTTAGGATCTTCCATACTATTTTTTTTCATTCCCTCATATTTTCATGGAACCAAATAGATCGCAAACCAAACTGCAATGCACCGGGGGCGGGATGCTATGATCCCCGCTTCATTGGTGGAGATGGCATCGTTTTCTACTTCCATGGCAAAAGCAACGAGAATTTTAGCTTAGTTTCTGATCTCAATCTCCAAATCAACTCCCGCTTCACTGGCCTTCGTCCAGCAGGCCGAACCAGGGACTATACTTGGATTCAAGCCCTTGGTGTCCTCTTTGACACCAAAACTTTCTCACTTGAGGCCATCAAAACAGCAACATGGGATGACAAAGTTGATCATTTGAAATTCTCTTATAATGGAAAGGACTTAGTCATACCAGAAGGCCATCTCTCTGCTTGGAAAAGCCCCGAAAATGACCTTATAGTGGAGCGAACATCAAACAAGAACAGTGTCGTAATTACTCTCCCAGAAGTTGCTGAGATGTCGGTCAATGTGGTGCCTGTGACAAAGGAAGATGATAGAATTCACAACTATCAGATACCTTTTGATGACTGTTTTGCTCACTTGGAGGTACAATTCAGATTCTACGGCCTATCCTCGAAAGTTGAAGGAGTGCTTGGCAGGACTTACCAGCCAGATTTCAAGAATCCAGCAAAGCCAGGAGTGGCAATGCCTGTAGTGGGAGGTGAAGACAAGTACAGAACTACATCACTTGTCTCTGCAGATTGCAGTTCTTGTGTATTCTCTCCAGCTGGAGTTGTGGACCAAAAGGACTCATTAGTGATGGAGTATGGCATGCTAGACTGCACCGGCGGAGCCACCGGTGGGAATGGGATAGTTTGTAGGAAATAGGTAGGAAATTTGATACATCCTCAAATAATAAATGAAGGTTCTGTTTCTTCCATTGTAAGTGGAAGGATTAGTAGTAAAAGTGAGGTGGGGATTCTGCTATATTTGGAGTAGTGTTCGCTACCTTTTTTAGTTCATCTTGCTTCTTTGTCTGTTTGTAAGAACTTATTATTCCGGATCCATGATCATATGGGTGTCTCTTTCAATTTTTCCTTCCATGTAAAAGTATACCGTAGCAATGTAATCTGATACATCTTTTAAGAACAAAACTACTTCAAGAAGAATGAAAATCCAGATGAAAAGTCATGCTTGTTAATTGGGAAGTGTTAGGGGGTCAATGTATTGTGTGTTAGCAAATCCCTATGCACCCTATCATTAAGCACTATTGTAATTAAATTAATTTTAAGTTGTGTTTGGCATTAGCTTAAAAAATCAACTTTTTTTACTATATAATTTATTTTTGTTACTATTCATGGGTTTCATTGCACTTTTTGGTACTATTCGTAAGTCTCACTGTACTATTTCAACTATCTTTTTAGTTTTATCTACAGTACTTTCAATAAATAAAAAAAATTTAATTTCATCTAAATAAGTTGTTTCCAAACAAACTCTTATTATCTATATTAAGATTTGAAAATCTACATTGAAAATAATTTGTAAAATTTTTTATCGTCAAATAAAAGATATAAGTTTTAATATACCTAGACTTAAAATTAATTGGAATTGCGGCTTGATAATGATAAAGAGCAATTATCATGGAATCGATGCAATAGGTTCAATTCTATTGTTTTTGTACTTATCAAATAAAAGCATGTATTTGATAAATATCACACATGTATAAAATCTTACCATCGAATTATACATCCTCTCTAATTTTAACATTCATATATTCTAACTTTCATATTTATTACATTTTATTTAAAACTTTAATATAGATAGTTTGTGATTAAAGGGAAAAAAAAAAACTAATAGCAAAGCATTGTTAATTGCAAGCCTGGTAGTTTATTCAGACCAAAGCATTTAGGGAAATACAAGAGTATATATATTGCCAAATCTTGATTCTTGACCATGCTTTATTGAAACACGAGCGTAGTTGCATGGCCGTCATGCCTTGCTCGTGATATGATTACATAACGATGCAAGTGCTCGTTTTCCCTGCAGTAACCCCTGTCTCCAATGCTTGAAATGCTTGCATCAAATCATCATCCTGGCCCAAACAATAATTATATATATATATATATATATATATATATATATATATATATATATATAATTAGAAACTCATGCAATGCAATGTAGGGAAAAGTTAAAAAAAAAAAAAGATTTTTTTTATATTAAAAAACAAAATGATATTCTTTTTTATTTTATTTTTTGAAATTATTAAATCGGTAGCTGTTTTTAGACATTTATTATTCTTATTTTGTTACTATTTATTCTATCATTTAAATAAAATATAATGTAATAGGATTCTATTAAAATGTGTAAATATAGAATGTTTTGAGATATAGGTGTTGTCATGCAGTATCTGGGTCCATCTAGGCAATCCGTTTAGTGCTTTTATTTTTAATTCTTTTTTATAATTATTTAGCAACATGTTATAACAATATTTGACATAAGAAAATATTTGACATATTTATATAGTAATATAAAATGAACACACAGAGAGAGAGAGAGAGAGAGAGAGAGAGAGCCCCATCTAGTGTTAAATTATTTCAGTTTAATCTAGTTAAAATCGGTTTTTTTTTAAATAAAAATAAACTAATCTAACACTAAACAAATTTTGGTTAAATTAGATTTGACCTTCTCTAGACAAAGTCTAATTATCTCTCAAAAAAAAAAAAAAGACAAAGTCTAATTGAAGTAAATTATGTTGTCGTGGATGATTTAATTTGACTTTTTATTTATTAAAGATGTATTATTGAACTTTCTCGTTCATTGAATAGTTATAGAAACATAATGTTGAATGGTTGAGAGTTGGGACAGCGTAATTTCAAATTTTTATTTGTGCACTTGGGTGTTTTTGTTTTTAATTAATTTTACTTGAAAATAACAGTTATTTGTTTAGTAAGAAGAATATTACACATATGACATATATTTTATCTGTATTGTATTTTTTTCAGTTATCACAATATTTTCAAAACTAAATTTTGCAACAACATAAAAGATGATTTTAGAACAAACTCTTTAGTTTTTTAAATTGAAAGAAACGTTTTTGCAAAATTTAATGCCAAATCAGTTACAGATATTTTTCAAGTTAAAAAAAAAAAAAAAAAAAATCAACTTCCATTTCAATAAATTATTAAAAGAAACGTATTTAATCCAGTTATTTTTTTATCTATCTTCATATATATAATTTTTTTTTTTTTTTAATGATGAAAAGGTTTTAGTTTATGCTTTGATGCCCTGCTATACACGAAATCTTGGTTCCATCCCTATTAGGGCATGGAGCATTTTATTAATTTTAAAGGAGGTGTGGATTATGTATTAAAAAAAATCTATCAACTTTCCCGAAGTGAGTCTTTCTGTTACTATTTACTAGTTCTTACAAGTCATACATTCAATATATATATATATATATATATATGATTTTACTTTATGGCGTTTACTTCATGTATATTCAATTTATTCTAATATTTGTATTTATGGATTGAATAGTAAATTTTTTAGACCATACCTATTGCATGTTAATGTCAATTAGCACTTATCATACACTAAAACACACACATTTGGAGAGAGATCGAGAGAGAAAACACAGACACACACACAGCTATATATGTAAGTCTGAGAAGAGAGAAGACACTACCACAGCAGCTGAAGCATTAATCATAGATCGTGGAGCGAGTGCCTGCACGAAAGATATGTACAACTTCCTCCATGAGAAGCCTTCTCAAATAATAAAATAAAAAAATTCAAAGAATAAAAAGCCCTCATAGTGTCAAGTTAAATCTGCACAGTACGCCTCTATAGCACACCATTACTCAACTAATTAAGCTCTAGATATATTAAAAATAAAACATAAATTATGTTACCCAAGTAAACAATATTAGTGAGAGAGAAAGATTTATGTGGTTTCACCATTTTATGCTAAATCTTTTGAGCTTGTTTCTCTCAATGTTTGGTGATTCTAGGTTTGCTAGTAACATTGATTATTATTGTTTTTGTAAAATGGCATAACCTATTGTCCTTACCAGATTGATGTTTGCAGTACCAGGAGGAAGCCCTCTCTTGGACCGAAGCAAGAGATGGTTATCCATGAAGTTGGTGTGGTTGTGACTGAACTTCTTTTGCTTATAGCAAGTAGGACAAAGATCATAAGTCCTGGAGCCACTGTCAAAGCATGAAACGCAAGTAAAATACAGTCCAACTAGGCATGTTTGACACCCTTGGCACCAAAGGCCCCTGGTTTTAATCACGTAGTACAGAGTGAGCACTTCCCAGAAACCCAGGCAGCCATCGCGGTTGCGGTCCAGGTCCTTGAAGAAGTTGGAGCTGATCCAGCCATAGCCGCATTGCCGGAGGAAGTTGATGTACTCCATGTAACTGATTTGGCCATCTCCATCCGAGTCCAATGCGAGGAAGAAACTCCATGCTAGTCGCTGAAGGTTTCTAGGGGCATTGTTGTAGTAAGCTATAGCAACCTCATGAAATTCTTCCATTGCTTTCTTTTGGGGGGGGGGGGGGGGGGGGGGCTGTGATCACCTGTGAGTCTGTGACTTTGAGCTACCAGTCCACAGGTTTTATAGAGGAGTTTAATAATAGAGAGATCAATTTGCTTTATTGGGTTGTATTGAAATGGAATCTTTCCATGACAAAGCCACCGTTCATAAAACGGAATAAAAAAGAAAAAGAATTTGGGTCTTATCCCTTATCACTTTCTTATCATAAAATCTTTATGAATTATTGGACCACAAAAAATAACACAATTTTTGCCATAATTCATCAAGCAACAACTTATGTGTAGTGAAGAAAAAAATATAATAGTAAGTCCATATTACCCACAACTCACCACATGATTCAACTCACAAAAAAAAAAAACCTCTTTCACATGACGAGTTGTAACAAAAATTGTGTTATTTTTTGTGGTCTTAGCATTTTTTGTTCTTTATAAATACAGCAAATTTGATATTTGCTTGATGTAACATATTATTAATAGTTGGTAAAAAAATAATGTTAATTATGAGTTTAAATGAGCACCAATAGAAACTTGTCAACTAAATTAATGTAAAAAATATTATCACATTTTTTGTGTACATAGCATAGCCCTAATTTTATTGGATAAGGAACATATTTAAAAAAAAAAGGCACACTACTTTGAGTCATATCATTTTTATTTTTACTTTTATTTTTTTTATGAACATTTTTGTTTCACACTTTATTCCTCAACATGCACTGTTGATATATATCTGTTAAGAATATCACGGTCTCCCACGTCTTCTTGGTTCGTTCTTTTGGGGTTCTGGTGATGAGGAAAAGGATAATTTTAAGTTTCAATCGACAATTTTTAATGGAAATGCATTGATTTCAATTAGGATCTAAGCTAGGTACTAGCAAAATAATTTAACACAATGAGTTCTTCATTTTTTTTAAGTCAAAGTTTGGATTCTAAAATCGGCTATAAAGCAAGATTCTGGATTAGCGTCTTATCAGTTTCGATTCTAGATTCTATTTTGCCCAAACAGGAATCGTACAATCCAAATACTCTTATAGCCCATAAAAAGTTGCCCAACTAGAAATCACATATGCCAAAAGTTTGTCATGTTTTTATTCGCCAAGTGATCTGACACCCTCACAAAGAAAAATTCCTAACCGAAAATTTGAATTTTTAATATATTTATATATATATATTACTAGAAAGTTTGATTCCCTGGAAAGTTAGAACTTTCGGAGGAAACGTTAAAAATTATACTGTAAAATTCATTACAAGCTTCGGTCTTTTCGTGGGTATCTTGTAATGTCCGCATACTCGGTGGGTTCTTATCATAGACATTGCCTCACCATGTATCTCATTCATCGTTTTTATTTTGAGAACGATGTATCTCATTAATCTGGTTTGCCAAATTAATTTCTTTCGAAGATAATCCAAAGGATTCGGATTAATTAAGAATACTATGACAATACAATAAAAATAGAGAAATTAAAAAACATGTTAACAATATTAAAATTGATATAAATCATGAAATAAATAGTGAAAGAATAAAAGAAACTTATATACTTATATTGATCGAAGGTCTTGATCATAATTATCAGAACCATTATGTACATTGAACTATCAAGGGAGTGGAATGATGGTTTACCGACAGTACAGAAAACTCTCATTTTATGGGGTTTGAGAAAGGTATTTAATTGGTAAGCCTTACCCTTATAAAATAGACTCAACACCACCACCCATTGCAAAACTCACCACTGTTGCCATAAAGTTAGTGCAATTTTGTGATGGAGTTCAAAGGGATTATGCCATCAAAGCTAGTGGTGATATAGAGGGCAAAATTTGGGAATAGAGATTAGCACTTCGTTTGTGAGTTCATAAAGGAAAGAAAATGAATGAAATGTAGTATTGTTTGTACTAACCCAATTGAAATTTTTATATTTTTTGTGGAATACAATAAACCGGGAAAAAAAAACAATTAGAGAATTTCTAAAGTGAGGGTGAAAGTGTGGAGAGGGAATCTCTAGTCTTTGCTTGCTTCTCAATATGGTGGCTCCCAAACTAGTGTCTCTTAGGTGGAAGGTTGAGCTTGGGTTTTTGATTTTGTGGGTTTTAATTTTTCAGATTTTAGTGTACGTAAATAGGCAATAGGGTATCAATGAGATGTGAGTGTGTGTGTGAGAACCTATTCATTAAGTTGTAAAAATCTAAGATGGCATGCTAGTATTAGAGGGTACCGGTGTAAAAAGTTGGGTTTACATCATATCCTTATTCATGGTCATCACTTTCGATTCTTTCTTCAGCAAATACTTCATTAGGTCTACTTCATTCCAGCCCCCTAGTCAAAAGCTCCATAACTACTATTTTCAATCGATTAGTAAAAGTAGATGTTTTGAGATTCCTAATTTTCCCTCTTTAATGAGAGCTTCCTCAAAGGTATTTAGTTTTTTCACCTCTCTAAAATACAAAGAAAAGAAAAGAGAACATAATTCTTTCACCTTCATTCAAAGTTCAAACAATTGATAGTACAAGTTTGGGTAAAATGCATTTTATGTCCCTCAAATATGGGGTCTATTCAATTTTGGCTCCTCAATTTTAAAATGTTCAATTTTGGTCCTGCAAAATTTTAAAATGTTAACAATTAGTTCCTCTATTTTTTTTCTCTTTCCTTTACATGATTAATGGAACACAGAGTCATCCCATATTTAAGGGCCAAAATCAAACCAACCTAATATTTAGGAGCCTAAAATTGAACTAATTAGTGTGCGTTAAAATATCACTTATTTTGCTGAAAACTAAAAACTAAAAACAATTAAAAAAATATTTTCCGGTTACTGTTCATTAATGAAAATACTGTGCATTTGCCTTGATGCACTGTTCATGTCCCATGAGCAATGCACCAGGCGCAAAAATTTAAATAAATAAATAAATAAATAAAAAAACATGTCTGCGTGAAAACGCAAACACAATCCAAACGAGTTCTTAATCCCAAATTTAAGGGACTAAAATCAAACAAAAAAAAAAGTATGGAATTGAAGAACAATACATGGAGGGAAAAAACTATTAAATTTTTAAATTTGAGAACAACATTAGGTTATGTTTGGTAATAGTTTTTATTTTCTATTTTCAAAAACTTGTTTTGGAGAATATAAAGAAAAAACAATTTTCTTGTATTTTTTAAATCAAAAATATGTTTAGTTAGTTGAAATTAAAAAAAAAATAGTTTTTTGAAGAAAAAAAAATAGAAAATACTAAAATATGTTGTTGCTAGGATTTGAACTCTAATGCTAACTCATTAAATGAGATAAATTTATTAAATTAAATACGTATTTTCATTGACTTTTGAAAATTAGAAACTGAAAACAGCATTTTGCTGAAAACTAAAAACTAAAAACAATTAAAAAAATATTTTCCGGTTACTGTTCATTAATGAAAATACTGTGCATTTGCCTTGATGCACTGTTCATGTCCCATGAGCAATGCACCAGGCGCAAAAATTTAAATAAAAAAAAAAAAAAAAAACACGTCTGCGTGAAAACGCAAACACAATCCAAACGAGTTCTTAATCCCAAATTTAAGGGACTAAAATCAAACAAAAAAAAAAGTATGGAATTGAAGAACAATACATGGAGGGAAAAAACTATTAAATTTTTAAATTTGAGAACAACATTAGGTTATATTTGGTAACAGTTTTTATTTTCTATTTTCAAAAACTTGTTTTGGAGAATATAAAGAAAAAACAATTTTCTTGTATTTTTTAAATCAAAAATATGTTTAGTTAGTTGAAATTAAAAAAAAATAGTTTTTTGAAGAAAAAAAAATAGAAAATACTAAAATATGTTGTTGCTAGAATTTGAACTCTAATGCTAACTCATTAAATGAGATAAATTTATTAAATTAAATACGTGTTTTCGTTGACTTTTGAAAATTAGAAACTGAAAACAGCATTTTGCATGTTTTCAGTTTCCTTCACAAATTAAGTTTTGAGAACATTTTTTGTTTTCTGTCCATTTTGGGTTGCTAAATAGGTGTTTTAGTCTTTAAAAATATAAAATTATTTTTAGAAATAGAAAATAAGGAGAAAAAACAGTTACCAAACATACCCTTAATATTTTAAAATTGAGAGAACAAAATTGAACATATTCCATATTTGAAGGTAGACGTGGCAAAACAGGTTGAGTTCGGGTTCAGGTCAAAATATGAATCTTTTTAAGCGGATTAGAAATAGTTTGAGTCAATCAGGTTACAAATCGGGTTGGGTCAACCTGTATTTTTTCACATTAAATATGTTAATAAAAAATTTAATTCGTCATTTGGTAAGTCATGCAACAAATTACTTTGTATAAAATATGTTATATTGAATTCAGCACTCAGATCAAGAATAGGCTCAACTTAACAAATTAATATTTGTTTAATAATTATAAAATTAAACAAATCCCAACATTGCTAACCAAAAAAAAAAAGTAGCACAAATACAAAGGAGAGCAGTCTACCATTTGAAAATCCAATTAAAATAAATAGACAAGTTTCACTTCAACATAATATCAGCATCCCAAACCATAAAACAAAATTACAAATGCCCTATTGGATAGCTGATTTGACAAAGTATAAAAGCATATAGGAAATTTACAATCTAAAAACTAATTTCAAAATTTAATATCAAATGCGGTTGATACTTTGTTTTAATTTGAGAATATACATCAAAATTTGATTGTTTACTTATTTATACATGATCTCTTCTATGAATATCGTGTCATTGTTAAGCAAAATACTCCAAAAATATCATGTCATTGTTAAGCAACACACACTCTATAAAAATATCATATTTTATTTTGAAAAATCTTTTATTTTGGCCATGGATTTTTTTTTTTTTTTTAAATAGATCTAAGCACCCATAAATTGTGCCAATTTCATTGATATATTTCGGTTTCACTTTTTTTTCACACTTATAAATGCTTCTCATACATGTCTATAATTTTAAATATATATTTTTAACTCTACTACAATCAGATTATCTTAGCCAACTATATTATTTTGACAAATCCACTATTAGATTACAATTTCTTCTTATATCCTCTATGCTTGCAAAATTTTTAGAAAATTAAAAATCAATAGTTATGTCATCATTGTTTGAATTGCAAGTTTTTTTAATTTAAAATTATGCATAAAATATAATCATATAAATCATATAGTAAACAATATCCGATTGATACAAAATTTGATATGTGTATTAAGAGCGTAAAGAACATGCATTTCAATGGTTAGATTCTCAATAAATATAGCAAATTTGATATTTGCTTGATGTAACATATTATTAATAGTTGGTAAAAAAAATGATGTTAATTATGAGTTTAAATGAGCACCAATAGAAACTTGTCAACTAAATTAATGTAAAAAATATTGTTACTTTTTTGTGTACATAGCATAGCCCTAATTTTATTGGATAAGGAACATATTTAAAAAAAAAGGCACACTACTTTGAGTCATATCATTTTTATTTTTATTTTTTTGATGAACATTTTTGTTTCACACTTTATTCCTCAACATGCACTGTTGATATATATCTGTTAAGAATATCACGGTCTCCCACGTCTTCTTGGTTCGTTCTTTTGGGGTTCTGGTGATGAGGAAAAGGATAATTTTAAGTTTCAATCGACAATTTTTAATGGAAATGCATTGATTTCAATTAGGATCTAAGCTAGGTACTAGCAGAATAATTTAACACAATGAGTTCTTCATTTTTTTTAAGTCAAAGTTTCGATTCTAAAATCGGCTATAAAGCAAGATTCTGGATTAAAGAGTCTTATAAGTTTCTCTGCAGAATCTTTTGCTTCCTTCCAGCTTTACGTAATTGTTGGATAGCCACGAGAAGAATAGAGACAAGGCAGGGTTCGAGAATCGAGAGGGCCACAGCTAGCAATAGTTCCTAATACTCCCACTAGTTCATCCATCTTAATTAAGATGGAAATGCACCCCACCCATTTTTTGGCCGTTTGTGGTTTTGATGATAGATTCTGTTTTGCCCAAACAGGAATCGTAGAATCCAAATATTCTTATAACCCATAAAAAGTTGCCCCACTAGAAATCACATATGCCAAAAGTTTGTCAAGTTTTTATTCGCCAAGTGATCTGGCACCCTCACAAAGAAAAATTCCTAACCGAAAATTTGAATTTTTAATATATATATATATATATATTACTAGAAAGTTAATTCCCTGGAAAGTTAGAACTTTCGGAGGAAACGTTAAAAATTGTACTGTAAAATTCATTACAAGCTTCGGTCTTTTCGTGGGTATCTTGTAATGTCCGCATACTTGGTGGGTTCTTATCATAGACATTGCCTCACCATGTATCTCATTCATCGTTTTTATTTTGAGAACGATGTGTCTCATTAATCTGGTTTGCCAAATTAATTTCATTCGAAGATAATCCAAAGGATTCGGATTAATTAAGAATACTATGACAATACAATAAAAATAGAGAAATTAAAAAACATGTTAACAATATTAAAATTGATATAAATCATGAAATAAATAGTGAAAGAATAAAAGAAACTTATATACTTATATTGATCGAAGGTCTTGATCATAATTATCAGAACCATTTTGTACATTGAACTATCAAGGGAGTGGCATGATGGTTTACCGACAGTACAGAAAACTCTCATTTTATGGGGTTTGAGAAAGGTATTTAATTGGTAAGCCTTACCCTTATAAAATAGACTCAACACCACCACCCATTGCAAAACTCACCACTATTGCCATAAAGTTAGTGCAATTTTGTGATGGAGTTCAAAGGGATTATGCCATCAAAGCTAGTGGTGATATAGAGGGCAAAATTTGGGAATAGAGATTAGCACTTCGTTTGTGAGTTCATAAAGGAAAGAAAATGAATGAAATGTAGTATCGTTTGTACTAACCCAATTGAAATTTTTATATTTTTTGTGGAATACAATAAACCGGGAAAAAAAAAACAATTAGAGAATTTCTAAAGTGAGGGTGAAAGTGTGGAGAGGGAATCTCTAGTCTTTGCTTGCTTCTCAATATGGTGGCTCCCAAACTAGTGTCTCTTAGGTGGAAGGTTGAGCTTGGGTTTTTGATTTTGTGGGTTTTAATATTTCAGATTTTAGTGTACGTAAATAGGCAATAGGGTATCAATGAGATGTGAGTGTGTGTGTGAGAACCTATTCATTAAGTTGTAAAAATCTAAGATGGCATGCTAGTATTAGAGGGTACCGGTGTAAAAAGTTGGGTTTACATCATATCCTTATTCATGGTCATCACTTTCGATTCTTTCTTCAGCAAATACTTCATTAGGTCTACTTCATTCCAGCCCCCTAGTCAAAAGCTCCATAACTACTATTTTCAATCGATTAGTAAAAGTAGATGTTTTGAGATTCCTAATTTTCCCTGTTTAATGAGAGCTTCCTCAAAGGTATTTAGTTTTTTCACCTCTCTAAAATACAAAGAAAAGAAAAGAGAACATAATTCTTTCACCTTCATTCAAAGTTCAAACAATTGATAGTACAAGTTTGGGTAAAATGCATTTTATGTCCCTCAAATATGGGGTCTATTCAGTTTTGGCTCCTCAATTTTAAAATGTTCAATTTTGGTCCTGCAAAATTTTAAAATGTTAACAATTAATTCCTCTATTTTTTTTCTCTTTCCTTTACATGATTAATGGAACACAGAGTCATCCCATATTTAAGGGCCAAAATCAAACCAACCTAATATTTAGGAGCCTAAAATTGAACTAATTAGTGTGCGTTTAAATATCGCTTATTTTGCTGAAAACTAAAAACTAAAAACAATTAAAAAAATATTTTCCGGTTACTGTTCATTAATGAAAATACTGTGCATTTGCCTTGATGCACTATTCATGTCCCATAAGCAATGCACCAGGCGCAAAAATTTAAATAAAAAAAAAAAAAAAAAAAAAAAAACACGTCTGCGTGAAAACGCAAACACAATCCAAACGAGTTCTTAATCCCAAATTTAAGGGACTAAAATCAAACCAAAAAAAAAAGTATGGAATTGAAGAACAATACATGGAGGGAAAAAACTATTAAATTTTTAAATTTGAGAACAACATTAGGTTATGTTTGGTAACAGTTTTTATTTTCTATTTTCAAAAACTTGTTTTGGAGAATATAAAGAAAAAACAATTTTCTTGTATTTTTGAAATCAAAAATATGTTTAGTTAGTTGAAATTAAAAAAAAAATAGTTTTTTGAAGAAAAAAAATAGAAAATACTAAAATATGTTGTTGCTAGGATTTGAACTCTAATGCTAACTCATTAAATGAGATAAATTTATTAAATTAAATACGTGTTTTCATTGACTTTTGAAAATTAGAAACTGAAAACAGCATTTTGCATGTTTTCAATTTCCTTCACAAATTAAGTTTTGAGAACATTTTTTGTTTTCTATCCATTTTGGGTTGCCAAACAGGTTTTTTAGTCTTTAAAAATATAAAATTATTTTTAGAAATAGAAAATAAGGAGAAAAAACAGTTACCAAACATACCCTTAATATTTTAAAATTGAGAGAACAAAATTGAACATATTCCATATTTGAAGGTAGACGTGGCAAAACAGGTTGAGTTCGGGTTCAGGTCAAAATATGAATCTTTTTAAGCGGATTAGAAATAGTTTGAGTTAATCAGGTTACAAATCGGGTTGGGTCAACCTGTATTTTTTCACGTTAAATATTTTAATAAAAAATTTAATTCGTCATTTGGTAAGTCATGCAACAAATTACTTTGTATAAAATATGTTATATTGATTTCACCACTCAGATCAAGAATAGGCTCAACTCAACAAATTAATATTTGTTTAATAATTATAAAATTATACAAATCCCAACATTGCTAACTAAAAAAAAAGTAGCACAAATACAAAGCAGTGCAGTCTACCATTTGAAAATCCAATTAAAATAAATAGACAAGTTTCACTTCAACATAATATCAGCATCCCAAACCATAAAACAAAATTACAAATGCCCTATTGGATAGCTGATTTGACAAAGTATAAAAGCATATAGGAAATTTACAATCTTAAATCCTAATTTCATAATTTAATATCAAATGTGGTTGATACTTTGTTTTAATTTGAGAATATACATCAAAATTTGATTGTTTACTTATTTATACATGATCTCTTTTATGAATATCGCGTCATTGTTAAGCAAAATACTCCAAAAATATCATGTCATTGTTAAGCAACACACACTCTATAAAAATATCATATTTTATTTTGAAAAATCGTTTATTTTGGCCATGGATTTTTTTTTTTTTTTAAAGTAGATCTAAGCACCCATAAATTGTGCCAATTTCATTGATATATTTTGGTTTCACTTTTTTTTCACACTTATAAATGCTTCTCATACATGTCTATAATTTTAAATATATATTTTTAACTCTACTACAATCAGATTATCTTGGCCAACCATATTATTTTGACAAATCCACTATTAGATTACAATTTCTTCTTATATCCTCTATGTTTGCAAAATTTTTAGAAAGTTAAAAATCAATAGTTATGTCATCATTGTTTGAATTGCAAGTTTTTGTAATTTAAAATTATGCATAAAATATAATCTTATAAATCATATAGTAAATAATATCCGATTGACACAAAATTTGATATGTGTATTAAGAGCGTAAAGAACGTGCATTTCAACGGTTAGATTCTCAAAATATGTAGTAATGCTAATTGATGGGTAATATAAAAAGTACAAATCGTCCATAAGCTTTGTCCAAGAGAACAACATCCGTCCAAGATAATCGTCTACAAGGAAAGAAGAAAGCAGTAACACCAGGACGGAGCAATTTTGTCATCTAAAGATAAGAGATCGTAGATGATGGATGAACACTTAGTAAATTCTAAGTTTTTCCCTGCAAACCAAGACCAGTTACACTGCAATGCACTATTCTGAGACGTGGGTGAATTTCCCAAAATTCGCTCTACTCTCCCCACTAAGTCCAAACATCTTTCACGATGATAGTGACACCTAACAAGTAGATCCACTCCAAATTTTCTATAAAATGACCAAACCTCATCAAGTAAAGGTATACACAACTATTCATCCACTTCTCAAATTTGAGTCATTGAGAGAAATACTAACTTAATTTTCAGAGGGACTTTGGCCAGTTCTACCCCAATCAACTCCGAGAGTCTTTCTTCTTGTTTCAGGTTGTTGATCCGACTTAGAGTTCAGAGTATATAGCCTATTGATTTCATATCTCATCATTAATGATATTGAGTAAAGTTATAGTCTTAGGCTACAACCATTTTTGTAACTAAAATTTTTTATAAAATTAATATATAAAAAAAGTGCAATAGAACATTTTTATGTTAAAATTTGGCTACAAACCTAGCTATAGACTTAAGACTTCAACTTCCTCTAAGAAGCAAATACGTGTGCAATGCACATAACAAGTGTTAGTTAGGTTAAGTGAGTCATGTGAAAGAAAAATGCCATCATCACAACTATTTATACAATTTTTGCCACAACTCGCCACATGATAAGTTGTAAGTGGTAGAGGTGTGGACTCACATGTACCACTACTTTTTTTCCACTACTCATAACTCAAAACATGTCAAGTTGTTGTCCTAGACTTCTAGCTTTTTCTTAGAAAAAGTTAAAGCCATCAAAGTTTGTCTACAAACTTTGTTCCAATTATATTATATTTTATTTTTATACAAAATAGAAATTTTATTCCATCATAATCTAAGCAAGTATATATGTCTGTGTTTGTGTAAAACTCTTTTCTAGATACTTTTCCCCACCTTCCTCTCACCATCACATCAACTTTGCATTTGTGGATTGACTAACTTTATGTGTCCGTTTGGATACAGCTGAAAACTAAAAACTGAAAAATATTACAACAAAATAATTTTTAAATGTGTGAATAGTGTCGTGAGATTCATTTTTAATGAAAAAGTTGCTAAAATGGTTATAGTTAAAAAATTTGTTCAATAAGTATTACAGTGATAGTTGTAGACCTCTTTCCCTTCATAGCTACTTTTAAGTAAAAATGAGAGACTATGTAACAGTAGGAGAAATCTTGGAGATGATCAAGTTGAACTTCTCGGGATCCAGATATCCTGATGTTAGATACTCCTTTTGACTGTGATCTCATTAATAAGATTTGGTAATTTTTATTCTAAAATTTAAAAGTCCCATTTACATCATTGAACTATACCGTTAATTTTGTACATTATATGATTTATATAATTTTGATCTGAACCTTGCATCTGAAGAGATGCTTGCAAACCTGGTTTCTTTTGTATGGTTCTTCTGGCCAAATTTGTTGGAGTCTAGTATAATACACTTATCAAAGAGGGAATGAGGATAAAATGAAACACCTTTTTTTCTTTTTCAAATTTTAATTTTATAATTAGTTACAACAACAAGGGAGGGCGATTTGACCCCTAGATGTCTCCGTTGGAAACACCAAGAGGTACTAATTGAGCTACAAGGCTCTTGGTAGGATTATATGAAACACTTAAAATGGAATATGGAGACAAATGCTATATGGAGACAAAGAAAACACTTACAATGAAATAGGGCAGAGCATAATTGGGCAGAATAAGTATTTAGTTGGAGTAGTTTAGACTTGTTAAGTGTATTGTACCAAGAGGTTGGGCCTCGATGCAATGGCAAGTACCTTCCACTGAATGTGACAGGTCATGGATTCAAGTATGGGAATCAACATCTCAAAAAAAAAAAAAAAAAAAAAAAAAAAAGAGGGGTTAGACTTCCTACCTTCCTAATTTTCATAAAAGTGGGAGTTTTGTGCACTGCGTATTACATTTTTTTTTAAGTGCTTTATATTAGTTGGAGTAGTTTAGAGTTGTTTATTTTTTTGATAGATTAGTTTGTTGATTATATGGTTTGATTTGAAGAAGTAGATTAAGGATTTAAAGGAAATGCATTTTATAAATTTACCTCAAGAAAAAAGGGTTTATTGGAGACAAGTGCAGTTTTTACCAGGGAGAAAAAGTCTTGAAAGTGGGGAGAGCAAGAAGAGGCGGTTGAAAGCTTACTTGGTATATGGGCACGTTGATTTTCAAAAATTAGCCTTAAGTGGGTATTTAATGTTGATTGTGAATGATATTTAAGTAATTCAATGTGACATCCATCCTTGAGGAGAGCACTTTGCACAGTATTAAAAGCTTTCTAAAAGGTTTCAACTTTTGTGTTTAAATTGCCAACATCTATATGTTGATTTCAAATTGGAGCCCATGAAGTCATTGTTTTATTTGTAATTTTAGGCTTTAAGTTTTCTTTTACAGTAAGCATTTATTTCCAACTTTCTGTTGTTGATATTCACATTATCATATGAAAATAAATTTACTATGCAACTCTGTTTTCTGAATTATGCACCACGGTAGGGTTGACTCTTTGTTCCTTAGTTATGATGATTTCTTTATGTCGCAGGTATATTAGAGATCTTCTTCTTAACCCTCCAACCTATGATATTGCATCCAAAATTCAAGGTGAGTTGTGAAGTGCATTTTATAGATGTGAATATGTAGTTGAATGTGATTATGAGCTAAAATAGGCCTCTGAAATCTTTATTATTCTCTCCATGAGTTGTGGAAAATTACATGGCGATAATATGATCAGGTTTTATTTCATTTACTATTGTTTATGTTTTCATTTGTTTTGTTGGTTACAAGAATGTGTTACAAGCTGAGAACCCAACTTGAGCATTCGTTATATTTTTTTAAGATTGTACATTGAAGATATTAGATAAACTTTTGCCACGTTCTGAACCTAGGCCCTATCAACCCCCACCCTAACTCTTTTAGTCTTGAAACAAACCAAAGTGGCAAAGGTACTGTAATTAAATTATTAACTATTAAGAATTGAGTCTAAACTTTTGGTAGGGTAAGTCATGTTTCTTATGCAAAAAAAAGGTTTTATTTTTAGACAACTGGAGTTAAGGGTTTTCTTTTTTTTTGGGGGGGGGGGGGGGGGGGGGGGAGTGGGGGAAGGGTGAGGTTGTGGGTTCAATACCCATAGGGTGCATGGGTAACTTTCAAATAAATAAAAAATATGTAGTTAAAAATTGAACATCATGTTTACAATAGTGAACACTCTGAATAAGAAACAAATACAATATAATCAAGAACTAAAGGAAATAGAGACTAAGAATTTAGATAAAGAAATACAATTCATACACCCCCAAATACGAGCCCAATGAAACAAAGTACCAAAGAGGAGAGATTTTAGATGATCTAATGTTCTCTCCTTGTCTTCAAAAATGCGGGTCTTGTGTTCCTACCAAACTAACCACATTAAACATGCCAATGCCATATTCCAAATGGTTGAAAGATACTTTCCAAACCAATTTCTCTAGATAAAGAAAAAAGTGCTAACTGACCTCGGCATTACCCACTAGATCCCAAACACTGCAAAAGCTTCACACCATTAGGCGTAAGAAAACTTACAATGAAGAAGAAGGTGATCTACTGATACTCTCATTGCAGCAACATAAACAGCACCAGAGACTGGCCTCTTTTAACAAGATTATCAATGGTGAGTATCCCATCATTAGCTGTTGTCCATAAGAAGAAATCCACCCATTTAGAGTCATTTTCATTCTGTACAAAAGTAGGTGTTGACAAGGTAAAGCTAAAGCAGTAAAAAGTTCCTGACAAAATCTACTTTCACTTGGATATTCAATTTTTGAACTGTTTAACTAGCCCAACTGCATTCTCTTAAGTTCTTATAATGAATAAGTTTTGGTAATAATTATTATTTAGGGGCTTCTATAACATCTAACTGATTGCTGGAACAAAATGCGTACTGGATTGCTATTGTTAACGGCAAGTAAAATAATAATATGCATGACTTAATCTTTTCACTGGCATGCTTTGGTTGGCACATTTCCATCACTTAGTATGCTATTGGTCGGATTTGCTATGGCTTTATTCCCCCTAACAAATAATAGGCAACTACCAGAAATTTGAAATGAAAAGTGTAACAGAAAGAGGAATGACTAAACTGTGATAACCTTTGTGTGGGGGTTGTGAACCTAAAAGTTTCCTGCTTTTTTTGTACTTAAACACGAGTCAATTTTCATTGTAAATTATACATTTTCTTCTTTCTCCGTGTTACTACAATAGTATTTTATCTCATAATTGAATATTTTGTGAATATTCTCTAAGCTGTATATGTTTGGGCAGCAACTTGCAAGCTAATGAGCAACGTGACATGCTCCATTCCTGAGTTTACTTGTGTTTCATCTGCAAAGGTTGTATTTTGATAAGGATAAAAATAGCACTTAGAACCGTCAGGCATAAGCTGACGGCTACAGGTGAGACTGTCGGCTTTCATTGGCAATAATCAACAAACGAGAATCTATTATAAACGCTGAAGGGAGTCCATGAGAAGCGCTTAATTGCTAACGCCTTTAGTAAGTTGACGATGATAAGATGACACCATTAAAGTATGGACGAACAGGGTAAAGCTAACGACCTTGATACGGGTTTGCTTGCTACCCACGATTTCGTGTATAAGGAAATATCTTGCTCTCCACATTTGATGCTACTCGAAAGGATCCCTATAAGGAAAGGATCCCACAAAATATGCCCAAGAAGACTTCTATAAGGAAAAGACTTCTAATCCAAGGAAAAGAAGTTAACCCTATACTACTATAAAAGCCCCAATACCCTCACAAACCGAGGTATGCATAATTTACCCCTCTCTAGCACTCTAGAGTTGTGAGAAGTTCTAACTTGACCTTCGAAGGGTATTCGGCCGGCACTATACCGGTGCTCTCTACGAGGTCTTCTCTTTTATTATGCAGGTGCTATTTCAAGTGTGCGAGTGTCGTGTGGCTCACTGGTGACTTTCTCGGCATCATCAGTTGGCGTCGTCTGTGGGAAACGCTTTGTAATAGAATTGTAAGTCATAGCAAACGCTTCCCAAACAAAGAGTTGCATGGTACTTACTCGATCAATGGCGACCACCAACAACATTCAGGAAGACGAGCCGCGACCAACTACTCTCGAAAGACAAGTTCAAACTCTAACCGCAGCCGTGGAATGCCTCACTAAGCAGAACCAGGTTTTGGAAGAACAACTACGCCGAAAGGCAGGACACGGTATTCTGGAAGAAGACCAAGAAGGTACCAGTGCTGAGCGACGAGATCGAGAGGGATCGAAGGGTAGCAATGCCCCGAGCAGACCAGAGCGACAAAATGTAAGCCTTCCATCCCTCACGGATATGACTCCACCACCTGTTGTCGTGGAGATACAAGCGATAAAGGAACAGATGGAAGTTATGATGAACGCCCTCAAAGGACGAGTGTCCAGTGATCTTGACGATCTTGTTAACCGAACTAATTCACCATTCACTGACTCCGTTAATTCCTTCCCACTGCCACACAAGTTTCGCATGCCACAGATAGATAGTTATGACAGAGTCAAGGACCCTTTAGATCACCTAAATACCTTCAAGACCTTGATGCACCTTCAAGGAGTAGCAGATGAAATCATGTATAGGGCCTTCCCTACGACGCTGAAGGGTGCGGCAAGAATTTGGTTCAGCCAGTTGACGCCTAACTCCATCAGCACTTTCAAAGAGCTGAGCGCTCAGTTTACTACGCACTTCATTGGGGGACATAGGTATAAGAAGTCTACAGCTTGCTCGATGAGCATTAAGCAGCGAGAGAATGAGACGCTGAGATCCTACATATCTCGCTTTAATAAGGAAGCGCTCTCGATCAACAAGGTCAACGACAAGATACTTGTGGCAGCCTTCACGAATGAGCTGCGAAAGGGTAAGTTTTTGTTCTCCCTATACAAGAATGACCCGAAAACCATGTCAGAAGTACTTTACAGGGCCACCAAGTACATGAATGCTGAAGATGCGCTACTGGCCCAGGAGGAAAAGCCCAAAAAAAGGGAGAGACAGGAAGACACACGGTAAGACCAAGAGCACAAGAAGGCAAGAACAGGAGACCGAAGGGATGAAAGGTGCTCTAAGCTCCCGGGAGGAAGGTTCACAAGCTTCACCCCATTAACTGCCCCGATAGACCAAGTCCTGATGCAAATCAAGGATGGGGAGGCCCTGACCTACCCCGAAAAGCTGAAGGGAGATCCCAACAAGCGATCGAGGGACAAATATTGCCGCTTCCACCGTGACCACGATCATGATATAGCTGATTGTTATGACTTAAAGCAGCAGATCGAGGCCCTTATCAAGCAACGAAAATTACAAAAGTTCATCAGGAAGGAGAAAGCAGACCAACCCCTTCAAGAGCAACAATCTCGACGGGATAATGAATGTCCAAGACCCTCCATAGGGGACATAAGGATGATCATAGGGGGAACAGTGACCACTAGCTTGTCCAAAAAGGCCCGCAAAACTTACCTTAGGATGGTCCAAAATGTTCAGCTGACGGGCTTCGTACCAAAGATAGCACAGAGAGAAGGCCCCATTATCGGGTTCTCGGAAGAAGATGCACGACATCTTCACCACCCACACGACGATGCGCTTGTCATCAACATACGAGTAGGAGACTACAACATGCATCGAGTGTTGGTCGACAATGGCAGCTCGGTAAATATCCTATACTACCCGACGTTCCAGCAGATGGAAATTGACAAAGAACAACTTATTCTGATGAACGCCCCACTCGTCGGTTTTGGAGGAACAAGGGTGTTCCCCCTAGGCACAGTCACATTATCTGTAATGGTAGGTGACTACCCTCAGCAGATCATCAAGGACGTAACATTCCTAGTGGTCGACTACTCATCCGCCTACAATGCTATCCTCGGACGACCCACCCTCAATTCGTGGAAGGCTGTAACCTCAACCTACCACCTAATGATTAAGTTTCCTACCAACTATGGGGTAAGAGCGCTACGCGAAAATCAAATGGCCGCACGCGAATGCTACATAGCCACGATGGAAATGGATGACCACTTCCAACCCATGAGCATAGAAGAACACTGGATGGCGACGGAGCCCATAGAGAAGCTTGAAGAAGTGCTTCTTGACGACTCCAAACTTGACTGAACGACCAAAATTGGAACCTTCGTTAATCCCGCGGTGCGCCAAGCGCTCACAACTTTTGTCAGAAATAATCGAGACGTGTTTGCCTTGAGCCACGAGGACATGCCAGGGATAGACCCTTCGGTCATGGTACACCCTTCGGTCATGGTACATAGGCTGAATGCGTCACCCTCCTCTCCACCCATCCGACAAAAGAAGCGAGTGTTTGCCCCGGAGCGAGATTAGGCCATACCGAAAGAGGTCCACAAACTACAGGAGGCAAGCTTCATTAGGGAGGTTTACTACCCCGACTGGCTGGCGTACGTGGTGATGGTTAAGAAAGCTTACGAGAAGTGGAGGATGTGCGTGGATTTCACCGACCTTAACAAAGCATGCCCTAAAGACAGCTATCCCCTCCCCCGAGTCGACGTTCTAGTAGACTCTATGGCTCGACACCAGCTGTTACGCTTTACGGACGCTTTCTCGAGTTACAACCAAATACGAATGCACGAAGCTGATCAAGAGAAAACTTCGTTCATGACTAGCCAAGGCCTCTTATGTTACAAAGTGATGTCATTCGGCCTGAAAAATGCGAGCACAACGTACCAGAGGCATATTAACAAAATGTTTGCACAGCAAATTGGGAGGAATGTCCAAGTCTATGTTGATGACATGCTAGTGAAAAGCCGAAAGGAGGAAGATCACTTGGAAGACCTCAAGGAAACATTTAACACCCTTCTTTCTTACAACATGAAGCTCAATCCAGGAAAGTGCGCTTTCGGAGTGACGACAAGGAAATTCCTAGGATTCATGGTGTCTCAAAGGGGCATCAAGGCCAACCCGGACAGGATTCGGGCCATAATGGAGATGGCACCCCCAAGAAATGTGAAGGAAGTACAAAGCCTCAATGGAAAAATAGCAGCGCTGAATAGGTTCGTGTCGAGGGCAACGAACAAGTGTTTATCCTTCTTCTGCATGCTGAAGAAATCTTTCGAGTGGACTGCCAAGTGTCAGTAGGCATTCGAGGAGTTAAAAGCTTATCTCTCTTCCCCGTCGCTCTAAGTCCATCACAATCAGGTGAAGAGCTTTTCCTCTATCTGACCGTCTCCCTTGCCGCCGTCAGCGCAGCCTTAGTCAAAGAATAAGAAAGAGTGCAGAAGCTCGTGTATTACACCAGCCGGGCACTTCGTAGTGCCGAAGAAAGATACCCGCTTATGGAGAAACTCGCCTTTGTGTTAGTTATGGTAGCCCGCAAACTTAAACCTTACTTTCAAGCCCACACGGTGATTGTCCTAACCGACAAGCCCCTACAGTGGGCGATGAACAACCTTGAAGCTGTTGGTCGATTGGCACTATGGGCCATAGAATTAAGTGAGTTTGACATCCAATACCAACTGCAAACCGCCATCAAAGGACAGATCATCACGGACTTTATAGCAAAATTCACCCACGACGAAGACAAGGGGGTAGAGGAGCTTCCTTAGTGGAGCATACATACAGACGGATCATCTAATAGGCAGGCCGGGGGGGCTAGCGTCGTACTACTGTCACCCGAAGGAGACACGGTTGAATGTATGGTCCATCTCGACTTCCCCACCACCAACAATGAAGCGGAATACAAAGCACTAGTAGAAGACCTCGACCTCGCCAAAGCAGCAGGAGCCACAAGCGTAGTCATTTATTGCGACTCTCAGGTCATTACTAACCAAGTGAATGGAGACTATGAATGTAAGGGAGAAAGGATGAAAAGGTACCTGGATCAAGTAAGAAGAAGAGTAGACGACCTACAGGCCAAAATCATCCAAATCCCCAGAGGAGAGAATGAGCAAGCCGACCGTCTTGCCAAAGCTGCTTCAACAGAACATATGATCACCCCTGGTAATACACTTTCTTTTGTTCAGCTTTCTCCACTAATAGACTTCGACGACATGCAGGAGATAGGCTCTGAAAGTAACTGGACCACATTATTAGTTTCATACTTGAAGAATGGCATCTTACCAGACGGGAAGGAGGCCGCAAGAAAGCTGAAGGTCCAGGCAGCGAGATTCGTCTTGATAAAAGATGTCCTGTATAAAAGAGGCTTCTCATGTCCATACCTAAAATGCTTAGGTGCTAAAGAGGCGGACTACGTCATGAGGGAGATACACGAGGGGATTTGCAAAAACCCTTCGGGGTCAAGATCTATAGTGCACAAGCTTATGCGAGCAGGGTACTATTGGCCCACCATGCAGAAGGACGCCGAGGCTTATGTCAAGACCTATAACAAATGCCAAAGGTTCAACAATATTATTAGACAACCAACCGAAGAGCTGACCTTGATAATGACCCCATGGCCATTTGCTCAGTGGGGATTAGACATTATGGGACCATTCCCTATAGCAGTACGACAGCTGAAGTTCCTGGTAGTAGGCATTGGCTATTTTACAAAGTGGGTGGAAGCTGAAACCTTGGCCACCATTACGGAGAAGAACGTACGAAGTTTCATCTGGAGATGCATCGTATGCAGGTTTGGCATCCCTAAAGTCTTAGTCTCGAATAACGGGAAGCTATTCGACAGCGACTCCTTCCGGGACTTTTGCTCGCAGTTAAGGATAAAAAACCACTACTCCTCCCCCACCCACCCTTAGGCTAACGGACAGATCAAAGTCACAAACCGATCCTTGCTCAAGATTATCAAGACTCGACTCGAGAGGGGCAAAGGGTATATGGCCTGAAGAGTTACCGAGCATACTATGGGCATACAGGACAATGGCAAGAACACCCACAGGAGATACACCATTCCAGCTAACATACGAGAGTGAGGCAGTCATCCCAGCTGAGGTTGGACTCACAAACTACAAGGTGCACAACCATGATGAGTTCAAGAACGACGAGACCATACGTCTACAGCTCGACCTAGTAGACAAAGTCAGGGCAACAGCAAAACAAAGGCTCACACGATACCAGGATCGCATGGCTAAACACTACAACTCCCGGGTCCGACACAAAGACTTCCAAGTTGGAGATCTTGTTCTAAGGAAAGTTTTGGGCGCTACTAGAGACCCCACCCAAAGGAAGCTTGGCCCCAATTGGGAAGGACCTTACCGGATCACGTCATGGCAAAGAAAAGGCACTTACCACCTGGAGACGTTAGACGGACAGAAGCTGCCACATCCATGGAACACCGAGCACTTACAGAAGTACTACCAATAAAGAAGACGACATGGAGAACGATGCCCCCTTTTATTTACAAGTTCATCGAAGCAAAATTTTAGTTATACTCCTCAGTTTTATCATTTACTTTAGTTTTTGCGACAATACCCTTTTTCCTTTTAAGCCCAAAGGGCAAGATTGTTTTTCTTTTTAAGAACTACTTTTTTCTACATATGCATGGCAATAAGAGGAGTTTATTCAAAAATGGCTGAAGTTTCTATTTACAAACTTATAGTTCACAAAAAGTGTACGACCCTAATTCCGCAAAAAGTGGACGATTATAAGCCCAAAAAGTGGACGACTTTAAGTTCACAAAAGGTGGGCGATTCATGGACAACTTCAAGTCCATGCATGGCCGAAACAATAAAGCTTACGGCCTCATCAAATTGATGAGATTATGAAAAATGACAAAGTCATTAAGTCCATAACATGGACGAAGCTATAAAGCCGACGGGCTTATAAAAAATGACAAGGTCATTAAGTACATGACATGGGCGAAACTGTAAAGCCGACGGTCTCATCAAATGGATGAGATTATGAAAATGACAAGTTCATTAAAGTCAATGACATGGACGAAACTGTAAAATTGACGGTCTCATCAAATTGATGAGATTATGAAAAAGTCCATAACATGGGCGAAGCCATAAAGCCGACGGGCTCATAAAAAATAACAAGGTCATTAAGTACATAATATGGATGAAGCTATAAAACCAACGGACCATAAAAAATAATGAATACGAAGCTATAAAGCTAATAGGCCTATAGATGACGAGTTTATCAAAAATAAAATAAAATAAATAAACAAGCCCATCCTTAGTCCATAAAGCTGACGAGTTTCCCACGATAGACGGGACTGCAGGCCGACGAATTTATTCTAGGCACCTAACACACAACACATCAACAAGTAAAAGACAGAAAACGACAGAAATAACATGCCATATAACAAGATAAACTGTTTACAAATAAAAGCCCAAAAGCAAAGGGGCACTTAAACATTGTTTGCAAAATAAATGAAATACACATAAAAATCAAGTAGCATGAGCGTCAGCAAGGTTCCCGTCATCTTTCTAAGACTAAGGGTTTTCAATATCTACAATCACCACTAGAGGGTTGGAAGCGGAAGTAGGAGGAGGATTGGCAATAAGTTGGGCTAGAACGACAACGCCATCATCCTTGGGAGGAAGCTTGGACTTAGGGGAGCCGTCATCTTCATCAACGACGACGTCACCAACGAGCATCATCGGCTTAGGAGCATTCATTGTAATCTTCGATACGTCCAGCTCTGGGAAAGCTGACGCAACCTATTTAAGGCAATCATCAAACCCAGTGCCATAATAGTCGGCACAAGAGTCAATGAATGATTACAATGCCTTGAATTTTTGGACAGCGTCAGTCCCAGCTGCCTCTACCTTTTCACGCAAAGCCATCACCTCTTCTTGAAGTTTCTGCTTCTGACGCTCTGCCTCTTCCAACTTCTCCACCTTCATCTTCAACTCACGATTTAAATCACAAAGGTCATCCTTATACTGTTTCTGCTGATCCAGCAAATTAATATTGTGCTTCCTAACCCGGGTGACGACCCCCTCCTTGGCGACACACCGATCCTTAAGTGCCTTAACACGAACCAAGGCCTAAAAAAGAGTAGGGTCGTCAGTTTTTTTTTTTTTTTTTTTTTAAAAAAGGAGAAAAAGGGACATGAAATTAACCAAGAAAATAGATTTACCCGAGTAAGGTCAAATAGAGCTAACGCCCCCAGCTCCTCCGTGCCCAACTCAGCACAGGGATCCACATTGGTCAGCTTTATAAGGGATTGCACTTCCTCGACGGCGTAGTCCTTGTAGGTGAGAAGGCGATGGGGTCCCTCAATGATGGGACCCGTTGAGGTCATCATCCCCTTGCCCGCGCCACGACCTGGCTTGGGAGGCGACTTCTTGGGTTGCGCATCCCTAGGGCTAACGACTACCTTTTTGGGTGGACGATCGTCCTCCCCATCAACCTTCCTCTTGGCCGAACCCTTAGAGACGACCGCAGGGATTGACGAGGACGTCCCCTCCTGTCCCTTAGCCTTTTTTGCTTCCTCCTTCTTATGGGCGACAGCCGCCCTCACCCTTTGCTTAGCTGCATCCATTTCTACGAAAGATAATGAATGTACATCAGAAAAGCAGATCGTAAGAACAAAACTGACGAGGATGGTGGAAAATCTACTTACAACGATAGGAGTATTCGCCCAATCTTCGAGCTTAAGGCATCAGTTCAGGGCCCCCGCAGTATAAATGGAAGGTGTCAAGGGTGATTAAGTCCCTGCACTTTCGTTGCTCTAAAGGAATGTCAAGAACTCGACGGATGAACTCCTCCTGCTCGTCAGATATATGGGGACGGGTACTAGCTGAAATCAAGGGGAATAGACAATATTAGAAGCATTACGATGAAACAAAAAGAAAAATGGCTTACGGGATTGACATGAATCCCTAACAAAAGCCCACGTGTTGTCAAAGTAACCACAGGGCATCGTCTCCCATTCTTCCTGACAACACACCCAATTCATCCCCTCGACAAAGAAATATCTACTTTTCCAGTTCCTATTGGAGTCTAGCATATCAGACACTAGTTTCAAATCTTTCTCCCGGACGGTAAAATGGTACGTCCCCTTAGAAGATGCAATGTGATGAGGTCTGTAGCAATAAAAAAACTCGTCCAGTGTAAGCTGACGGTTTCCCCCAATCAGACGGCCCTATAGGATTTCAGCACTTATAAAGATCCTCTAAGCATTCGGAGCGATTTGGCTGACGGACAGACCCAAAAAATCAGCCAGCTAATGGTGCAAGGCCATCAGTGGTAGTCTAAGCCCCACAGCAAACATTGCGTCATACATGCGATGTCAGCGGTTCTCCCCGAGTAACATCTCTCGTTTTCCCTAGGGAGACGGATTGGGATATGGTCTGAGATCTGATAACGGGAACATAACTCCTTAAAGACCTTATCATTCATTATGGGTAAAAACTTGTTGACGACCCAATCCTCAGGGAGAATAAAATGACGGTTATCTCCGGGACCCCCTGAGGTCCCTTCACAGGATTCCTCATCACCATCGTCCTCATCCTCGTCACTTCCACTTTCCTTTTCTCCCTCTTCTACCTTATCCTCCCCTTTCATCCTCTACCTCCTCACTCCCTTCAGCATAACTCTCAACATCGCTGTCGGGAGATTAGGCCGACGTTTCTCTCTCTGACAAACATGAGAAGCCCTCAAACTCATCACCTGAACCAAAGGCCTTGTCGTAGCCCACTCCTTCGCAGACTGACGACTCCTCACTCGACACATCACTTGACATCTGACTACCTACAAGTGACGAATCCATTCTAAGTACCTAAATTGACGTCCTCACTAAGGAATCGTTCAGCCAAAACAAAAATAATGCAAAGTAAGAGTAAGGAAGAACTTACAAGTAAAGGGGCCTCTGAAAAAAAAAGAACGGCTTTAAAAGTCATGGTGTCAACACCAAGCTAACGGAAGCAAGGGACAATCTCGAGAAAACGAAAACGACAAGCTCTCTCTCTTAAGGATCAGCAAAGTTGAAATAGGGGAATGACGAGGAGGAGGTAAGATATATACATATAGGAGAAAAAGTGCGTGGAAGACGAAGCGACGCCCTCGTCCAGAAGCGAAGCCAACGAGAACGTGCCACGTGTCCCAGCATTAATTGAATGGCAGCTCGAGAATCACCCATAATTTATTTTCCCACTCTCCTATGACCAACAGATAATTAACCAATAAAAATGTATACAACTCCATAACTCATCAGTTTAGAGTAACGGAGATATAGAGTAGGGGGCAGCTGATAAGGATAAAAATAGCACTTAGAACCGTCAGGCATAAGCTGACGGCTACAGGTGAGACCGTCGGTTTTCATTGGCAGTGATCAACAAACGAGGATCTATTATAAACGCTGAAGGGAGTCCACAAGGAGCGCTTAATTGCTGATGCCTTTAGTAAGCTGACAGTGTTAAGCTGACACCATTAAAGTATGGACGAATAAGGTAAAGCTGACGACCTTGATACGGGTTTGCTTGCTACCCACGATTTCGTGTATAAGGAAATATCTTGCTCTCCACGTTTGATGCTACTC
Source organism: Quercus agrifolia (assembly GCA_029955455.1). NCBI lineage: Eukaryota > Viridiplantae > Streptophyta > Magnoliopsida > Fagales > Fagaceae > Quercus > Quercus agrifolia. The sequence continues at coordinate 45,884,185 of JARQAD010000004.1, read as the reverse complement.
AAAAGGATCCCTATAAGGAAAGGATCCCGCAAAATACGCCCAAGAAGACTCCTATAAGGAAAAGACTTCTAATCCAAGGAAGAAAGGTCAACCCTATACTACTATAAAAGCCTAAATATCCTCACAAACCGAGGTACACATAATTTACCCATCTCTAGCACTCTAGAGTTGTGAGAAGTTCTAACTTGACCTTTGGAGGGTATTCAGCCGGCACCACACCGGTGTTCTCTGCGAGGTCTTCTCTTTTATTGTGCGAGTGCTATTTCGAGTGTGCAAGTGCCGTGTGGCTCACTAGTAACTTTCTTGGCATCATCATATTCCAATTTCTCTCTTAATGTGTTTTTTCCCAAATTCTTTATTAGTGTGTTTCATACAAAAATACCTGCACGTGCTATATGTTGTTCTCCCTTTTGAAAGCTTCCGTGAAATATTGTTCCGACTGAATTTGTTTCCTCGTTGTACTAAGTGATATTAATAAGAAAGTGGAACCAATATGTTTTGTCACCTAATAGACAATGATTAAATATTATAACCTAAACTTGCATTTTACAGATTTTTGATTTATAGAAATAACTCAAAGAAAACTTTGAGCTCTTGCTATTTGAAAGAATATAGCTTTCGTCTCCACTTTTCAAGTTTTATGCACTTGATCTATAATAATTTTCTTGGTAGTGTGAGAATATAGGTAATGGGTTAGTCTAAAAGCTACTATGGATCAATTCATTATTGCTTTTATCATTACAAATTTTAGTTGCTCTGTTCAAGGTGGATCTTTAGATTATGTAAAATTCTACTTCATCAGCGTGGAACTGATAATTCCTATTTTACTAGTCATCCCATGCCCCAACGGGGTCTAATTCCTTGGTGACATTAACCATTCTATTGACTGCTTGAGTACGAGGTTGTGATAAAATTCTAGCTGAGTTAGGTGTTGTCGCTACCAATAAAGTGTGTCAGTAACTTCTATAAATGTGGATAAGCAATATGACATTGAAATGTTTGTTCTCTGGAATTCATTACCATGAACTGCAAAGTGGTGTTATGTAATTGTAAACCAATAATTTTGAAGGAATTCTATTTTGCTTTCTGTGGATCCATGGTGAGAAACCATTTTTCTATTTTCTATGGGGCAATTTTCTCTCTTACTCTCATATGCTCTTAACATTTTTCTTTTTATTAGGTAATACTGATTTTGTTATAAAAAGGACATAGTTTAACTCCGCATTATGCATATTAAACCACTCCTAAAGAATTATACTGTCAATCTCAAGAGATCTAAAAATTCTGATAGAGAAGACAATGGATGTTACCCAAGGTAGTCAACTAATTATACAGAAGTCCCAACATTGACTGTGATAACTTGATTATGGTGTTCAATACCATGAAAAATCTACCATTCTTCTCCCTTCAGATTGTCCACATTAGACGGGAAAAGATAATGGCCTTCCAAATCTTTGAATTCCTGTAATGATAAAATCAACCATGCCACTTGTCTAACATCTATATCACCATTTTCACATCACCCAAGATATCCCAAATAACACAAACACAAAACCGACCAAATATCCTCTTAACATTTTCCTTTGGAATGCGTGTATGATCTCTCTCTCTCTCTTCTTCTTCTTCTTCTTTTTTGACAATGTGTTTATGTAGGTATATATGTGAATATATTGAGTACATCTATGTCTGAGTTTTGGTTTGTCTGTGTCTTTCTTTATGTTGTGCAGCTTGTGAAGCTACTTGAACAGAGGGAGGCCAATCATACTGAATTTTGTAGAATAAAAAATTTGCTGGATGACATATTGCACATGTATAAAAATTCTGAGCTCAATGAAATCCTGAAATTGTTGATGGATCCGACATGGGTGGCAACTGGATTAAAAATTGACTTTGAGACATTGGTAAGTATAAACAGCTAACCTTGTTGATTGTTTTTGCACTTCTGTCCTAAATTTATTTTATTAGGGAAAAAGAGAGGTAGTAATTCATGTAGTATTAAAAGGGGTGAATTCATAAATGAACAAGGTACATCTAAAATTGACAAGTTGCACTGATCACTTTATAATGAACCTTTGCATTGTTGCGTAATTACCTTGCGAAATATTGTAAGAACCTTACAGTTCTACTCGAAACATTCTAGATTTGAGAGAGAGAGAGAGAGAGAGAGATAACACTTGGTGTTACTGCCATGAGCGTAGACTCCATTATTCAAATTGCTTTTTTATTACCTAATTTGTTCTTTTTGTCTAGATTATTGTTGCTCTTTTTGCAAGTGGCTGAGCATATAATTGAAGGTGTCAAACTGGGGTATTAAAGATGGTTCAAGTCATAGTCAGGGTGTTTTGTGCATTATTACCCGTTGATTCCTTTACTAATGACAATTGCAGGTCAGCCAGACTCAACCCAAATTGCACCCCTGAGTTATGTGATTAAATCAGGCTGTATAATAACTCATCTCAAGCCCTGATGAGCCTGGACAAGAAAATTTTCTTTTGGGCTGAGGTTATGCAAGACTCAGCTCATCCCAATTGGCATGCCTACTTAAAAAATGTCAAACCTCCCTATATCCACCATCATTTTAATTTATCTTCCAAAATAATTTTGGGAGAACTCAAATGTTGTGTTTATTAATCATTTAATCGTTAATCTGGTTAGTAATGACATTGTCTTATGTCCAATTTACATGTGCTAGCTTCATAAACAGTTGTACTTTAACTTGATGCTTTCATGGATTGTCAGACTATGATGTGTGAGGGTTTGAATTAAGCATAAATTGAAGTTGATGCTGTCAATATATAATTTCTTGTTCGTCTGCCCAGCTCAATATTTATGGTGTATAATTTTTATTGTACTTGTTTTCTTCCAGGTTACTGAATGTGAATGGGCTTCAGGTAGAATTGGTGAAATGATCTCTCTAGATGGGGAAAGTGATCAAAAGATGAGTTCCTCTCCTGCTATTCCGAGTGACTTTTTTGAGGATATGGAGTCTTCTTGGAAAGGTCGTGTGAAGAGGATCCATATAGAGGAAGAACTTGCACAACTGCAAAGTGCAGCTGAGGCTATCTTCAGCAGGTAGGTCTTGAGAACTCAAACTTGCCATGACTGGATATCTTTATGCTTTACTGTGATATTCAGTGTTTCCAAGCAGATCATAATTTCTCATTTGCCTTCAGTTGTGTACAATCTATCCTTATTTGTTAAGCATGGATATGGATAAAAATTATAAGAACCATTTCATATGAATGCCGCAATATGATGAATGCGTGCTTGTATGTATTGTCAAAGTTGCAATTGTAAGGTATTGTTCAGTAATTTGCATGCAATTTCAATCTGTACATCCTTCAATGAGATAACACTAACATTAAAAGGGTCAAATCCATGTCATAAACTCTTCTGACATTTATCTTTACGTCTATAATATAATTTTATACCTTTGGAAAGAATTTTATTAAATATATATTCCTCATCCAATGTTTTTCCAAGTTTTTAATAAAAGGGGAAAAAAAGGTCTTATCAAAATAAATAAAGGGGAAAAAGATTCAAGGTTTATGGAATGTCATATACATATTGAGTATGGAAGAAGTATCAGTAGCTTACTTATTGCAGGTATGGATACTACTTCCAAATATTCCCCATTCTCAATTGATCCTCAAATTGTACAACTGCTATGTAAATTGCACATCTACTTACGAATCCTTGCCAAGTTTGCAGATCTTATCACCAGATTGCACATCTACTTATGAAGCTATGACAAGTATGGTTATCTTGCATAACTACTAGTTATTCAATTTCAACAATTGCTACACCATGCATGTTGTTGCATGTACCACCCATGTGTTTGAAGTCAAATGAATATTATCATATTCTCATTTTATTCACTACATTAGCAAATTTGCAAGTTGCGTTATTATATTCTTGTGAGTCCTTTTGTTCAAAATTTTTAATTAATTATGCTTATAAATTTTTAATTGCATATATTTTATATTTCTATGGTTTTATTTATGGGCAATTACTTGCAGATTACTGAAGATTTCCTCCCAATAATTACTAGAATAAAGGCTACCACAGCTCCATTTGGAGGTCCAAAGGGAGAAATTTTATATGCCCGAGAGCATGAAGCTGTTTGGGTCAAGGGCAAAGGTTTGCACCATCTGTATGGGCTGGGACTCCTGCGGAGGAACAAATTAAACAACTTAAACCTGCTGCTGATTCAAGAGGTAGAAAGGTTGGAGAGGAATGGTTTACCACAATGAAGGTGGAGGATGCTTTAATGAGGTATCCAAATAAAGCCGAGGAAATTTTATAATGGTTCGTCTCATTAAAATACTTCTCTCATGATAATTATCTTTTGATAATGATAAAAGTGTTTGTTTTATGTTTTGCTTCAGGTATCATGAGGCTAGTGCCAAGGCAAAAGTAAAGGTCTTGGAATTATTGAGGGGACTTTCTTTTGAAATGCAATCTAAAATCAATGTCCTTGTCTTTGCCTCTATGTTGCCCGTTATTGCAAAGGCATTATTTGCTCATGTGAGGTTGGGATCACATATCATCATTAAGCTTTTGCGACATTCCTTACATATCTATAACAACAAATCATCTGGCCCATTATTTGCATTTCTGACAAGATAACTTTTGCTTTCTTTAACTGTAGACTTTGTTTACTGATAAGTTAGAAGATTTAGGGTGTTGACATATATCTTTTGCCTAATACCTAGGTGTAAAACTTGGTTAGGACAGAGTTGGCTTGAAATCAATTTAGCTTTCCTGTATCCATATGAGAATCATCTGAATTGTGGTTCACTACTCAGCCTTTGAACTGCAGACATTAAGAAGACAATAATATGCGTATCAGTTCATATTTATATTCTTAGTTTTTAACTAAGTTGTATAAATTGTTAATTCTTTCATGGAAATGATTCAACTAAACAAAAGCACTAGTTTTTTTTTTTTTGGGCATACGATCTACACCTTAACTAAAGGTTTGGTGTAGACTGTATAGTGTTGCAAAGCTACATCCGAGCTCCAACTCAACCTTTTGTCAATTTCATCGTGCTGTATAGTGTTGCAAAATTTTAGTTGTTGATATACTATGTTGTTTCATCACCACTAGTCTCCTATTAATCTGGCTGACTGTATTTAAATTATGGTTGATTGATATTTTGCAGTGAAGGGAGAAGAAGGAAATGGGTTTTTCCCACTCTTGCCAAGTCACATAGGACCAAGGTTGTATTCAAGAAATCAACATATGATTGAGCAAATATTACATCGTTCCATCTGGCAATACTAATCATAATTGCCATATTTTATTCGCTAATATTACGATATGTACTTTCACCTTTATAGGAATGATTATTAGTTATGTTCTTGTTTATCCAAATGAAGATGTTCGTGAACAGGATGCAACTTATTTAGGTTTTTTTTTTTTTTCCCTATTTTAATCTCTAAACTGTAATCAATTCATGCTAGAGTTGTGAAACTGTTGTCTTGTCCATGCTGATATTGTAGGTGTGAATAATAGATCCCATGTGTATGTGGTGTGTTTTTATTTAACGTAGATAGTACCTTGTCCTATTAACTGATATAGAAGCATCATTTTTTAGGTTTTTGATGAATATGATAAGTTGTTGGCAGAACTCCAGTATTGTGATTGTGTATATGTTGCATTGGATGATATCTTACAGTTTTCTAACACTAGTGCACTAGATCCCATCAGCATCTCTTACTTCATTGTGTGCTTTTGCTTTCTCTTTATTTCGAGTTCATTGGGTGACATCTTTGAAGATCATTGATGTCTTATTTTGTTGGGAAGGGTTGTTTCAAAGACATAGCAGAAGATTGATTTGGAACAACTCTTCTATGTCATGTGTGGACTATTTGAATGGGGGGGGGGGGGGGGGGGGGGGGAATAATAGGATGTGTACTGGTGTTGAATTTCCCAAGATGCAGCTTAAGTTTTTGTTTTTTAAGACAATTGTATAAGTGGATGCATGCTTTTGGCTGCGTCCAGTTTTCTTCTCTTTCTGATTTCGTAGATCAGTTGAATTTTGGTTGCATTTTTAGGTGAACCTTTTGCATACATATAGTATAGTTATGGTTTTCCTTCAATATACTAAAGTTTGTTTATTACTTATAAAAAAAGAAAAAGAAAAAAACCCAAACGTAAATAATATATGCTGTATATTAAATTGCCTGTGCTTTGTAGGTATACATGTTTTGACATAATAAGGTTTAATTATCACGGTTACTGCTGACTCTTATGTACTAGAAATGCTAATGTCATTTAATGACAGAAACCATCGTCATTATGTTTTTTACATAGTGGTATGACATTATTATATTGATTACAGGATGTGAAGCCATTAGATGAAGCATATAGGATGGAGATAATTGGTCTATCACCATATTGGTTTGATGTAGCAGAAGGCAGTGTTGTACATAATACAGTTGCTATGCAATCATTGTTTCTTTTGACAGGACCAAATGGGGGTGGTAAATCAAGTTTGCTTCGGTCAATTTGTGCTGCTGCATTACTTGGAATATGTGGATTTATGGTGCCTGCAGAGTCAGCCTTGATTCCTCAATATGATCCAATCATGCTTCATATGAAATCTTATGATAGTCCTGCAGATGGAAAAAGCTCATTTCAGGTATGACATTAAATTATCTACATTTTATGTCTTCATACTTTTCAGGCATCAGATATATGGTGTTTTAGCAATGGAGTCATTCTTTGGTATCTTGAATGGCTTTCTTGTTAGATTTACCTCTCTGTACTCATTATTTTGTCAATTGGATAGCAATGTTATCCTTTTGGCGCCATCATATAGCAAATTGGTAACAGGTAGGGAACAGAGAAGATCCACACTCATCTTGCTCTGTGATGAATGCAGAGCAGCATGTTGAACCATAAATCTTGTAGCTTACCCCATGTAATTTGGACAACACTTTGACGAGGTAATTAATCACCTTAATTGTGTTTTGGCCATAAATAGTGTAAGGCATTCAAAAATTAAGGTACATTATAATTTGTAAACTTCTTTCAGGCATTTAACATATAATTCATAAAAAAAAACAAAGTCACTAGCCCATTTTGTGCTTTTGAAATATTGCTAACTTATATCTCTAGTGTCCCCTTAGGTCTTATAGTCTTATGCCTACCTCTAATCCATAAAAGCTTTCTCATTTCAAGCAGGAAAGACCCTAAATTTAGAATCATCCAATATCTGCTGAAGCATCAGATTGTGAACTTGTTATGGAAGGAGGTGTAAGATACAATATCAAAATTTCAGGAAAATGTTATTGATGTCCCAAAAACCAAAAGGTACCAAAGTGGTCCTTAAAACCAACATTGAAGAGTTTCATGATGTATTCAGTTTAAGCATCAAGCAAAATCACTAAGATGTCCATATACTGTGATGTGATGAAACTTTTGCATTCCTTCCAAATAGTCCACTTAAGGCAAGATGGAAATGCCTTCCAAATCTTAATACAATTAGCTTGACTAAACTTCTCAAACAGCTCATGAACTTAGGCATCACCTGCTGTACTTTGAATAAAGAGAACACTAGGGGCCACAACTCTCGAGCCATTGGACAAGGCGGAAGTAGATAACTAACTGTTTCCTCAGAATTCTTACACATACAACATGAGTCTACTATAACACTATTATGCTTGATAAGATTATCTTCTGTCAAAAAATTTCCCAAGCAGTTTACTTCTGCAATACCTAAAATTAAGAGGTTAGTCATTTGACAATTTAAGGAGGTGGTGGTGGATTGTTGTTGCATGTGCAAGAGGAACAGGGAAACCATCGATCACTTACTCTTGCACTGCCCAGTAGCCCAAGAGTTGTGTAATATGGTGTGTTAACCACGTAGTGTTGTGGAACTCATAGCATGTTGGCCAGGCAAGCTTAATAGTATCAGAACTAAGGTGCTTTGGAGAATGCTTCCTCATTGTCTTATGTGGGTCATTTAGAGGGAAAGGAATACACTCACCTTTGAAGAGAATGAAAGATCGATTTATGAGTTGAAACTTCTCTTCCTTCAGACTTTGTTTGAATGGGCAAATGCTTCGGGTGTTTTTACTTTCAACTCTTTGCCTGATATGCTTCATTTTTGTACTTTCTTTGTTTAGTTTATTTCTTTGTTGCCTTTAGCACACTGCCTGTGTTTTTTTTCCTCTGTATTTCCTTACTTTTTATTTCAATGAAGTTTTTTTTTTTGGATAAGTTATTTCAATGAAGTTTTACTGGTCAAATGAAGAGGTTAGCCTTGTTTGAGTTCAAATTTTATTCTTTCATCTATATCTTTCCCTTTGATGTACTAGATCCTAAAAAATCTTTGGCCCTCCTACCTCATGTTGTCTTTCTAGCCTATATACTAGTAAACAGAAATTTGTTATCTAAAAAATCATTCCATTGATCTTAATCTTTTGGATTTATCAAAGAAATACAACATAAATTCTTAATTTTTTGATAACATGGAATATGAACCAATTGGGCAATGTAAATTCTTAATTTCTTAATTCTTATTATGTGTTATAATATTATTTGGGTAATTAACTTCAATTTTATAACATTCAAAAATGAAGAATATGAACCAATTGCTTGAGTGAATTGACATATATTTGATTAATTCCACTAATATAATAGTAAAATTATCTTTTATATCCTTGATTGGTGTATAATTAAATTTGCTTTTATATTTTCTTGTACATTGTTTCAATTGTTGCCAAGAGAACTGAATTTGAGCTAGAATGTCATATTCCAAAATTGTTTCTTATTTAAATCTGATAAAAATTATCATAAAAAATCATTTTACGTAAATAATTAGTGCATCACTTATAAATAATTAATACATGAAAATAAATGCATTTACCCTATTAATATTCTATTTAATTACATAGCCAAAATATAGAATATAGAATACTACAGTTTTCGTTCATACATATATTACATGTCAAATTAATTGTGTTTTTTTTTAATAATACATATATAATAAAAATAAACATATAAATTCCTTTTGTATAAATAATTAGTTCACCATCTATAAATAATTAATAGATGAAAAATCAATGCATTTACCCTATCAATACATGGAAATTAATTAATACATTGACATAAATGCAAAGTTTTGATTTTGATGAGGTGCAGAGGTGGAAGCCTAAATGATGAGAATTTTCATTTCTTCTCAAGGAATGTGCCACTTGGTAGACCACTATGGCTAAATTTCCTGCTTATATATATATATATATATATATATATATATATATATATATATATATATATATGTTGATTTTTAAACCTTGTGTCATTCAGTCATATATTCATATCATCATAAGCAACCCTCAATTTATTTACCTTGCTTTTAACATGTCAGGTAGAAATGTCAGAAATTCGGTCCATTATTTCTGCAACCACTAAAAGAAGCCTGTGCTTATAGATGAAATTTGCCGAGGAACAGAAACAGCAAAAGGGACTTGTATTGCTGGTAGCATTATTGAAACTCTTGATAAAATTGGTTGTTTGGGTGTTGTATCCACTCATTTGCATGGAATATTTACGTTGCCACTCAATACGAAGAACACTGTTTACAAAGCAATGGGAACAGTATCTGTTGATGGCAAAACAAAACCAACACTGAAGTTGATAGATGGGATATGTAGAGAAAGCCTAGCATTTGAAACAGCTAAAAGGAGGGGATTTCTGTATCTATCAGCTTATGCAAAAGAAGTTGTTTCAGCAAAAAATGACTCAGAACTAGTGGAAGTTTGTTCTAATATGAGTATTTATGGTTCTGATGAATCTCACCTTCAGTCGAGAAGAATTAGAGAAGGAGTTGCCCATAATTGGACACGGTCAACAAACCAAACAGAATTTCTACAGAAGGAAGTTGAGAGTGCTGTCACAGTAATATGTCAGAAGAAGCTGATTGAGCTCTACAAGAAGAAAAACATATCAGAACTTGCTGAGGTACACTGTGTCCTAATTGGTGATAGGGAACGGCCACCTCCATCAACAATAGGTGCTTCAAGTGTCTATGTGATGATTAGACCTGACAAGAAATTATATGTTGGAGAGGTACTTTTCTTTTGACATTCTTTTCTCCTTTTTTTTTTCCTGTTAATAATGATTTCATACTCAGAAAGTTGTCCTGAAAGTTTTTTTCAAGAATGATTAAATACATCAGGCCATGACATCATGATGAAGGTTTGTTTTGGTTACTGGATGAAAAGTGCCATAAAGAAAATTTTATTGGAAGTTCTGCTATTTCAGCAAGATAACCCAAGCAACCTAAGCTCAAAATATGGTGCAATGTATTTGTCTTCACTCTCTGGCGCAGTCAATTTATTGACGTCATTTTATAATCTGATATGCCTTTTTTTTTTCCTGTACATATTAAACTATCAGCTATAATGCTAAATTAACTTTTTCAAAAACTTTTGCTCTAGTCGGATGATCTCGAGGGCCGAGTCAGTGCCCATCGTTCAAAGGAAGGGCTGCAGAATGTGTCTTTTCTTTATTCTATAGTCCCCGGAAAGAGCCTGGCTTGTCAACTGGAAACTTTTCTCATCAACCAGCTCCCTAATCAAGGGTTCCGACTAGCCAATGTGGCCGATGGCAAGCACAGAAAATTTGGCACATCCATCTCTGTAGAAAGTGTGCCCGTTTGTTCATGATGCTACAGCCCATGATTCCATGTGCAACCCTTAGCTAGTCAGTCAAGAAAGAGGTAGTCGACCTTGATTTGTTATTGTATGTAATTAAAGGTAAAAAAACAAGTGGATTTGTCTTTCCAATTTTATCTGATATCCCTAAAGCAACAAGCAAGAGGATGTGAAATTGATCTGGCAGTGGCAGCAACAATTTTGTCTCTTGCTCCACTTGAAGCGTAATGTCTTCATGCTTCACCCCCAGGGCCCCAGTAAGTTGGGTGAGATTTTGTAATTTGACATGTAATCTCGCTGTAAGTAATGCCTACATGTACATAAAGCTTTTGTTTATTTCATTTTGTCCATTCTTTCCTTTGTTCACTTCTTTTTCGACTTTGTATTTGACCAATTTTACCTAGTTTTGAACTTGGAAGGAGAGCATATTGAGGTAGTATAACAATGACTAGGCTCGTTGTAGCCGGTGACCATCTGCTGGCGACGTGCACAGTTCTACCAAACTCCTATTATTGTTAGTAAATGGACAATGAATCTCACACGAGGTTTCAATGATGGGCAAATAATGAGAAATTATCATGTTCATTGGGCTGATTAAGCAATGTTTTGCAGCAAACTTATTCATGGGTTTAATGATTCGCAAAATGTAGTCCTCAAAGAATTTACTCATCATTCTTGGGTTGTTGCCTCTTACTAGGGTGGCAATTGGGTGGGTTGGGAAGGTTTTGGATCGGGTATGTAATTACCTATTTACCTATTTATTATCCAATTTAAAAAAAAATTAAATTAAATACCTATTATCCACCCAACCCATCTAATTACTAATCCCGCTCATTTAACCAATTGTTAGATTTTACAAACACTTAAAACTTATAAAATTACCCTTTCAAAAAAAAAAAACCCTAATGAAATTACTAAGAAAACAATCAGGATTCATTCTTTTAAACCTTCCTACATTTTCCTAGCAACTAAACAGAGAGTTTTCACACACTTCAAATTGCACAATAAAACAATCATAATAACAATAATTGCAATACAAATTTTTGTTCTAATACCTTGAAATTCACAAATTTTCTGCAAATGATTCACCGAATTTCACAAAGTTCACTAAATCATGCTTGAAAGTTCATATATTTCACTTTCCCTTACATTTTCTCTGCCACCAGACACAAAGTTGATACACACCTCACTTCAAATAGCAAATTTCAAAAGTAAAGCAAAATAAACAAAAACAAGAATAAGAGAGAAAGTGAGTAGAATCAGTATTGTCTCCATAGAAAAGGAGATCAAGAACTGGAAAGTCAATTTAGCAAGTCAAGGAAAATCAAGTCGATTCAAGTTCATCTCTAATGCTCTCAGGAGGTTCTATTTCTCATCCATGAGCTCCAATGAGTTCATCTCTAGCGCTGTCATAAGATCCTTGAGAATCTAAGAAGGAAAAGTGAGAGAGAGAGAGAGAGAGAAGGTTAGAGGCTTAGGACTCGTTTGGTAGCTGAGAAAATGAGAAGAAAATCAAAGATAAAATTTTTCTCTATAGGGTTTAGAAGCAAGAGATAGTACGGGCTGAGCTAAATTGGTTTTGGTTTTAGTTTTTAAAACGTTTTTTAGGTTTTAGATTTTAGATAGTGACCATTCGTTACAGTAGGTTTACTTATTTAGATTGATTTAATTAGATTACCCAATAAGTCTTTACCCATTTAACTCAAGTATTTAATTGCTGGTCAAGACTTACCCAAATTAAGTGGATCAAGAATGAGTTGATGGGTTTGGGTAAAAATTACCACCCCTACTTCTAACAATGTGGTTATGAGATCCACTTAGCTTTGTGATTAACATCTACAAATTAAAGTTATGAAATATAAGCTTGCTACCATTAGAATACTAGTACAACCAACCTATGTGATTTTGTTTGTTAAAATATACCTTTTTTCTTTTATGTATTAGTTTTAATGAATTTTTGTATCTCTTTTTGAGCATTATAAAACTTTTATGAATTTATGCTGACTAATGAGAGGACATAATTAATAAATTAAGATAGTGGTATAAGGGGTTGCCAAATAACCCATTGTACACGGCCCACCAGGCTAATGGGCAATCCAGTCTGTTGTTATTGAGACTCATGGGTAGCCCACTAGCCTAGGGGTCAGGCCGTGGGCTAGTGTTTATGTCCATGGGCGCTCGTTGGCCCAACTTGTCGCCTAACCCAATAACTCATAATTAATAACAAAAATATATAAGAGGAATATGAAGAATTGATCTTGAGACATTATAGAGAAATTTCTTAAAAGAACTCCCTTAATCACTATGATACTTAAAGTGATTGTATTAAACATAGTTTACTAAATATATATTTTCTAGTAGTCTAACAACTTTGAATTAACCACTTGACATTTTTTTTATTAAAGATAAAAACAAAAAACCATTTAAAGCCTTAATAAAGAAAAATTAAATAGGTTTTTCTCAACAAAACAAAAAATAAAATAGATTTGATCTTTAAAAAAATTTATTTAAGTATTAAATTCTTTGATTCTTTCCTTTAAAAAAAATATAGATTATTCCCTTATAAAAAATAATAAAATAAAATGCAAACACAAGCCCATGGGTAGCCCATTAGGCCTAATTCGCTAAAGACAAAATAGACATTGCTTATGGGCAAGGTTATGGGTTGGAGTTTTCTCTTTCGGTACAGCCTAACCCGGCCCATTAACTAGTTAATAGCCCACTGTGCCCAGCTCATTGTGCCCATAAGCCATATAAAAATGGATCGGACTAGCACAACCTGGCCCATTGATGACTTCTTAAAATAGTACATTGATATCAAAATATTTTATTTCTATAGTCGTACCTAAAATGGTCCAAAATTTTGTTATAAACCCCTAAATTATTAACTAAAACTAGAAAAATTTGATAAAAGAAAGAAATACAGTATACAACAATAATAAGTTTTGAGTTACAATAATTTTTTCAAAATATTTCACAGGTCACAATTATTAAGTTGGCAAGTTTTTTTAATAGTAGATAATAGGTTCAAATGAGAATATATATATATATATATAACTAGCTAAAATGCAAATTGCGCCCTTCAAATTTGGTTGAAATTCATTTCAGTCTTTTAATTTTACTTTCCTTTAATAGAATTTTTAAGTTTTAAATTTATTCAATTTAATTTCCATTAAAAATATTTTTCTTACATGAAAAAAATAATAAAACCAAAGGAGTACACGGCGATGTCACATGAGCATCAGCAACGGTATGGCTAAATGCCAAATGTAAGCTCCTTTTACCGTTCTTTAGCCATTCAGCCCAAATTGTCCCCTCCTTTGAATGTTGTAAAATGCAACTATTGTAAAAAAAATAAATACAATTATGCTACAGTGCGGTTCTAAATGTAGAACCAAACTGTAGCTCAATGGTAAAAAGTATAATAATATTTTATGCTTAAACCTTTCTCTCTCCACGGTCTCTCATCTATCTCTCTCTCACATTCTGACTCTCAGTTCCTCTCTCTGTCTCTCACAACAGCTCCTCCCTCTCTGACATCTCTCTCGTTCAAAGCTTGCACCGGTGCTGGGTTTTGGATTTTGGAGGTTGGATCAGTGGACTGGGATCGGTTGATCGGTGGACTGTGATCGGTTGATCGGTGGGTTTGAATCGGTGGATCTATTGAGCGATAGGTGGATTGGTTGGGTTGATCGTCAGCAGCTTCGTTGGGTTTGCTTTTGGTTTGGGTTTGATCGTTCTGAATGGGTTTGCTTTTGGTTTGGGTTTGATCGTTTGTTTTTGGTGGATCGGTTTGGTTTGGGTTTGATTGTTTTCTGATGGTGGATCGGTTTGGTTTGATCGTTTGTTTTTTGTTTGGGTTTGATCGTTTGGCAGGGCCAGCCCTAGACATTTTGGGGTCTAAGGTAAGAACTAAAAATGGAGCCTTATAATATATTTCATTTAAAATCTATTTTTCTTGCCTTTTGAGATGCAAATTGACTAATTAAATTTTTGTGTCAATATCTTTCCAATTACCTAGATCATAAATATTTGAAGGAATATAATTCAACATGTCATTATTATTTTCATTTTCTTCTAGTTGAATATCATTATGGTGAACTTGTTCATTTGTGACATTTTCATCATTATTTTCATTTTCTTCTAAATTATTTTGAAGTTCATTATCAAGATTTGTTGTATTGCAAAATTGAACATCATCGTTATCTTACAATTGAGTCATTTCATTATCTTCTAACTCTTTTTGGTGAATTTCTTGCACATTTGTGATATTTTCATCTAAATTTTGTGTTATATTTCGTTTATTACTAATAACAAATTTATCCATAGATCATTTTTGAGACTCAATTAATTTTCTTCTTTTTTTTTTCTTTCTTTTTTTTAAGTTTTTCGTATCCAGATTCATATTTTCTAGTAGACATTTCTAATCAAACAATATATTTATAAATACTAAAATAAAAAATAACTTTCAAGTGCAAATGAGAAATCGAATATGATTTATATAAAAAGTATTGTTGTAGTTTTACCGAACAATAACAAGTTTTTAGCAATCTCAACCTACGTAAATAAATACTTATTCAATATATTATTACTAAGTAATATATATATATATATATATATATATATATATATATATATATATATATATAAACACAAGATTAAAAAAAAAAAAAAAAAAGCACAGGCATAACGTTGGTGGGTGGTGTGAGTGAGAAGCTGGACGGTGGTGGGTGGGTGGTAGAGAGAGTATGGGAGAATGCAAAACGGTGCGTTGCATTTATAACGTTGAAGAGTACAGACGGTCTCTCTTCCCCTGTTGTTTCTGACTGGAAAGGATCTCCCCTTCCTCTTCTTTCTTCTTTCTCCACCATCATTTTCATTTCTGAACCAAGAAAATCTCCATTTTATATTTTCTCGGCAACCAAACAAAAAAGGAATTAGACTTGCTTCTAGATCTGGATGGACAAGGTGGTGGAGGCTGTAGAAACGGCGAAGAAGGAATGGGACGAAGCGTATAGTCGGGCCAAAGAGCATATAAAGGCGATCCAAGGGTACGGTAAATCTAGGGAGGAACAGAATTCGAATTCGCTTCCCAGATTGAACGGCCTTGCACAGGACGCCTTGGCTTTGCTCTCCTCGCTCCAATTCAGGCTCGATCTTCTCGCGCCACAGTTGCCTACCGATGATCAAGTCCAATCCGCTACAGCTCTGCTCGATTCCTGGAAAAACGAATTCCACAAGTAATTAATCTTCTCTCTCTCTCTCTCTCTCTCTCTGAAATTTGAGATTGTACTCTATGTTTGGTTGCTGGGAAAGGGATAGAGAGAAAAAGAAAATTTGGACTCTTTTGTTGAATTCTCCTCTTTTTTTTTTTTCTTTTTTTTTTAATATATTGAATTGCCTGATAGGAACTGAACTTTGAAGCCAACTAGTTAAAAGCGATTGCATTGATTAGAGGATTATGTTGGAAATGAAATATAGTGAGTTCAACTATAATTAGTATAATTCTCTCTTCTTTTACCATTTCTCAGCAACCAAATACAATGCCCTGTGCTTTATTATTTTTCTTAGAATTGCTGAAAAAGATGAGAGAGAAAAAAAAAAAAAGTTAAATGGTAATGCTTGTGTTTTGTTGTGATTGTTGCTAGTTTGCGACAGAGTTTGAGAAATGCCAATTTACAAGCAAAGGCTAACATGAGGAAAGCTGCTCAAGAAGAGGTAATCAACTCCATGTTTAGATATACTCTCCCCTCAAAATTGAATGAGGAAATATATTTCTAATACCCCACCTTTGAAGTAACCCATTTTGTGAAAAGCTTGTAAGTTTTTATTTTATTTTATTTTACACAATGGGTCTTGAGCAAGACCTCACTGTCTCCCTAGAACTTATGAGGGGAGGAGGTTCCAGTTGAGTTAGAGCACATTGGCGAGCTCTGAAATGAGGTTTGGTTTAACATAGTTGTGTTAATTGCAGAGAGAGCTATTGCTGGGTGGTGGAGGAGAGTCCACAATTCGCAGACGCAACTTACAGTATGTATGATGCTCTATATATTTGTTCCCAAATTTAATACTGGGATTGTAATTTTGGGCATACTTTATGAACTTCAACAAAGTTCGTCATATTTTTAATGTGGATTAGTTAATGTAGTGTATGATCTACAATTGTTTGTCAGGACAAAGGCTGGAATGACATCTGCTGCTGAAAGCATCACTGATAGCCTTCGGCGTACTCGCCAATTGATGGTTCAGGTTAGTAGCTATAGTTCTTCTTGTCGTGTTTTGTAATAGACTAATAGGTGTCTTTGTGGGATGTGCAATTAATTTAATCACTGGATCTTTATGTGCTTATAGGAGGTGGAAAGAAGTGCAAGCACACTCATGACTGTTGGTATGTCCTTTTAATTCCAACATCTCATATAAATTCAACATTGTTTGATCATAATGATACTGGATTAGATCTGATCTTTTATCCGGGTTGTTTCTTGTATTTTAAGTAATCAGTTTGGGTACTCTTTCTGATTTGATATCATATAAACAAGGTTAAAAAAAATGATATTAAATAGTTAAGGAATCAAAGAATTATGGTATGATTTTGATATGACTGCATGATTTAACAATGATGTTGAATCTACTTTAACCCAATGATCAAGTAGGGAAAAAAGAGTAGAATCTTCCAATATATGGGATTCATTTGAAGCTGCAGTAGAAATGTTAAATGTTAATTCATTTTCTATTAGGGTTGCATCACAAAGGAAAGATGCTGGGTTTTTCTTTTACCTAGATTTCTGAAAGAAATTGATCTTTGGAGCTCTTCTCCTTTATTACTTTAATCAACTATATAATATGTAACCACTGCCCATTATAGTTGTAAGAAGATTTATGCAGTTTTATTTTTTATTCTTAATCATTTTCCATTCCCTTGTGAAATTTTATTATGGCCGTCTTCTTGTGGTTCATCCTGTGTGGGGATGCTAAAATTTTGGTCATCCCAAAAACTTGAATTTAAGTGCGTGTTAGAAGTAAGTGCTTGGCTCATTTTTATCTTGAGTATTATGATTTGTTTCTGGGAAGCCTACACAACTAGTTGGAAGTTATAGCTCTAACAAGTAAAGCACAATATTTTCTTTTTTCTTTCTTTTGCTTGCTGAAAGAACAATATTTACGTTATGTTTGTTATCAAATTACACACACGGACTTAAGGAGAGGAAATTTGGTCTGATGGAATAGAATTGTGGTGCAATTATGCACAAAAAAAAAAAAAAAGGGGGGTTAGTCCCTTAAATTTATATATCTGGATAATAATGACTTGGATTTTGGTTTTTAGTTTGGATCTAGTGATGAGGTTATAGTTTCTTCAAAATAGTCATGTGGTTAGGCCTATGGCTGTAATCCCAGTCATCCGCCTCCAATTTCACAGATTCACCTAGTGATCTATCATGAGAAACTGGGAGCCTATGTAAAGATTATAGAATAATCCTCCTAAAGTGACCTCCTGGGCATGAGGATAAATTGGTTAGCCCATTAAGGGTGAAAAGCCCCTATATTACCCGGTAACTAGTTCTGATGGGTGGGGTCAGTTGCCCATAGGATAGGAGTTTGATTAGCAATAAGGATTATTGTACAGTATGCTTTGTGACGTACAACTAATCTAAGTGAAGTTCTCCTATGTCATCTTAAAAAAAAGATCCTCCTGAAGTGAATAATGACAAAGAAACAGATTTGTCATCATATAGGCTTCACCATGAGGATGATGCAATTTGGTTTAATATTTTTGTTGTATGGTTTTGTGTGATTTTTTTGTTCAGTGTTTCCCCTCTTATTTATCTTGTGATGCTGTTTTCTTTCTTCTTCTTTTTGGTTAGATGCTCACAAGATGCATATTTATAACAAATATTTAGCCAAAGTTTTATGTGATTGTATTGCTTCCTAGTATATGAACGTAGACCATACTTTGTCAAAAACAAGAAAGAAAAGAACATAAACCGTTTGCAAGAACTTGGGACATGACTTTGTTCTATGTTTGTTTGGTTGGATCTGTAGAGGAATCAACCGGAGTATTAAAGAAGGCTGAAAGTGAATACAAAGGGCATCGCTCGTTGTTGATGCGAACCCGGAACCTACTCTCTACAATGCAACGCCAAGATGTCCTTGATAGGTAAAGAAGAAACTGTATTTTTCTCTAATGACTAATTATCTTCATTTGCACAAGTCCATGCTGAATCTTTCTCTGAACAGGGTGATACTCGCAGTTGGGTTTTTCTTGTTCTCTTGTGCTGTTCTTTATGTTGTCTCAAAGCGATTTGGGATATTAAAGTTGCAGCAAAAGGTTACTGCTGCCATAAAAGCTGGTATGGTGGGACAAGCCAAGATTGGAGATAGGGCTGTCGCAAATGGCATAAATGACAATGCAGTTCATAGGGTGGATGTTCCTTTAGATAGACCCATGCGTGATGAACTTTAAAGTTCTTTTCTTTTTGTCATGATCAAAAGCGTTGTCCTATAAAATGGCTCTCATGCTTTCTTGTGCGCCTATCTAATGCAATGTGCCATAATCCCCTAATAATAGTTTTTCTTTTTAGACACCTCCGCCACCCCCACACAAACCCCCCAAAAAACACTAAATATCACAAAGTAAATTGCTTCATTTCTCAATGGCCAAAAAGATAAAGAGGTTTGTAACTCAATTGACACATTCTTGTAATTCCAATGAAAATGTCCAGGTTTAAATCCTCCCTCCTCTATTGGTGTAACTATCAAATTTTTTATTTAAAAAAATGCCCAAAAGTTATTTAAGAAGAGAAAGGAAAAGTAAAACTTTGGCTAAATATTTAAGAAGAAACGTTGATGTGTTCGTATGGTAGCTGTAAGACTTAAAATCACTATTCAGGTATCATTTCCTCATTAATGTAGTTAGAGAGTTAGTTGGAGTGCATTCAATACAATGGTAGCAGCCTTTGTTAGATATTTGATGTCTCCTTCTAGTCTATTCCTTCCCAGTGCTTTATATTTATCTACTGAGTAGTTTGGAAAACTGTTCATGACGGCAGACCATTTCAACTGACCTTGGCATTACTTTTCCGAGGTAACTATTCTCCTCGGACCTCTTTTGGGTTATCATGCCCAGACTTTACCTCATCTCGGACTATCTCACTATCTTTTGAACATCCTCGGATCATTGAAGTCCTCATATTGGACCCTAGGCCCAATATATGTGCAATAAAGTATTACTGGACTCTCCGACCCCACAATAATTATTTGGGGTTAGGGTCTTAGTATATGGTTTAGCAATTGTTTGGGAGGTTGCTTGAATTTCTATAATTTTAGGATATGAAGGTATTTTATACTTTAAATTTTATATATATATTTCAAAATCATTTAATCATTTTCAAAAATAAATTCTACTTTTTCTAGGAAATATTATAAAATGTTATAATCTCCTAGAACAATAAAAATTAAAAAAAAATTAAAAAATCTAAATTAGGCAGATCCAATCTCAAAAATCTAGATTAGTAAAGCAATTCCACTCAATATTTGAAAACCAATTCTACGACAAAAAGAATATATATATATATATATATATATATATATATATATATATATATATATATATATATATATATAAAATACGAATTTAGAAGATCGAACTTCAAATCACTTAGCAATACTATGGGAAAAATATAAATATTGTACAACAAAATGAGTATTATATATTGGTCTTAAAAAATATAAAAATTATTTCAAATGAAATTACAAAATATTAGTATACTGGATATTATAAAAAGAGTAGTGGTGTGGCTTTGTTGTGTATGAGAGAGTTAGAAGCAAAGTTTTGTCTTGTGAGAGAGGTAAAGACTTAAGCTTTGCCTAGTGGGTTAGTGTGAGGGCACCTTTGAGTGTATTGAGATTTTGAGTTAGCTTATATTTGAGAGTTTTTTTTTGTAAGAGTTTGTGCAGTTGTAATTCATATTATTAATAATGAATAATGAATTTTGGTTGGCGTTGCCCATAAATGTAAGCTTGGAGTTAGCCAAACCATGTTAATTTTTGTTTGTTGTGGCGTTTGCTATTTTATTATTGAGCAAGACTTAGGTACAGTACTTAGGTGCTGTTCCTTAGGTACCCTTTTTAAGATTCTGCCATGTGGATTTTTCCTCATGGGATGAAAGTGTATTTTTTAATTAAGTAGCCACATGGCTAAATCTTAAATGGGGAACCTAAGGAACAGCACCTAAAGTATTGTACCTAAGTTTTGTCCTTTATTATTTTTCCCTATATTTCATAACTCACCACACCCACAACCAACCAAATTATACTAAGATTTACAACGTTGCCATCCATATAGCTTCAAATCCCGTATACAAAACACATCAAGATTAATTGTTATGTAATAAGTGAGAAAGAACAAAACGAGTTGATTATCCAAACTACAAATTTACCTACAAATCAACAACCTGGTGATCCCCAAGTTGATTTTCTTAATGGCATGTTCGGAGTTATAAAAATATGCTCAGAATTGAAGTGGAGTGTTAAAGAAGGCCAAACCAGTTTGGAAAATTCACCAACCCCTAACCCTTCAACAGCAACATCATCTGTCCATCTACACATAATCAGTAACATCAAATCCACAAGGCAACGAATATAATAAGGATAGATAGAACTCATTATATAAAAATACAGATATAACTTATGTGAGGATTTTGCATGCAGCAATTTTGTATATAAAGATAGCTCTAGAAATTAACAAAGCAATGAAAAAATAGCAAATAAAAGAATCTGTGGATGTAGCCATGTAGGCATTCAGCCGAACCACTTAAAATTTTTTTTCTCTCTTCTTTGTTTTGTCTTCGTTTTTTCAAACACCAATCTCCCTCAAACTAAGAAAGAACAGAAACCAACAAATATAATAGAACTTAAAACATACCAAGTCAGTTTGGTCACAGAGATCATAACCCAAACCTTATTTTCTGTGTCCTTTTGTGAACAAAGTTATAAACGCAAATACAATCATATCTCTTAATCGTATAAAAACATGGGCAGCTGAGACCCTGATAGATTTATACAAAGACAAAGATACAATATTTATGGTACCTAAGATACAATTTCTGATTGGTCAATTGGCACCCACCACTCAACTATATTACATACTAAACAAATTGTGGACGAAAAATTGAGGTAAAAATTTAAAGAAGAGAATAATGAAATTAAAAGCAACCTTCAATCATTCAAGGTCTTTCCAATTACCATCCGAGCCAAGATGGCCATGTCTTTCACAGGGCATCTGGTGACCCGGATCACAAATAATGAAAGTCTTATCTTCTCATCTCCCACGAGGATTTACTAACTGAGAGAATACAGCACTTGTTGCTGCATCTTCTCCATCATCATCTTCTGCGCCAGAGTTGCCCCCATCAATCATACTTACGCTGTTATCAAATGGCTCAAGCGGGGTCAATGGGATCCCCGGAATGTGATTTGTGCTGTTGTCTTCAGGCTCCATTAGTTCAGATGAGGTCTCCTCAAGCTGAAGTGCATATTCAAGATTCCACAGGACGTCTCCCATTGATGGCCTGTCGACCCCATGCTCAGCCAGGCACTTCTCAGCTGTTTCACCAAATTTCTTAAGAGAAGCTGGATTCACCTTCCCCACCAGATTTGAGTCCATGATTTGATCAAGCATGCCCTTCTTTTGCCAAGTCATTGCCCATTCTGCTATATTGACTTGCTCCCTGGGAAGAACAGGATTCAAAGCTGGCCTTGTGCAGAGAACTTCCATTAGGACTACCCCAAATGAATAAACATCTGATTTCTCTGTCAGCTGTTGCCTTCTAAAGTATTCAGGGTCAAGGTAACCAAAACTACCTTTAACAGCTGTACTCACGTGCGTCTGATCAAGAGATGGACCAGTTTTTGAGAGCCCAAAATCAGCAACTTTGGCTACAAAGTTCTCGTCCAAGAGAATATTGGTAGTCTTCACATCTCGGTGAATTATGCTTTGAGCTGCACCAGTGTGGAGATAATGGAGCCCCCTTGCAGCACCAATGCAAATTTCAAGCCGTTGCTTCCATGATAGAGATGGTAGATCTGTTCCATACAAATGGCTTCTGAGGGGTCCATTAGCCATGTATTCATAGACAAGAATCATTTCTGACCTTTCATCACAGTAGCCAATAAGTGACACAAGGTGGCGATGGCGGAGCTTGGATAACATCTCAATCTCAGTTCGGAATTCAGCAATACCCTGTTCAGATCTGGGATTTCCTCTTTTAACAGCTACTTTTGTCCCATCCTCTAGCGTTCCCTTGTAAACCCTGCCAAAACCCCCTACACCAAGAAGTAGACTCTCATCGAACTTGTTTGTTGCATCCATGATTTCTTGGAACATGAAGAGCCGGCCAAGGTGGGAGGAAGCTAATGAGATGCAGCTGGCTGTTCCACTCTTTTGGGAAGTTGTGGACATTTTTGTCATGGTCTGAGAGTTCCCATATAAGGGCAAAGGCAGCCATGGATGCCCTTGCTGAGGAGTCTTTGACTTGCGGGCCACCAAGAAGCAATAACACAAACCAATTCCCGCCATTGCAGCTACAGCTCCTACAATGGAACCCACTATGATTCCAATATTTCTGTTGTTTGAGGGTGACCTAGGAAGGAGACTCTCAACAGACAAACGCCCATCCAAGCTCCTAAATTTATTGCTGATCTTCATAATCTCAAGCCCATTGATAGTTGCGTTAGTAGTGTCAGCCATAGTATCTGGGCCAACACTAACAGTCAAAGTATCTGAATCAACTGAAGAATTGGAAACATAGTCTTTGTAGTAAGGCACAGACAAGTCATTGGTAATGGATGATAGATCAAGACTCGGAAGAGCAGTATCATCATTTATGAAGAGGTTGAAAACTAGAGTGTTCAAAGACATGCTTACAATATCACAGAAATGTACCCGAACAAAATACGTGAAGTTTCGATCAACAGTAAATACCCAGGTTATGTTGAAATTGACTACAGGGACATTTGCATTTCCCATCATTTCAGCACTGGCATAAACCAAATTAGGTGCAGTTTCAGGGGTGACAGAAGTCGGGTATTTTATGTTTGCGGGGTTGACTGACACATTCACTGCAGAACTGTTCACATGGAGGTACTTCACATCGTTCTCCCAAGTTCTTCCAAGAGTATCATTTTGAGCAGTGAGCAAAGGACCCCCCATATTTAGCCGGTAAACAGTTTCAAGGGCAAGTTCAGAAAGGCCACTAAAAGGAGCAGTTGGATTTAGAGCCAATGCCTGGTCAGGAAGCACCTCATCCGGGATTGAGACAACTTCAATTGCATTGATAAACGCAATTGAATTGTTCAAAGGAATGAAAGTAATGGTCAAGGTATTGGAAGTCACATTGATTGCATACTCCTTGGACATATATGAACCATTATAATTGTTGAAAGTGAAACTGTTTAGGAGCACAAAATTATCAGTGACTACAGACATCAAGGCAGATTTCAAGCTTTGGCCTGACTTTGGAAGAGTGTAAAAATAGAGCCGGAGCCAATGCCGGCCTTTCTGCTCAATTTCAAATTTATAAGAAGATATGCCCGAGAAAACTCGAGCAGATTGGTAGATTGGAGATGGAACACTAGAATTGGAACTAGCAATACTAGAATTGTCAATTTTTAGGACAAGTGAAGAATGCTCTGAATCAGGAACAAAAATTCGACCCTGGAAGGTGACATTTCTGGAAGAACCACAAGCAATCAAGTAGTTGTCAACAGGAGTGAATGAGGCAAATGTTCCATGCCTTACAAACAGAAAAACAATCAGAACCAAAGGTACCAACTTCATTTCTTTCATCTCACCAATTCTAATATCTCAGATCCCAAAAGAGCCTAATAATCCAAAAGGACACCTAATGCCCAAGTTAGCCTAATTTTCAATCCAGTAAGATCTGAGAAAACCCAATTCCAAAAGACCCAAATCTACCATAAACAAATCTTCAGAGTCCCAAAATGCTACAAACCCACCGACTTCCCAATCACTCCTACACAGAACCCCACAACTAGAGCAACCCCAGATCTATCTAACGCAATGCTCAACCAAGACACCTTCCATCACAAGGAACATACAAAGTACTAGAATCTTAAGTTCTTTAAAATTACCAAATAAACAAAAATGCAAACTTTTTGCTCAAGCATATGGACCAAACTCTAATATGCTAGAAGCTCTCTGACATATAAACAGACAAAAACTTAAAAGTTCATGAGGACCCTTACCTCATTCAGAGACCCAAATGTACACCATCTGCTAAAGACTGAAATGTGTCTGAAACAAAGAGAAAAAAACCCAGTTGAGATTACATGAATCCCACCATGAAAACCCATGAAGCAGAGCTTTTTAGTGCAGCTGCCACCACCTTTTCCAGGCTGTAGATTAGGCTGTCATTGTACAGAAAGAAGAGGACCCCACAAGAGGAAGTATAGGAAAGAAAAAGGATGTGAAACTTCAAAGCTCATACCACTCACATAAAAGGTTATTGTAGTTCGATTTCGATACTCAGAATCTCTGGAAAGATTGGAATATTATAACAGAAAAAGACATGAAAGTTCTGCTGCTACTATGCTTTTATTTTTATTAAGGTTTCATTAAAAAAAAAAAAAAAGAAGTAGTATAGAGTATGGACTCATAGATATTTATTTAATATAATCCTTTATTTTATTATTTATTTTTTTCTTAGAAGGGAATGGTTGCTTTGCTGGGACCAACAATCACTGGGACCCGCTTCTACGCGGCTTGAGAGGAGGAGGAAGCCGAGTTAGCGGCGTTAATTGACGGAGTTTGATGCCTGTAGACTGTAGTGTAGGGTACGGGTGTCCTTGTTTCCTTACACCGGCTATGTTTTGCTTGTGGACATTGAATTTATTATCATTATCAGTATCATTATCATTATGTCGTAGATTGTTATTGTGTGATTTGGTGGTAGGGGTTTCCATGTTGTTTTGCAATTTTATCCTCTTGGGTAGGAGTTAAGCGGTTCGAATAATGGTGATGTTGTTTATATTTAAGATATTATATATATATATATATATATATATATATATATATTTAAACTTAACCTTTGATTTATTTTAAAAATTCATATCAACAAAGCCTAGCTAAGAAGTAACAAAAATACACTACACTATATAGTCTACAGGCATCAAACTCCGTACCCTACACTACCTTCTATGGCCTATTTTAGTTTTAGCCAGCAACTGAGTGTTGAGAGACTTCGTTCTTGCAATTGATGGTAGGAAACACCTCATTGGCAATTGATGCCAGTGGTCTGGTGGCCGGAGATAGCGCACCACAACCAAACCGAAGATGTCGTTTTGGCGATCGATGTTGGTGGTTCGGTTACCAGAACCACTATTCTAACTACTAGTTCAAGCAGTCTAGTCATTGGACCTCCAACATTAGCGGCTTTCATGTTGAGCTAGTTTTGATGGTTTACTTGAAAATTTTACTTATTATTTCATACATTTAAAAATATTTTACTGTAAATTTTTTACATGTAAAATTTTACTTCAAAATAAACAAAAAGTAAATATATTTATTCTCCTCTCTACTTGGTGTACTCAAATTTTCTTGTCCTAAAAAATTATTAGAGATTACAGTCTTTACAGACTTTTTGTATTTGTTTTCTACTTCCATTATTTAAAAACACTGAAACCAATAGACGTTTGATTTTTAATTAATGGATACATAACACATGTTACTATAATCAAGAAAACAAATGTTTAAACATACTTTCGTGTTATCATATCCATATTCAATAAAATTGGTTCATCACGAATAGCAATGTCATAGACGTACTTTGGCAGCATTCTCAAAGTTTCACTAAAGGCAACGACAGACGTTAGTTGGCTTCCATTAATGTCTCTCACTTTAGCCTAATTCCGGTTAAACCCTACCGTTTCAATGACCAATCATGTAGTTGTTTTTTTTTTTTTTTTTTTTTTGGTAAACCCAATCGTGTGGCTGATTTGTTCTTATATCACATTGATATCACTTAGTACAATTTATATGAAATGAATGATGGCTCTCTGACCTTATTAAGTGGTGTTTTAATTTTGCATTTAGCATTTTTTTACCTCTTTCATTAAGTTTTTTTTTTTTTATACCTAAAAGTTCATATTAATTTATTTTACTATTATCTTATTAATATCTCATTAATTAACTAAACTTATACCACACATTTTTCTATTCATCATATCTTTTAGCATACCTACTGTTTTAGTATTTTTTTTTTTAAAAAGTAAATAAATAAAATAAATAAGTAATGACTAATAATAATAACTAACCAGATGAAACCTTGGAGAGAAATAGAGAGACACAAAAATGTTATGAATTATTAAATAAAATGCATTATTTTACTATATATTGCCAATATAAAAAATATTATCAATATAAAAGATCTGAGACTAACAAAACATTTGAGAGAGAGAGAGAAAGAGGAATCTGATGGGTCACCACCTCCATTATACTGGCCTTCCACCACCATCAAGATGCCAAAACCCCTACGGGTATTTTTTTTCTTTCTTTTTAAATTAGAGGCTTAAATATGAATTAAGTTTAAGTAATTTGGTTGGATAGTTTTTGTTTTGGGTATTTAGGTAGAGAGAATATATAGTACACAATGTAAAACCACATTCTACTATAGTTTAATTTTAAATTATCTATAAGACATATGTATACATAGTTTCCCACACCATGTCTTAATGTCGCACTATCAATAAGTGGAAAATGGTCAAAGACTTAGGCATACTTTCATTTCATGATATGAAATATGTAAACAAAACACAAATTAGTTGATTTTCATGGTCCCATTACTCTTTTGCATTTATTTTTTGTTTCATGATTTAAAAAAAATAATAATAATCTTACCTTAAGAAAGTTACAAATATGTAGTAAAACTACTAAATTAATTTTTAATATTTTAAAATGTATATGTTTCATTACTCTAATTTAGTTTATTTTTTCTTTATAATATATTTACAATATTATCCAAAACTGTCTTATATAAAATATCATAAAATTATCCGTGCATTGCAGAAGTAACTTATTAGTTAGATATTAAATGCAAAACATTACATGGTCTTGCATGTCCTCTTTTGATTGATAAAAAATTACTAAGCAAATCTAGCAGAAGAAAAAAGTTACTTCAGCAAATAAAAAAGTTGGTTGTAGTTATAACATCTTTATGGTAGTGTCAGACTATTTATTAGCTATCCACTGCGCTTATCTTCAATATAATAGCATAGTTGAATTAAAAAAAAATGACAGTTGTAATTTTATTCAAGCTAAGTAGTAGACAACTAATAAATACTCTCAAACTACTTACAAAATATAATATTAGATTAGTTTAGTAAAAAGTGGATTTCGTTTAGCTCAACTAGTAAGCCTAAATTTTTTTATAGTTAAATAAGAGATTTGAGATTTAATCTTCGTTTACACCAAAATTAATTTGTGTCATTGGTATCTTTATCTGATAATAAAAAGTAATTGTAAAAAATGAACTCTATAGATTGAAACTATCTCTAAACTTTTGTTAAGAACCTTGCAACTGAATTGTCATTTCCCTTGTGCACAAAGTGCTTAGGGGTATATGGAGAAAAAGTTCGAGTTGTGACTTGTGAAATTAGTTGCATATTAATTTCAATTATCTCTAAAAAAAGATTAGTCATATAAAAAGTAATTATTAGATTATAATAGTGGGAAAAATTTTAGTTATAAAATTAGCTGTAACCTTAGGTTACAACTTTATTCAATATCTTTTTTTGTTAAATGTGAATTTTGAAAAATCCACAATTGGATTACATCTTCTTCTTATATCCTCCATGCTTGCAAATATGTTAGAAAATTAAATATCAATAGTTATGTTATCAATAAATTGTTCAAATTGCATGTTTTTGTAGTTTAAAATTATACATAAAATATAAGTTTATAGTTCATATAATAAATAATATTCGATTGACATAAAATTTAACATATGTATTAAGAGCATAAAGAATATATAATTCAACAATTAGATTTTCAAAAATAAAATAAACCAAAATTAACTACAAGTGAGAAGTAACATTGTCCAAATTGACTTTACCGAGTACTAAATTGACAATGACCATTAAATATATTCTAAAAATACAAATGGTTTTTTAATAATATTTATAAAAAGAAAAAATAATAATAAATTAACAAATTAATAGTTTCACGACGTTAAGTGACCGTTACATGGCGGCAACCAGCTAGGACATGGATGACACCTAAGGAGTCGTGAGAGAATGGGAACCAGACGAGACGACCGTTTGCAAAATTTGACGTTATCATTTTCTATAATCTGCCGAATTCCAGCACATGGCCTCGGACACCAACATCCTTATCAGCTTCTATTACTTTCACATGTTTGTTTGTTTTTTTTTTTTTTTGATCCAATTACTTTCACATTTTCTAGTTTATACTACAATATTGTTCAAGGTTATTTATTATTATTATTATTATTATTTTTTTTTTTCTTGGACGTGGACCAATTCATATATATAAGCTGGATATTTCTAATCAGTCACTCAAGTATATAACATGCAAGAGACAGAACATTCACGACAACATTGAGGTGGACCAAAGACTTTCCAATGCAAATTTGCAAGTAAACTCAACCAATAGGGAAATATTAGCACCACCAATGGAGAATGAGGGTTCCTCTTTGCACATGATTAGTGCATACGCTAATGTGTGCCAAAGACAACTTCAGCTCCGCCGTGAGCTCTGCTCCAACATGAGCCTCCTGTAACAGGGTTTTTTTTTTTTTTTTCCTTCGGTCCTCCCGTAAGTTTGTTGGAGTATCTAGATGGAAAGTGGTCATACTCCAGATTTGGTTTTGATTTAAGCTCTCATTGCACCAAACCATCAAATTCTTGGTGGTTTTCCCCTATTGGATTTTGGATTCCTTTTAGGGGAGGATTGATGTATTTGGGAGTCTAAAATGAAAAATAAATCAAGACCTGTGGTGCCCCAAGCCAAGTGGTACTTCCTCTAGGGAGGAGAAATTTGGGCTCCCAATTTATTTGTTGGTGGGTTTCCTTGCACTCCTACTAGGTATAGCTTCAAACACTGTCTTAATAGCCCAATCTAACTCTTTCTTCTCACAAGCCTAGTCCTTGCCCTTCCTTGATTTCTCTTCTCTCTCTCTCTCTCTCTCTCTCTCGTTATTTTTCACCCCTCTCTTTTTCCAAAAAAACCCCTTCCACTATTCCTCTCTTCCTTTTTATAGTCTCCCCTTAGTGGGGACCCAAATAATTACTTCTCTATCTTTTCTCAAGTGGCTCCCACTTTTGCCCAGAATTCCTAGTAAATTGCATCATTATGAGAATTCTCTTAAAACTTGCATCAGACACCAAATAGTGTTCGGTAGCAGATTCCCCCCAGGCACTAACAGCATTCGAGGATTGATTTGAATATCAACTATTGAGTCTTCGGTCGTCCCTGGCCTATTCGTTGTCACTAGGCCGAGCCCAATCCAGTAACACCAAGCCACCCCCAAGTACTGGTCCTTTGTTCGTATATTATGGATACTGGACTGGGCTTATCCCAATGGGAGTGGACCAATACCAATCACCGTCCCCATGTTCCTATAAGACCTTTTATATATTTAAATATGATTTTTAAAAAAAAAATAATTTGAATATTACTTAAACTCTATTTTCTTGTTTTAAATGCAAATTACTAATTAATATAAACCACATAATTTTTTTTTTTTTTTTGAGAAAGTTTATAGACATAAAAAATTTGACAAAACTTTTCACACCTGTTGATATGACAGATTAATAGTGGTAAGTAAAAAGGTAATATTAGTGGTAGACCTAGATAAAAACTTGTAAAAGTTTGTCAACTCAACTATTGTGAAAAATGTTGTGAAATTTTGTGTATTGCACTGTTTTTTAGAAGTGCTACATTTACAATATTTTCACAACAAATCTTAGGTGCTAAATTGTTATTAGTTCTAATTTGAATCCACCATTAAACTAACTTTTTTTTTTTTTTTTACCACTAGTAACAACCAGTAACAATTTACTACTTAAAATTTATTGTGAAAAATGTTATAGACGTAACATTTTTCTTTTGATAAAAAAATTATTTATTTATTAGCTAATATTTGGACTTAATTAGTACGGTAACAATGAAAGAAATTAATCCTATGGGTTAAAATTTGGAGAGCCTTTTTCTACTTGAAAATCTTAGACGACCACCTCTTTTGCTTATATTATAGAACCGGCCCTGATTCCTGTGCTACCACTGCAAGATAGGTTTCTCTACTCTAAGTTACCAATGTCTTGAAGGTGGATTCTTGGAAAGCATGGGTTTGATGTTAGTTCAACTCTATATTAGTGATTGGTTTGAAGACTCTACCGTTGTGTTGACTAGTTGTAAACTCGTATGATGGGCAAAAAAGTTTCAACTCAGATAATAACTTAATTTTTTAATAGCCTGTATATATATATATATATATATATATATATATCCACAGAATTGGTTTGCACATGATGAAGAGAATCCTGAGGAGTAGGAATTAATATTTAACTGGCTTACACAAAAGGCCAAAATACCTGCTTCAAGAAATTATGCTTCAAAAGTTCTACGGAATGCCATTACTTCAACTTTGCTTCAGACATTCAGATCTAATAAGTGCTACAAGACAAAAAATACAATTTGGCTCCTTATGCTAGGAAATGATTTCCTATACTCTACAATTATTCTCCTGACTCCATCTGCTACAAGAACAATAATGTTGGGTTCCCCAAATGATTCTCCATGTTTTGGGCATAAAAGGAAATTTACTATTCATATCACTATTCACCCGTCACTATTCACCCGTCACTATTCACGGGTACTATTCACTATTACTGTTCACTCAATTATTTTGCCTATTTAAGGGGGGTTGTCCCTTATGTTTAAGCAAGTGTTTGTTTAAGTGTTTCTTCAGAGCTTCTTCCTTAGAGAGAGACTTCCCTAGAGAGCCTTTCTATTGTAAGAATACCTCCCTGCTTACACTTCCTATTACACTTCATACTTCCTACCTTCTCTACAAAGCCTGTAACTCCTAAAGCTTTGTAACTATTTCCAGTTTGTAATCACTACTACTGTAAGTATTCAAGTTTACTTTCAATAACAAGTAACTTCAGTTTTATGTTCATTACTTACATTATACTATTTGTTGCTACCGCCATCTTGGTCGGATTACCGCCATCACGGACGGTTCTATAATTCTTTACTTTCCTTTAAACTTAAAAGTTATACCCCCTACTTGGCTGGCTCTGCCGCCTACTTGGTTGGTCTTATAACTTTGCTGCATTACTTTTACTTGCATTATTTTCAAGTAATATTACTGTGTAACTGTGCTTCCGCTTCCCATCCGTGTGTTCCTACCCCTTTATGGTATCAGAGCCACTCTTTTCTGGCCGGTGATAGTGTTGTTGTGTTCTCTGTCTCTCCGTCTGTGTCTACCCGAAACTTTGGTGCTCTGTTGTTGTGTCCCCTTCTTACCGTCGTTGGCGCCACCCTAGTCGTAAAGTGAATTCCTAGAACCGAACTGTAAGGCCCGTTTAAGCCAAGAGAGGGCGTGTAGGGCATGAGAGGTATAAGGTTGGTTAGGGTATGTGTTACGAAATGCAACGGTTGTGAGAAAAACATGATAATTGAGTGTTAAAACTAGGTTAGTATGGATAGATTGTGGAGATCTAACTCTTCTATCAGCCCCAGGACTGGCTGTCCTCTGGGTATTGTAAATGATAAAGATCACAAGGTTGAAAGTTGTAGTGCTACTGTTCCCATGTGTTTACATGGTACAAAATCTAAGAATTTTAAAAATAATATTCTTTCTATGACTGATGCTTCTGTGAATGATCATGCTTGTTTTAACTATGATTCTAATGCTTCTTGTTTGTATAAATCTGTTGACTCCAACTTTACTCCCATTGATAATTTTAACTATGTTAACCAATTAAGAATTCTGACTATTTCAAATGAAAACTTTGAAGTTGATTTGGTTCCTTTATATGATGAATTTATGCTTTCAAAAAATCAAACTAAACGAAAATACTTCCAAAATAATTTTGCTCAGTCTGACAAAAACCATGTCAAGAGTAAATGGTTAGAAAAAATGAAACAATTAAAAACCCATATTTTATTTTTTGATTTTCTTGAAAACTACTATGTTCCAAATAATGAAGTTTCAAAACAACATTTGCGTATGATAAGAAATTCAAATTTTGTTAAAACATCTGCTTCCAAGATTTCTGATGATCGTACTCCTACTACTAGCCTTATTAAACAAACCAACTCTACTAATGAATCTTTGCAAATCATAGCCCAACATCCTGACCATAGTAAAAATGCTGCCCCTATTAAAAATTCTGAAAAATCTGTTTTGATTAAGAAGTCTAACATGCTTGAAGTTGTTGATAAAATGCTTTCTGATTTAAAAATTAAAATTGAAGGTACTTCAGGAAGTACACCTTGCACTATTTCAAAAAATGAAAGAGAAACTATTTCTGAGGAACATACTGATTCTGACACTATTTCTTCTGTTCCTACTAAAGAGATTTTAAATGACAAATTACCAAAATTTGTTGAAAATTCCAAACCTATGTCTTTTACACAAAATTGGTATTCCGAATCTATTCCTCCAGATATACAATTTCGTTCTATTGATAAGTCTTACAAATGGAATATTGCTGGATTATCTGAACAAAAAATTATAAGTCATATGTCAGAAGTTGGTATTGCTCATCAAAATAACTATGACATTGATCAACCTAATATTGTTAATTTATTTGTTAATGATTTTTCTAGCACTCTTCATAAATGGAGAGATCTATATCCCACAGGGTTGCCTATTTTTGCTAAACATATTGGTTACAGTACTTTTGGTTGCGGTACTCTTGATGACCTAAATACTCCAATCTATACCATTCCTAAATATTTTATCGGTATTCCTTCTAATATTTCACCTCAAGTTTCTGGATTGTTGAATACTTTAAAACGTTCTACTATGATTAATTTCAAATGGTATCAAGATGTTTTTTCCAGGGATATGCTTCAACAAGATTGCCATAAGCCTTGTTGGAAAGAAATGTTTATTGACGGTCTGCCTCCAATCTTTGCTCCTAAGATAAAACAGGTATTAATAAGTGCAAATGATTCTCTTAATTATGATAACCTAACTTATGATGATGTTTTTAATACTATTAAAAAATCTAATGCTAGTGTATGTAATAATAAAAAACTATTAATGTATCAATTACAGATTAAAGCTAATTTTGGTAAACAAAATGGTCTGCCTCCTATTAGACAAAAAGGGAAGAAACATGATAAGGATCACAATATATATAGCCATAAAAAATACAAAAGATACGAAAACAACTTTGTTAAACCAAATGATTTTCATGCTAAAAAGAAAAATGTTTCTGGAAAATATAAACAACCTAGTAAGCTCAAAAATAAGCTTAATATGTTAAAAATCGATAGAAAGGAACTATTTCAAATCTTTGATGATTTCCCTTTAAACTGGTTAAATCTGTTTAAAATAATTCACTGCAAAAATATTAAATTTGTTAAAACTCTGACTAAAAGTGAAGAAAATGGTAAATCCACTTTAAGCTTTAAAGAACCTTTTAAAAGGTTAAATAAAGAGATATTCAAAAAATTAACTGTTAATGACCTACAGCATGAAATTAATATTGTTAAGCAAGAAATAACCAAGTTAAAACATAAAAGTAATAATATTAATCCAGAACTGATAATGCTAAAAGATGGTCAAACTGATAAAAAACATGATGAGCACAAAGATGGAGAAGAATCCAGTCAACAGGCTCTTCTTTCTGACAAAGGTATTACTGATGTTTCCATTAATCCTCAACTTGCTCTTGTCAACAAAATAATTCTTCCAAAATGGTTTACAAAAATCAAAATTGTTGTTTCTTCTGATTATCATTTCACCGTTATTGCCATGATTGATTCTGGTGCAGATATGAATTGTATCCAAGAAGGATTGATCCCTTCAAAATATTTTGAAAAATCAACCGAACGATTAGTTTCAGCTAATGGTTCCCAAATGAAAATCAAATATGAATTGAATAATGCTCATGTTTGCCATGATGATGTTTGCTTCAAGATTCCTTCTGTTCTTGTCAAAAATATGACTGATAAAGTGATTCTTGGTTTGCCTTTTATAAATACTTTGTATCCTTTTCTTGTTGAACATGATGGAATTACTACTGATCCTTTTGGACAAAAAGTAAAATTCAAATTTGCTTCAAAAAATGAAATTGATGTTGCTTTAAACTTGATCCATGCTAAAACTAGGCATCTTAACTTCCTTCAACAAGAAGTTAGATACAAGAAAATTGCTGAACAAATTTCTAATAAATTATTACAATCAAAAATTGATAATTTTCAAAAAATGTTGATTGATAATGTTTGTTCTGATGTTCCTAATGCTTTTTGGCATAGAAAAGAACATATTGTTAACTTGCCCTATGCTAAAGATTTTAATGAAAAAAATATTCCTACCAAAGCTCGTCCTATTCAAATGAATGCTGAAACTGTTGAATTTTGTAAAAAAGAAATTAATGATTTGTTGGAGAAAAAATTAATCAGGAATAGCAAGTCCCCTTGGTCTTGTTCTGCTTTTTATGTTCAGAAAAATGCTGAGATTGAAAGAGGAACTCCTCGGTTAGTAATTAACTACAAACCTTTGAATAAGGTTTTAGAATGGATTAGGTATCCTATTCCCAATAAGAATGACTTGGTTCATAGGTTGAGTGAAGCTGTGGTATTCTCCAAGTTTGACATGAAGTCTGGGTTCTGGCAAATCCAGATTAGTGAAAAGGATAGGTACAAAACTGCTTTTACTACTCCTTTTGGACATTATGAGTGGAATGTTATGCCTTTTGGCCTTAAGAATGCCCCAAGTGAGTTTCAAAACATTATGAATAATATTTTTAATTCATATAGCCATTTTACCATTGTCTACATTGATGATGTTCTTGTCTACTCTAGTTCTATTGATGAACACTGGAAACACTTGCATACATTCTTGAATACTATCAAAAGAAATGGTCTTGTTGTCTCTGCTAAAAAAGTCAAATTGTTTCAAACAAAAATCCGTTTTCTTGGCTTTGATATCTCTGAAGGACAAATTCGTCCTATTG
This sequence comes from Quercus agrifolia, assembly GCA_029955455.1. Lineage (NCBI taxonomy): Eukaryota > Viridiplantae > Streptophyta > Magnoliopsida > Fagales > Fagaceae > Quercus > Quercus agrifolia. The sequence continues at coordinate 45,848,287 of JARQAD010000004.1, read as the reverse complement.
ATAGAGCTATCCAATTTGCTGATAAGTTTCCTGATGTGATCACTGAGAAAACTCAGCTCCAAAGATTTCTTGGGTCTTTAAATTATGTTGCTGACTTTTACAAAGATATGAGAAAGCAATGTAAGCCTCTATTTGATAGGTTAAAGAGTAATCCTCCCCCTTGGTCTGAAATCCATACTTCCCTTGTTAAACAAATTAAATCTCATGTTAAAACTTTGCCTTGTCTCGGTATTCCCACTGTTAGTGCTTTCAAAGTTGTTGAAACAGATGCTTCGGATTTTGGTTATGGAGGTATTCTGAAACAAAGAATTTCACCAGAGTCACCTGAGCAAATTGTCCGTTTCTATTCTGGTATTTGGAATAATGCACAGTTAAATTACAGTACTATTAAAAAAGAAATTTTATCTACAGTTTTATGTATTTCAAAATTTCAAAGTGATTTATTAAACCAAAAATTTTTGCTACGAATTGATTGCAAAAGTGCTAAATATGTCATTGAAAAAGATGTTGAAAATATTGCTTCAAAACATATTTTTGCTAGATGGCAAGCTATTTTGAGTGTTTTTGATTTTGATATCGAATATATTAAAGGATCCCAAAATACCATTCCTGATTTCCTTACCCGTGAATTTCTGCAGTGTCATAATGGCAAGTAGAAGGCCGAGTGACAAGATGCCAGACAGTAATAACCAAATTGTCAAAATTCAGCCTGCTTCCCCCATAAACACTGTTAACCGATTCACTACTTTAGGAACTATTCCCAAAACTAACTACTCTTCTGTTTTAGCTTCTACTTATGATCCCTATACTTTGGTTCATAGCCCCCAACCTATTCAAACTGGTTTCCCTAGAAATCCCAATGCTTCCCAATATGTTAAAAAACGCTATGTTCAAAACCTGTTTTCTGTAGAGCCCAATAGGGCCTCCATTACTAATCCTTTTAGACTTGCTACCAGCTACTTTCCCCCTTTATTTCATTGGATTCCTGAGCACAACCAAAAGACAGTGCAATATTATACTGCAATATTACGACAGGAAGATTCAGTTGAAATTAATCCTATTAGAGACAAGAATGATAGAGAAAAAATTATTTACCACAGTCTTTATCTAAAACACATTATTTCAGAGGAAATGTGGGGCCCCTGTCCTACTGCTACAAGGTCACTACCAAATTACCCTATTCCCTACTCTTATCATGATTATATTACAGCCTGGTTCAGATTTATGCTTCACCAAAATGAAACCATGTCCCACTCATGGTTTGTCAATTTTCACAAAGATTTTGATTCTCCTTTCCCCCTCTGGTTTATCCGATGGTGGACCCAGTTTGGTTCAGCCGTTGAAATATTTCCTGCACAATTGACAGATTGTTTCAGAAATTTCTCTTTAAAATTCAAACCTGATACTCATAAAGCCAAATTTCCCCCTCTACTTCATTTTATCAAAAAATATAAGACTCCATGGATCTTGAAATGGCAATATGCCAAAGAAGATGATGTTCTTGCACGATGCTGGTATGTTAAATGGTGGGATAGGTTTTCTCACACTGATTCTATTATTAACAATGTTGAAAGGGACTTCCTTGCTTCACATGTTTCTCCATTAAAGATTACTACTCCAGTACAAACAGTTGCAACTACTACACCTGCTTCCTCATCAACAAAAAATATTGCATCTTCCACTAGATCTAAAAAGAAAAGTTCTCCTTTAGATGCAATCCGTAATGATCCTGATGCTTTATATGCACTATTATCTAAGATGGTTAAAGATGATGAAACTCCTATTTCTGATGCTACCAATTCAGACGATGAAAAAGCCTCTCAGGTCTCTGTGGCAAAGGACCCCGGATACCAAATCTATCCTTACTAACCTAGTTTTAACACTCAATTATCATGTTTTTCTCACAACCGTTGCATTTCGTAACACATACCCTAACCAACCTTATACCTCTCAATTACACGGGCTACCATACCTTTGGGGTCCCCAGGTCTGCCATGGTGCTCCGGTTTTCCGGTTTCGGTATGGTAGCCCGTGTAATTGAGCCTACAGACTGTGAGTGTTCCGCACTCTCCCCCTTTATGGTATCAGAGCCACTCTTTTCTGGCCGTCGATAGTGTTGTTGTGTTCTCTGTCTCTCCGTCTGTGTCTACCCGAAACTTTGGTGCTCAGTTGTTGTGTCCCCTTCTTACCGTCGTTGGCGCCACCCTAGTCGTAAAGTGAATTCCTAGAACCGAACTGTAAGGCCCGTTTAAGCCAAGAGAGGGCGTGTAGGGCATGAGAGGTATAAGGTTGGTTAGGGTATGTGTTACGAACTGCAACGGTTGTGAGAAAAACATGATAATTGAGTGTTAAATCTAGGATAGTATGGATAGATTGTGGAGATCTAACTCTTCTATCAGCCCCAGGACTGATTGTCCTCTTGGTGTTGTAAATGAAGAAGATCACAATGTTGAGAGTTGTGGTGCTACTGTTCTCATGTGTTCACATGATACTAAATGCAAGAATTTTAAAAATAATACTCTTTCTATGGATGATGTTTCTTTGAATGATCATGTTTGTTTTAAATATTATTCTGATGCTTCTTGTTTGTATAGAAAAACTACTAAAGAAAGAGATAATGATAAATCTGTTTACCCCAACTTTACTCCCATTGATAATTTTAACTATGTTAACCAATTAAGAGTTTTGACTGTTTCAAATGAAAACTTTGAAGTTGATCTGGTTCCTTTGTATGATGAATTTATGCTTTCAAAAAATCAAATTAAAAGAAAATACTTCCAAAATAATTTTGCTCAGTCTGACAAAAACCATGTCAAGAGTAAATGGTTAGAAAAAATGAAACAATTGAAAAAACATATTTTGTTTTTTGATTTTCTTGAAAACTATTATATTCCAAATAATGAAGTTTCAAAACAACATTTGAGTATGATAAGAAAATCAAATTTTGTTCAAACATCCTCTTTTAAGATTTCTATTGATCAAACTCCTATCACTAGTCTTATTGAACAAACCAACTCTACTAATAAATCTTTGCATGTCATTGACCAACAACCTGACCATATTGAAAATACTGCTTCTAAAAAATCTGTTTTAATTGAGAAACCTTTATTTGATTTATCCAGTAAAAAAGAGAAAGTCTTGCTCAAGACTTCTCCGTCTAACATGCTTGAAGTCGTTGATAAAATGCTTTCTGATTTAAAAATTAAACTTGAAGGTACTTCTAGAAGTACACCTTGCACTATTTCAAAAAATGAAAAAGAAATTGTTTCTGATGAACATACTGATTCTGACATTATTTCTTCTGTTCCTGCTAAAGAGATGTTAAACGATGAATTACCAGAAACCAAAAGATTTGTTGAAAATTCCAAACCTATGTCTTTTACACAAAATTGGTATTCCGAATCTATTCCTCCAGATATACAATTTCAAAAAAGAATTTTTCAACCACAATTTTCTACTTCTATTAATAAGCCTTACAAATGGAATATTGCTGGATTATCTGAACAACAAATCATAAGTCATATGTCTGAAGTTGGTATTGCTCATCAAAATACCTATGACATTGATCAAACTGATATTGTTGATTTACTTGTTAATGATTTTTCTAGTACTCTTCATAAATGGCGGGATCTATATCCCACAGGGTTGCCTATTTTTGACAAACATATTGATTACAGTACTCTTGGTTGTGATACTATTGATGAACTAAATACTCTGATTTATACCATTCCTAAATATCTTGTTGGTCTTCCTTCTAATATTTCACCTCGTGTTTTTGGACTGTCAAATATTTTAAGATATTCTACTATGATTGGTTACAAATGGTATCAAGATGTTTTTGTTTCCAGGAATATGCTTCAGCATGATTGCCATAAGCCTTGTTGGAAAGAAAGGTTTATTGACGGTCTGCCTCCAATCTTTGCTCCTAAGATAAAACAGGTATTAATAAGTGCAAATGATTCTCTTAATTATGATAACCTAACCTATGATAATATTTTTAAAAAATTTGATGCTAGTTTGGGTAATAATAAAAAACTATTAATGTATCAATTACAGATTAAGAAAAAAGCTAATTTTTGTAAACAAAATGATCTGCCTCCTATTAGACAAAAAGGGAAGAAACATGATAAGAATTACAAAATATATAGTCATAAAAAATATAAAAGATACAAAAACAACTTTGTTAAATCAAATGATTTTCATGCTAAAGAGAAAAATGTTTCTCAAAAATATAAACAACTTGGTAAATTTAAAAATAAGTTTCACATGTTAAAAATTGATAATAGAAATAAAAAAGAACTATTTAAAATCCTTGAATCAAATAATTCGTCTAATTCTTTGGAAGATGATTTTTTAAACTTGTTAAATCTGTTAAAAATAATCCCCTGCAAAAATATTAAATTTGTTAAAACTCTTACTAAAAGTAAAGAAAAATCCAAAGATTTAACTGTTAATAATTTACAGCATGAAATCAATATTATTAAACAAGAGATAAGCGAGTTAAAACATAAAAATAAGAATATTAATCCAGAGCTGATAATGCTAAAAGTTGGTACAACTGGTAAAAAACATGATGAGCACAAAGATGGAGATGAATCCAGTCAACAGGCTTTTCTTTCTGATAAAGGTATTACTGATGTTTTCATTGATTCTCAACTTGCTCTTGTCAATAAAATGCTTCTTCCAAAATGGTTTACAAAAGTTAAAATTGTTGTTTCTCCTGATTATCATTTCACAGTTATTGCCATGATTGATTCTGGTGCAGATATGAATTGTATCCAAGAAGGATTGATCCCTTCAAAATATTTTGAAAAATCAACCGAAAGATTGGTCTCAGCTAATGGTTCCCAAATGAAAATCAAATATGAATTGAATAATGCTCATGTTTGCCATGATAATGTTTGCTTCAAGATTCCTTCTGTTCTTGTCAAAAATATAACTGATAAAGTGATTCTTGGTTTGCCTTTTATAAATGCTTTGTATCCTTTTCTTGTTGAGCATGATGGAATTACTACTGATCCTTTTGGACAAAAAGTAAAATTCAAATTTGCTTCAAAAACTGAAATAGATGATACTTTAAACTTGATCCATGCTAAAATTAGACATCTTAACTTCCTTCAACAAGAAGTTAGATACAAGAAAATTGCTGAACAAATTTCTAATAAATTATTACAATCAAAAATTGATAATTTTCAAAAAATGTTAATTGATAATGTCTGTTCTGATGTTCCTAATGCTTTTTGGCATAGAATGAAGCATATTGTTGACTTGCCTTATGTTAAAGATTTTAATGAAAAAAATATCCCCACTAAAGCTCGTCCTATTCAAATGAATGCTGAAACTGTTGAATTTTGTAAAAAAGAGATTAATGATCTATTGGAGAAAAAATTGATTAGAAATAGCAAGTCCCCTTGGTCTTGTTCTGCTTTTTATGTTCAGAAAAATGCTGAGATTGAAAGAGGAACTCCTCGATTAGTGATTAACTACAAACCTTTGAATAAGGTTTTAGAATGGATTAGGTATCCTATTCCCAATAAGAATGACTTGGTTCATAGGTTGAGTGAAGCCGTAGTATTTTCCAAGTTTGACATGAAGTCTGGATTCTGGCAAATCCAGATTAGTGAAAAGGATAGGTACAAAACTGCTTTTACCACTCCTTTTGGACATTATGAGTGGAATGTTATGCCTTTTGGCCTTAAAAATGCCCCAAGTGAGTTTCAAAACATTATGAATGATATTTTTAATTCATTCAGTCACTTTACCATTGTTTACATTGATGATGTTCTGGTCTACTCTAGTTCTATTGATGAACATTGGAAACATTTGTATTCATTTTTAGAAACTATCAAAAGAAATGGTCTTGTTGTCTCTGCTAAGAAGGTCAAACTGTTTCAAACAAAAGTCCGTTTCCTTGGCTTTGACATCTCTGAAGGACAAATTCGTCCTATTGATAGGGCCATCCAATTTGCTGATAAGTTTCCTGATGTGATCACCGAGAAAACTCAGCTCCAAAGATTTCTTGGGTCATTAAATTATGTTGCTGATTTTTACAAAGATATGAGAAAGCAATGTAAGCCTCTATTTGATAGGTTAAAGAGTAATCCTCCCCCTTGGTCTGACATCCATACTTCCCTTGTTAAACAAATTAAATCTCATGTTAAAACTTTGCCCTGTCTCGGTATTCCCACTGTTAGTGCTTTCAAAGTTGTTGAAACAGATGCCTCGGATTTTGGTTATGGAGGTATTCTGAAACAAAGAGTTTCACCAGAGTCACCTGAGCAAATTGTCCGTTTCTATTCTGGTATTTGGAATAATGCACAGTTAAATTACAGTACTATTAAAAAAGAAATTTTATCTACAGTTCTATGTATTTCAAAATTTCAAAGTGATTTATTAAACCAAAAATTTCTGCTACGAATTGATTGCAAAAGTGCTAAATATGTTATTGAAAAAGATGTTGAAAATATTGCTTCAAAACATATTTTTGCTAGGTGGCAAGCTATTTTGAGTGTGTTTGATTTTGATATTGAATATATTAAAGGATCCCAAAATACCATTCCTGATTTCCTTACCCGTGAATTTCTGCAGTGTCATTATGGCAAGTAGAAGGTCGAATGACAAGACGCCTGACAATAGTAACCAAATTGTCAAAGCTCAACCTGCTTCCCCCATAAACACTGTTAACCGATTCACTACTTTAGGAACTATTCCCAAAACTAACTACTCTTCTGTTTTAGCTTCTACTTATGATCCCTATACTTTGGTTCATAGCCCCCAACCTATTCAAACTGGTTTCCCTAGAAATCCCAATGTTTCCCAATATGTTAAAAAACGATATGTTCAAAACCTGTTCTCTGTAGAGCCTAATAGGGCCTCCATTACTAATCCTTTTAGACTTGCTACCAGCTACTTTCCCCCATTATTTCATTGGATTCCTGAGCACAACCAAAAGACGGTACAATATTATACTGCAATATTACGACAGGAAGATTCAGTTGAAATTAATCCTATTAGAGACAAGAATGATAGAGAAAAAATTATTTACCACAGTCTTTATCTAAAACACATTATTTCAGAGGAAATGTGGGGCCCCTGTCCTACTGCTACAAGGTCACTACCAAATTACCCTATTCCCTACTCTTACCATGATTATATTACAGCCTGGTTCAGATTTATGCTTCACCAAAATGAAACCATGTCCCACTCATGGTTTGTCAATTTTCACAAAGATTTTGATTCTCCTTTCCCCCTCTGGTTTATCCGATGGTGGACTCAATTTGGTTCAGCCGTTGAAATATTCCCTGCACAATTAACAGATTGTTTCAGAAACTTCTCATTAAAATTCAAACCTGATATTCATAAAGCCAAATTTCCCCCTCTACTTCATTTTATCAAAAAATATAAGACTCCATGGATTTTGAAATGGCAATATGCCAAAGAAGATGATGTTCTTGCACGATACTGGTATGTTAAGTGGTGGGATAGGTTTTCTCACACTGATTCTATTATTAACAATGTTGAAAGGGACTTCCTTGCTTCACATGTTTCTCCATTAAAGATTACTACTCCATTGCAAACAGTTGCAACTAATGCACCTGCTTCCTCATCAACAAAAAATATTGCATCTTCCACTAGATCCAAAAAGAAAAGTTCTCCTTTAGATGCGATCCGTAATGATCCTGATGCTTTATATGCACTACTATCTAAGATGGTTAAAGATGATGAAACTCCTAATTCTGATGCTACCAATTCAGACGATGAAAAAGCTTCTCAGGTCTCTGTGGCAAAGGACCCCGGATATCAAATCTATCCTTATCCACAAAATTGGTTTGCACATGATGAAGAGAATCCTGAGGAGTAGAAATTAATATTTAACTAAATACCTGCTTCAAGAAATAAGGCTTCAAAAGTTCTACGGAATGCCACTACTTCAACTTTGCTTCAAACATTCAGAATGCTCCAAAAGATCCAATAAGTGCTACAAGACAAGACTATGTTTTGGTTCCTTCTACTAGGCAATGATTCCTATATTTTGCCATAATGCATCTGACACTATCTACTACAAGAACAATAATGATGAGTTCCCCAAATGATTCTCCAAGTTTTGGGCATAAAAGGAAATTTACTATTCATATCACTATTCACCTGTCACTATTCACCCGTCACTATTCATGGGTACTATTCACTATTACTGTTCACTCAATTATTTTGCCTATTTAAGGGGGGCTGTCCCTTGTATTCAAGTAAGTGTTTGTTTAAGTGTTTCTTCAGAGCTTCTTCCTTAGAGAGAGACTTCCCTTGTGAGCCTTTCTATTGTAAGAATATCTCCCTGCTTACACTTCCTATTACACTTCCTATTACACTTCCTACTTTCTCCACAAAGCCTGTAACTTCTAAAGCTTTGTAACTATTTCCAGTTTGTAATCACTACTACTGTAAGTGTTCAAGTTTACTTTCAATAACAAGTAACTTCAGTTTTATGTTCATTACTTGCATTATACTATTTGTTGCTACCGCCATCTTGGTCGGATTACCGCCATCACGGACGGTTCTATAATTCTTTACTTTCCTTTAAACTTAAAAGTTATACCCCCTACTTGGCTGGCTCTGCCGCCTACTTGGTTGGTCTTATAACTTTGCTGCATTACTTTTACTTGCATTATTTTCAAGTATTATTACTGTGTAACTGTGCTTCCGCTTCCCATCCGTGTGTTCCTCCCCCTTTATGGTATCAGAGCCGGATATTCTCCGTGGTCGGAACTCTCACTTCCCATAAGGGGATAAAGGAGGGCTCTCCGCCGGCCGGGCGCTTTGTCGTCGACTCTGATAGGTACCTTTGGGGTCCCCAGGTCTGCCATGGTGCTCCGGTTTTCCGGTTTCGGTATGGTAGCCCGTGTAATTGAGCCTACAGACTGTGAGTGTTCCGCACTCTCCCCCGCCGGATATTCTCCGTGGTCGGAACTCTCACTTCCCATAAGGGGATAAAGGAGGGCTCTCCGCCGGCCGGGCGCTTTGTCGTCGACTCTGATAGGTACCTTTGGGGTCCCCAGGTCTGCCATGGTGCTCCGGTTTTCCGGTTTCGGTATGGTAGCCCGTGTAATTGAGCCTACAGGCTGTGAGTGTTCCGCCGGGTCGGAACTCTATATATACATATTAAATCTTTTTCAAGCTTGAAAAATGATGTAGATCTCTGATTTTAAGTTACATCTTTTTTAACATGACTTGCACACACATTTTAATTTTAGGATTTTGTTTGTTGGGGTAAATGATTGTACTTTCCTTTATTAAAATGAAAACAAAAATGTATAGGGTAACTAATTTGATAATTTATAGTCAAGTTTAGAGACCATATAGTCTATACAAAGCATAACGATAAACTATCATGTTGATCTAACTTTAGAGATAAAGAAAGAAAAAGATCACCAAAATATAAAAGGTATTTTCACAGTGGTCGAACTTGAGCAACTCAAGAGGTAGCTACGTCTGCGTTTTGCGTTTTTGGTTTTTTTTTTTTTTTTTTTTTTACGCGTTTTGGCAAAACGTGGTTACTGTTCATGTACTGTTCAATGAACAGTAACCGCAAATGATGACTTTTCTGCAGCAAACAGTGCATCATGTACTGTTCATGGACCCACAAATTTCACTTTTTAACAACTTTTTCATTAAAAATGGGTTCCACGGTATTATTTACACATTTAAAAATTATTTTGTTACAGTGATTTCAGCAATAAATTTTCAGTTTCAGCAAAATAAGTCTTATCCAAACAGACCCTAAGTCTTGGTCTTGCTTCAATAAAGAACACGCGTTTTATGGAATGATAAGTTGTCAATTAAAGCTCAAATAGTAGGCACAACTTTTCTTAGTTCATTGTTCTTGGAAGAGTAGCAAAAGGAACTTGCCCACCCATCTTCCTTTCCCTTTAAATGATATTTCTATATAATTTGTCATGCGATGGTACAAATTATCTGTAGTTCCAGCCTGTTAATACCAAAAACCACATATTATTGTTAGATTTAGAACATCACCCACTACATATGCCTTTGAAGTGTTGTAAACGACCCCACAAAGTTGTTCTTCTTGTTTCTTGGTGTACAACTTGAAGCAAGTTGTGAAGTTGAGAACCATTCTTGTAGATAACTTAACTGAACTTACCTGTAAAAACCAATGGAATATTCTTAAGAAACATAAGGAAAATAGTGAATTTGCATAAAAATCAGTAGTACGTAAATAATTACTATATGCTAAGCATATCAAGAATCGACGGAGGGAGTATATGCTAAGCATATCAAGAATCAGATTCGAGACTCTCGCTTATTTAATCAAACAAATGATAAGCTTGCCTTGAATTTCATATATTAAAGAAAAGCACCCGTGCCGTTTTTTACCCCTCAAAATGTTGAATATAATTATGGAATTACATTTGTGTAAAAAAAAAAAAAAATTTATGGACATTTGTGTCAAAATTAACACAACATTCACTTTTCCAATTCTTAGTACAATGTTTTCGAGGATTGCAAAGACTAAATATCTCTTAAATCAAAATTTCTATCCACTGCCCAAATTGATCTTCTTTGAAAACCACATTCCATTATGTTCACTTGGTAGCAAGAAACAATTCATCACAATATTGAGAGTGCTAACATTGTGCGCAATTCCAAACAAACCCGTTTGTAATTTGTATGGACAAAGAAATCACATGTATTGAGATACTAACTAGACATGGCAAAATGGGTTAGAATTTTCTAACCCAACCCAACCCAAAAAGTACCTAACTTGAACTCAATTTTTTTTACCCGAATCAAAAATAGGTTGACCCGTGACTCGAACCGTATTTTTTTGCAAGTCAACCCAATCCGATCCATGACCCAAACCATTTTTTAAAAAAAAAATTGGTAAAAAATAATAATAAAATTAAGACAATATTGGTTTAATTGTTTGTTATGAGCTTTAAGGAAAAAATTGAGACATTTACATAACTGCATGCAAAAATGAATTGAAAGATGAATGGTTAAGTATTTTGTAATGAGTAAATATTTTTAGATATCAAATAGTAAAGTATATATCAAGATAATCTGGTTACAATAGAGTTAAAAACATAGATTTAAAGTTGTAGACATGTGTGAGAAACATTCATAAATGTGAAAATAGTGAAGCCAAAGTATCAAATTAGCATAAATTATAAATGCTTATATCTATTTTTTGACAATTTATGTTCAAAATAAACGGCTTTTCAAAATAAATTAAGATATTTTCTAGAGTATGTGTTGCTAAACAATGATATGATATTCATATAAGAGATTGTGTATAAATAAGTAAACAATCAAACTTTAATGTATATTCTCAAATTGAAATAAAGTGCCAACCACAATTAATAATAGATTATAAAATTAATTTTCAAGATTATAAATTTCTTATATGTTTTTATTCTTTATCAAATGAATTATCCAATAAGTAATTTGTAATTTTATTTTATATTTTGGGATGTTGATATTGTGTAGAAATAAAACTTGAGTATTTGTTTTAATTATCTATGTGTGTTATTTTATTTTAGTTAGCAATGTTGAGATTTGTATAATTTTAAAATGATTGAATAAGTATTAATAAGTTTAATTAAGTTCATTCTTGATATAAATGGTGAATTCAAAATAATGCATTTTACATCAAGTAATTTGTTACATAAATACATGCTTTTTTTATAAAAAAAAATTTCATATGAAAAATACGGGTTAACCCAACCCGACCCGACTCGCAACTTGCTTGACCCGAACCCCTTTTTAACTTAAAATGACATGTTTTTAACTTACAACCTGATTGACTTGACCCAAACCCAACCCAACCTACCCATTTTGCCCTGTCTAATACTGAATACTAATTCACAAACACATAATAATGGAAGGCCGTTGTTGCATATAAAGTTATAAATCATTATATTTAACAAACTCAACGCCTCATCCATATTATCAACCCACCACCACCAATGTTGCGTCTTTCAGATTGGATTTTCATCTTCATTAATGTTAGGGAAAGCTTGATTTCATATAAAAAATACAGGTTAACCCAACCTGACCTGACTTGCAACTCGCTTGACCCAAACCCCTTTTTAACTTAAAATGACATGTTTTTAACTTACAACATGATTGACCTGACCCAAACCCAACCCAACCTGCCCATTTTGCCCTGTCTAATACTGAATACTGATTCACAAACACATAATAATGGAAGGCCGTTGTTGCATATAAAGTTATAAATCATTATATTGAACAAACTCAACGCCTCATCCATATTATCAACCCACCAGCACCAATGGTGTGTCTTTCAGATTGGATTTTCATCTTCATTAATGTTAGGGAAAGCTCGACTACAAAATTTCATGATACTACTCGTTGCACAATCATTCTTAGTGAAGAGAATTTCATGATACTACTCGTTACACAATCATTCTTAGTGAAGAGAAGAGGGACAAAATTGGCCTTTGCCCATTTTAAAAAAACAATCCAGCATTTTGCTCTATTTTCCAAATTAATTAGGGAAATGCCTCTCTTTTAAAACTCAATTTTTTCAAAATCCAGTTAAGTCCTATAGTGGCATTTTTAAGGAGCCTATAGTGACGTTTTAAGGATCTAAAGTTGCGTTTTGTAACTCAATCTCCATGAAGTCGAGTTATAAGTATAACTTATCAAAAAAAAAAAAAAAAGTCGAGTTATAAGTATAAAAAAAGAAAAAAAATTGCATGTAACTCAACTTTATTGAGATCAGTCGAGTTACAAAACGCTACTATAGGTCCTTAAAACGTTACTATAAGCTCCTTAATTAAACGCCACTATAGGCTCCAGAATTTTTTTTATTTTTAAATAACTCGATTTTAAGAAAATTAAGTTTTAAAAGAAAAGTATTTCCCTAATTAGTTTAGGAAAGGGAGCAAAATGTTGGATTTTTATTTTTTTTGAAAGGGGCATTTACCCATTTTCTCCCAGAGAAGAAGGTCATACCTGAAAGATTAGAAGCAAAAGCACTCCTAGCCTCCATATCATCTTTCTTAAGCCTTAACCACCTTCAAGAAAATGTAAACAAAGCTAAAGCTCTGAGGACATGACAAGGTTGCACAATAAATTTGATACCAAAAAAAAAAAAAAAAAAAAGCAAAAAGAGCCAAAACTCTCAAATCTAAAAAGAGCCATAACCCCCACCCCCCCCCCCCCCCAAAAAAAAAAACAAATGCTATCGTTGTCAGTTTAGTTTTTTTTTTCTTTAATGTGAATTTCGTACATTTTATTCACAGGAGGATATAAAATATAGTACATCTTAAATAACAACATGCTCAACAAAAAAAACCTTCTAGCATGTTGAGGAGTTCAAATCTTCTGTCTCTTTCTTCTTACTCTACTATATACTCTACAAATAAAAATATGTCACATATCCATCGATTTTATTAAATGCTAAATTTAAGCCTTCTATTATTTAAATTTTCTAAAATAAATAAATAAATAACCCATTATATTTAGGTAATTAAAATAATATAATATATAAATTTAGCATTTAATAAAATAGATAGACATATGGTATGTTTTTATTTATAAAGTATATAATGAAATAAGAAGAGTGTGATAGAAAATTTGGACATCATGTTAAGCTAAACCATGCACAGCCTTGTTACCATTGCGTGGAACATAAAAGAACTGTGCCCCGTTGAAATGCTGAAGTTGAAGTAATGAGCCTGTAATGTTATTAGAGATGCTCAGAGGGGGAGTAGTCATGCCTAACTAACAGAGAGTGTACCACAATCTGAGAATCTCCTTCAAACATCGCATCCTCCATCTCCCAAGCAAACCTCACACACCTCTTCCTCCATTGCCCTTGCTTCGATTTCCAGACGACCTAATTGAGCTTTTATTTTCTTACCCAACGAAGCAGTCACCAAGCCATAGTGGTCACGGATTATAACTCCTATTCCCACCCCATTCAAGCTTTCAAAAATTGCCCCCATCAACATTGATCTTATATCATTTAGTGGGTGAGGAAGAGACCAACCTGTAGTTTGTTGATGCTGAAAGTGTTGGGGCCTGTGATTTTCTGTTTGAAACTCCTCCAGGTAGTCCTTAGTTCATCGAGCAATCTGTGCGGCTGTACGCCTACCAAGTTCCCCCATGTCGTCGTAATCAATGACGCTAAAGAGTGATCCGTCATCTGTTTCACGTTCCGAGCATACCACACCAAATCCATAAATTCAGGGACACGATCCATTGTAGCCAGGCCCATAGCTGACCACACTGCCTTGGCTCGCTCACAATGCCAGAACAAGTGTCACAATGCCAGAACAATGCCGGACCACACTCATCACAGTTTGCATGTTGAGTGACATGCCGATGAAATAAATTGGTTTTTGCTGGCGGGATATTCTTGCAAGCTCGCCAAGCAAAAGCTCTAATCCTATTCGGCACAGGAAGCTTCCAAATACTCTTCGAGAAAGCTTTGTTGCTGGTTGGAGCTTTCTCCATGCTGCAATTCCTCCATTGCTTGTCCGGTTACTTGGTAAGCACTATTAACGCTAAACCAACCTGTTGGGGTAAGAATAGGATCCCAGAAAAATATAAAGTCAAAGAGCTATAAGTATTCATATTACATAATACTCATATGATGTTAGCAGATGCAATATTTAAAAAATCATAATTTTGGAAAGATAAGAAAATAAAAAACTTTGAACGTTCTGTTGTTCTTTGACTTTTTTTTTTTTTTTTTTTTTCATTTATTATTATACAGAGTCATTTTCTTTGTAATTTAAAAATATCAAGAATCACTTGATCATCTTAAATCATTTTAACAGAAACTGAAAATGAATACAATGAAAGACAACATAGCTAAAGACACAATTGACAAAACTCCCTTAATAGACACAAAACTCAGGGAGCGGACAATTACTATGCATGGTGAGTATGGCTGCAAAGCTTCCTCCACAAATAGTAATTTTTAACCCTACTTGAATGAATTGATTTTATTCTGGTTATTGGTTAGCATCTTCATTGCAATTATGCGCATAATGATAATGTTTATTTTACATTCATTCTACTTGTTCAGTGTGTAATGTTACATTGAAACTTTATTTCATTGTAACAGTATCAAAAGATTACAAAGAGTATATGAGCTGTTGGCTAATGTCCCGCAAAGCTTTTAAAACATATTACAGAATGCAAGAACAGAGAACCACAGGAAAACAACCCCGTGCATCCCTTGCATGTCATCTTTGGCCAAATACCTGTATGTTGTTTAATTTGTGTAGGGCGTAGCTGAATGGAATCAAAGATCAGTAAGTTTATATTTATCCTTCTAAATTGCGTCACACGGAATGTATATTTTTTAAGCAAGTTAGGGATTCGGTGAGTGCATGTTGTTTGATTCATATTTTTATGTAATTGACATATCTTATGATAAGACACAATTTACTTGTTTATTATCTATCATTGTTTTCCACATAGTGCACATAACATGTTTGTTAAGTGCTTTCAGGAAAGACAGGTATAAAGCCAATTAAAACAATAAATCATAGTTCATGCTATGGTCTCTTAGGACTAGTTGCTTTTAGATAAACTAGTGTATTTGAATACGGGTTCATTATTTGTATTCGGGTTATTATTGTATTGGGCTTACTTTTGGATTTGATGTTTGTCATGGATTGACAAAGGGAGAGATTGTTAGGGTCATATGTTTTGGTATTATCAACCATGCCAAATTATGTCTCTTTTATTGAGTTTCGATGTGTCTTAAAGTTGTAATTGAAGACCAAGTTGAAGATACAAGGTTTGCCCAAGAAAAACACATTTTCAGCATGTATCTTGATAGCAGCTTGATATCTCTCAATAAAAGCTAGAAACTTATTGCCTCCTTGACACAAGCTTGATCTATCGAGATTTTTTTTCTCGACACAAGTACGATAGCAGCTCAATCTATTGAGCTTTGTGGATCAGCAAAAATCAGCAACGCGAAAAAGCCCATAACTTATTTGTTTGAAACCCAAATTGAGATCCGTTTGAACCGGTATTTAAAGGACATTATAAGTCATCTATTAGTAGGCTTTTTAGAAAGATAAACACTATGTTTATGCGGCTAGGGCTTTGTAACCAAGTTTTCTTTATTTCACCAAACCAAAGAGTTCTTACTACGTTTCTTATATGCCTTTGAGTTATATAACCAAGAAAATTCTCTAGCACCAACATTGAAGATCTTATTGTTGTTTCTATGTGAAGCTGTTACAAATCAATTACAACAATCAAAGGGTTGCTATGGAGTTAGTCATATACTAGGATTCGTGTAGTGGAGTTAGTTACAGATTGGAGATTTGTGCAACAAAGGAAAAAAGACTACTGCAAGCTCAAGTCTAATTAGGTGTTGGAGCAAAGGTTCAATTGTAGGTTGGTATTTAGGAATAGGCCAAGGTAGTGGTAAGATTCATTATACTTCACTACAACAAAATGTATTTATAGCGACGAATTTTAGTGAGGAAATATTTTTCGTCACTGAAAACTTACATTTAGAGACGAAATATATAATTCGTCACTAAAAATGGGAAAAAAAAAAATCTTTAGCGACGACATTTGAATTTCGTCGCTAAAAATGAAAAAACAATAACATTTAGCGACGAAATTCAAATTTCGTCGCTATTTGTTGATCAGAAACAAGGGCGCCAAAATGAAAAATGAGGCGCGAATTTAATTAGTCTACAGCGACGAAATAATTTCGTCGCTGTAGGTTTTGTTGGGAGACTATCAACGACGAAACAAATTTCGTCGCTAAAAGGCCCCAACAGCGACTAAACAAATTCGTCGCTAAAAATTTGTTCCACTTATCGTTAAAGCATTGTAGCGACGAAATTGAAAATTCGTCATTGAAAGTGATCTATAGAGACGAATCTCTAATTCGTCGCTGAAGGTGGCCTATAGAGACGAAATTAATTTCGTCACTAAAAGGTTTACTATATAAATCAAAAACATAACAAACACCATTCAGTTTTTATTTTTCTGAAACCCAAACCCAGTCGCCGTCGCTCCCAAACCCAGTCGCCTCACTCCCAAACCCAGTCGCCGGCGAGCCTCACCGTCGCCGATAGCTCCTAAACCGTCGTCGATAGCTCCTAAACCGTCGCCGATAACTATTCGCGACGGTCTGAACCATTCGCGACGACGGTCTGAACCATTCGCGACGATCTGAACCATTCGCGACGGCTCCGAACCATTCGCGACGGCACCGGCAACACCATTCGCGACGGTCCGAACCTAAACCCAAACCAAATCGATTCATCGTCGCATTACACATTCCGGCGTCGATTCACCTTCCGACCTTTCGCATTCGCTTCCGAGGTTCATTTCTGGCTAACAAATTATTTTATTTTATTTTTTATTTTTTTATTTTATCTGTGTAAATATATGGCTTATGTTATTTTTATTTTTATTTTTTTGGTTGTTCAGTAGCTTTGTTGGTGTTGTTCAGTAGCTTTGTTGGTGTATTTCTCTAAAAGTCCAGGTGGGTACTCCTACATTTATTTTTATTTTAGTCCAGGTGTGTATATTTATATTATTGGGTTGTTTGTTTTGTGGGAAATTTCAAGACACACAGTTATATTGCTTTGTTTAGTTGTTTTCTTTCTCTATGGTTATTGTTTTTTTGGATATATATGAATTTGCAAAATTTTGATTCTTGTTAACCAATATGATTCTCAAATTAGTTCTGCAGCTGCATTCTGTAAATTTTCAAATGTGAATATGATTCTCAAATTAGGTTATTGTCTCTTTGGGTGAGGTCAATTCATGTTGCATGTGCTGGAATTGTGATTAATGTTAGGCCAATTAGTACCGTAGATCATCTAAACTCTTAAGAACCAGTGGGTTCTTATCATTATGGACCACGAGGATTTGAAACTTTCATACATGGGAGGTTGGAATTTATGAAAAAATGAAAAAATGAAAAAGATTATGATATTCAACAATTCAAACAATGATGACTATCTTTGAAACCTTCCAGCTGCTTGATTGGAAAGGAAAGGATAAAGTGAATGTACTTAGCTTTATTGAGTACCACTGATTTTTATCTTAATTGAGCAATAAATTAAAGTAAAGCTTAAGTTTGAGTAGAAAGACATGAATAATTGTCTTATAGTAACACCGTTCTACATTATTTTTATGTACTATAAGATAAGAAAGAAGTCATAGAATAAATAGAAATAGGATTATATGTTCAATCTAAACAAGTTAAAATGAACATTCTTTTTTCTTAAGTGAACGCTACTCTTATTTCTTCCCTTCCAATGTGGCTTGGAGTTTACACTTAACACGTGAAAAGTTCTTTCACTTTTAAAAGGATAGGGGTTTCTTCTTTTTGGCAACAAAATTCTCCTTCATTGTTGCAAACTATGAGGAAAGTAAGCGAGGTAAACTTTATAGGACATCCCTTTATTTTATCACTTGAGAAAAAAAATTGGAATAAAAGTACTTATTTTGGAATTTCAAAAGGAGTATATCTAATTTGTGTCAATAGTATGTTTGGAAGTGTAGTTTCTTGATACATAGGTGCCTTCTCTTGCAGGTCATAAATGTGTACCTTGAGTTGCTAAAAGAGTTACTGAAATATTAGTAAGCTGT
This sequence comes from Quercus agrifolia, assembly GCA_029955455.1. Classification (NCBI taxonomy): domain Eukaryota; kingdom Viridiplantae; phylum Streptophyta; class Magnoliopsida; order Fagales; family Fagaceae; genus Quercus; species Quercus agrifolia. The sequence goes on along the minus strand of JARQAD010000004.1, from coordinate 45,829,660 downwards.
GAGTTTGTGTAGTAATTTATGAGAGGATTATTTTCAAGATTGAAATACTTATAAATTTAGCTTTTCTTTTGCAGGCTAAATACACATTATTTGCAATAACTTTGGATTTTCTTCGAAAGTTGTAAGATTAACTTGAGCAAAGTAAGTAAATTTTAGTTAAGAATTTATAAAATTCTATACTTGTGATGTTTGTAATTGGATTTGTGGTGGGTTGTTGTGTTAGAGCAAGCGGGTGGCTTGCATGGTGTTATAAGGTGGTTTAAATTAACATTGGGAGTGTTTTTCATTTCTTGCAAATGTGAATGAGTATAGTTGATTAGATGTGATAAATAGTATTTCATTTGATTTTAATACTTGTAAGCATTATAGTTGTGATATTTGTGATTTGTTTTGTGGTGGATTGTTGTATTGGAGCAAGCGGGTGGCTTGCATGGTGTTATAAGGTAGTTTAAATTAATATTGGGAGTATTTTTCATTTTTTGCAAATGTGAATGAGTATAGTTGATTAGATGTGATAAATAGTATTTCATTTGATTTCAATATTTGTAAGCATTGTACTTGTGATGTTATAAGGTGATTTAAATATATAATAAGAGTTTTTTTCTAAATAGCTTATAGACTTAGATGTTAGAATACATTATGCATGAGTTGTCATTATTTTACTAAAGTAGGATTCATCTTATAATTGTAGTCAAACATGGATAAAAGTTGGATGACAATGGGTAAGACACCCGATGGCAGATTAAGTCATCCATATATTGAAGGGGTCAATGCATTTATTAATTCCGCAATAGCGGTTGTGGACTTAAGTGGTAATATTCCGTGCCCGTGTATTCATTGTGTGAATTGCTATCGTCAATCTCCTCAAACTGTGCGTATCCATTTGCTTCATCGTGGAATTATGCAATCTTACATTAATTGGTATAATCATGGAGAACCTCGTGTATTGAATGAGAACATTCATGATAATGAAATGTCGGATGGTGATCATATGGATGGTATCGATGCCTTAGTAGGTGACCGAATTAAAGGGAAACCAAGAAATGCAACCGAAGATGAGGAGGTGCGTCATTTTGACAAACTTGAGGAAGATGCAAAGCGTGAGTTGTATCCGGGTTGCACTGATTATAGTATCTTGAAGTTTGTTATTGAGATGTTGAATGTAAAGGTAATGACCAACTTGAGTAATAAAGGACTTGATATGATGCTAGAATTGCTGACAAAGGTTTTACCAAAAGGTAATTTGGTTCCAAGGTCAACTTATGAAGCAAAGAAGATATTACGTGACTTGAACATGTCATACGAGCATATAGATGCTTGCAAAAATGATTGTGCACTATTTTGGAAAGAAAATGAAAATCTTGATAAATGTCCGGTGTGTGAGGCGCCTAGGTACAAAGATACACGTACCCAAGGTAAGAAGATTCCTCATAAGGTATTGCGTTACTTCCCGTTGACACCGAGACTGAGGAGATTGTACATGTCAGGCCAAAGAGCTAAGGACATGAGATGGTATATAGACAAACGTGTGGATGATGGGATAATGAGACATCCGGCTGATAGTGAGGAGTGGAAGGAGTTTGATTTGCAACATCCTGATTTTGCCTTCGAACCTCGCAATGTAAGGTTGGGGTTGGCTACAAATGGATTTAATCCTTTTGGGAATATGAACAACAACTATAGTATGTGGCCTGTCATACTTATTCCCTATAATCTACCTCCTTGGTTGGTTATGAAGGAGCCATATTTTATATTGTCCTTACTTATTCCTGGTCCCCATCAACCGGGAAATAAGATTGATATTTACTTGAAACCATTGGTTGATGAGTTGAAGGAGTTGTGGGAAGAAGGTGTAGAAACTTATGATGCTTATAGTAAAGAGCATTTTCAGATGCGTGCAACTTTGTTGTGGACAATACATGACTATCCTGGATTTGGTAACGTGTCCGGGTGGAGGACAAAGGGTTATCATTCTTGTTACACTTGCAATGATCAACCATATTCAGAAGCTTTGGAAAGTAAAATTGGATTCATTAACCATCGAGCTTATTTACCTATGGAACATCGTTGGAGACATAGTCGGTTGCATAATGGTTTACCGGAGAAATGAACGAGATCTTTAGAGTTACAAGTGGGAAAGATACAAGAGCAGTTAGATAGAATGCCAAATATAATTTTAGGAAAACATCCAAGCAACAAGAAGAGACAACTTATTGGGGGGCTAAATTGGTCAAAGGTAAGTATTTTGTACAAGCTTCCATACTGGAAAAATAAGAAGCTTAAGCACAACATTGATGTCATGCATGTGGAGAAGAACATTAGTGAAAGTACTTATGGTACTTTGTTGGGCATTGAGGGGAAAAATAAGGATACTGACAAGGCACGAATAGACTTGCAAAATATGAACTTCAGACACACGTTGCATTTGAAACAACGTCCTGATGGATCATATGACAAGCCTCGGGCTTTCTTTTCATTAAGCTCCAATGAAAGGGATGGTTTTTATGACTTTTTGAAATCAGTCAAGTATCCGGATGGCTATGCAGCCAACATATCAAGGTCAGTGAACGCAAAAAATGGTAGATTATCTGGTTTGAAAAGCCATGATTGTCATGTGCTACTACAACGAATTCTTCCAATTGGGTTGCGAGGGTTTGCAGATAAAGACATTAGTATTGTATTGTTTGAGTTGGGCAACTTCTTCTAAGACTTATGCTCAAGGACCCTAAAGCGGAGTGAATTGGAGAAACTAGAAGAACGTATAGTTCTTATACTATGCAAGCTTGAGAGGTTCTTTCCTCCGGCATTCTTTGATGTTATGATCCACCTTGCTGTTCACTTGCCTCGAGAAGCAATTCTAGGAGGCCCGGTACAATATCGTTGGATGTATCCAATTGAAAGGTAATTAGATCATTTGATGCATTTATCAATTGCATCTTTCTCACGTGGTATAAAATCACATTTTATGCGTATTTTTTTCTCGTAGGTACCTTGGAAAATTGAAAAGATACGTTTCCAACCGAGCTCGACCAGAAGGTTCGATTGCAGAGGCTTACATTCTTAAAGAATGTATTAACAACTGGTCTTTGTATATTGATGGGATCAAAACTGTGCATAACCGAAGAGAAAGAAATGAAGATTTTGGTGAATCTAACGAAGAATTGATAGTTTTTTCACAGACTGCCCGACCTACATGTGGTAGGCGGAATGATGGCGACTTGTCTCGTGCATTGCTCGATACTGCTCATTGGTACTTGTTGTACAATAGTCCTGAGCTAGAACCTTATTTAAAGTATGTGATTTCATATGCATATATTGTTTAATCAAGTTTTGAACATTATCTATAATGCTTAGCTGAAAATAAATTACCTTAATTTTAACAGTGAACACAAAAGCACATTGCATAATCTTACTGGAGAAGCTATAACTCAAATCCAACGACAAGAATTTCCCAAGTGGTTTAGAGAACGTGTAAGACATTTGAAATTTAATCACACACTAATAAATTTAAACATTTAAATTTATTCGTCATTGTTTATTACTAATTAATATCATTTGTTGTATGTCATTATAGATGAATAGATTGAAAGTTAATGAGTCATCAGAAGCTACTAAACAATTATGGTCATTAGCAAATGGTCCTAAGCCACATGTGAAGGAGTACACAGTTTGTATGGTCAATGGTGTGAAGTTTCATACAAGGGACCTAGACAATCGTCGTGTAACCCAAAACAGTGGTGTATGTACCGAAGGGGACCATGAAGGAGAAATGCATGACTTTTATGGTCATGTGTGCAAAATTTGGGAATTATAGTATATGTTTCGTCATAAAGTTGTTTTGTTCCAGTGTGAATGGTACAATACTAGTACCAATGGTCGAAGGAGAACGATAAGAACCGATGCACACTGCACGAGCATTGATGTTACAAGTTGATGGTATCAAAATGACCCTTTTATACTTCCTAGTCAAGCGAAACAAGTTTTCTACCTTCAAGATACTAAATTGCGTGACCCTTGGAAAATTGTGCAATGCATCCAACATAGGGGAGTGTTTGATGTCCCGGAAGTCGGGGGCAGAGAATCCAATGATAATACAGAAGATAGTGATGCATTCCAACAAGAAGCAATTGTTGATATTATCCCTATTAATGTTGAAGACAATATTATTGAGTATTGTATGGGTGATGTTGAAACTGAGGTTGTTCCTGAAGGTGGAACTTCAAGAGATGCTAATCAAAATGAAGAGCATGACATACCTGATGTTGATCTTGATATGGATTATGATATGTAGAGTTCATATTAATTGTCTTAAATGTTATGTGCTTGTCTTAAAGTTTTATGCTTGTTTACGTAGCAGTTGTTATTGAGATGTTTTGTGTTTATCTTGAACTTAATATGGATATGGATATTGATGTGATCATTTATTGTGTTGAGTTAGTAGCATTTGTGTTCAAATTTTATACTTGTGAATTGCTTGATATGGATAATGGTGTGGATTATGATATGTAAAGTTAGTAGTAATTGTTATTGAGATGTTTTGTATTTATCTTGAACTTTATATGGTGTGGATTATAATGTTAAGTCAGTAGCAATTGTACTTATCTTTTATGTTAATACATAGTTTCAAAAAATGCCCAAAAAGGCCAAATACACTCATAATATACCGAGATATGAGATGGCAAGATTGGATAGAATGAGGCAAAACCAAGAGATAATTGATGCTTTGGGATTGAAGCACTTCTCAACTTCTCTAAAGGATTCTACTCAATCCAATTGTGCAAAAAGGAAAAGAAGTAGAGCTAGTGTTGTGCTAGATGATGATTATGTACCACCTATTGGTGACGATGAGAATGATGTTGAGTCATCTAATTCTTTAATCCAAAAGGTACAATAGATATTCCATAGGGTACAATAGATAATAACTTTGTTGTTCTATTATTTGTAATGATTTTGTTGTTCTATTATATGCATATTTGTTAGTTACAGATGGCACCAGGACGACTTACACGCTCACGAGGTGAGGCATCTATCCCGGTGGTTCAATCTACGGTTCAATCTACGGAAACACCTCTTGAAGCAAATCCTCCCGTCCAAAGTTCTTCTAGTGCGGAGGCTACCGACGCATTAACTAGCACGACTGGTAATTACATAGAACATACTTAATTACAACTGCACCTTGTCTTTACTATTGAGATTATACTTAATGTATATAGAATGTATAATTTTTTAACATTGATAATGTTTAAATAGGATCTACTAGTAGAAATACCCGTGGAACAACACGTGGTGTAGCAGTACGGGCACTTGTTGAAAAGAGTGGTAAACTGCCAGTACGTATAACTGCAGAGTATGATGTTCCTGTTGGGAAGAATGCGTGCAAACTTGTTAATCAAATTGGTGTACAAGTGCGAAGTAATTTGTCTAGTTACAATGTAAAAAATTGGAAAGGTGTTGATGCTGCTACTAGAGATGTGGTGCTTCAAAGTATTGCGGTAAATTTACATTGATAATGTCTAACTTGCCTTTGTTGTCACTAAGCATATTAAATTCATATAATAATATTTTTATAATACATATACACTTTATTTTACAGGATCAGTTTGAGCTAGAAAGAGATTCCAACTTGGTAAAGAAAACAATAAATACAAAATGTGGAAGATTATTGAGTAATGGCTCTAACAAGTTGTATCAGACTTTTAAAAAGCTCGTAGAATCTCATGGTGCTGACTATGCAAAAAGCTTGTAACCGTTGTATTATTGATTAGTGGATTCTTGGAAATTGTGACCTTAAATTCATCCGATGGGGTTTTTGCCTTGCAAAAATGTTTTTCTCATTTGTCAACAAATCACCATGTCAATTTAATTTCTGTTGCATTTAGTTTATTTGATGATTTGTTGGTGCCTCCATGATTTGTATATAATTTGACATAATTAATCAATTTAAGTAATTGAATTAATTAACCAGGATCAAGCTATCTTAACCCAACACATGTACCCAAAAATTAGATTGTATACCTTATAGTACCTGTAATATGAAGCCTAAGCTCAAGCCCTTTCTGATGAGTTTAGGTAATGGAAAGTTTGGTTCTAGCAAACAGTTTAAGGGAGGAGATATTGAATTAATGAACCCATCAAATAGAAGATATTCTTGACGAAATCAACCATGCCGAAATTTAATTACAGGAACCTTTTTTGTAAAAGGTTCCTTAAGCCCAGGCCTAATGCAAATATGCAGGCCTATTGAAGGGCTATGAGATTGCGAGATGTTGCAGGAGGGAACAGGGCTTAGTTCCACTGCAGCCAATTGGGTCGTTTTAACAAATTGATATGTGCACAAGCAGGTCCAAGAAATACAATAATATAGCAATATATTTGCAAGAACTAAAATAAAGCAATATTGGTGAGTATAAATATATTCAACAAACTTCTTATTAGCAACTATGGGGCTTACCATTTGAGATCATGTCTAAGGGGGTAGGCTATGATATTGGGAATAGCATGGGACGCTTTATTGAGATCGATAAGCGAGCTAACCAATCCAAGCAAGCAAAATTCATGCGCATAAGAGTTGATCTTCCCATTGATAAACCATTACGCAGAGGAGGAAATGTAGTGGGCATGGATGGTGACAAGTACTGGGTTCATTACAAATATGAAAGGTTGCCAACATTTTGTTTTCTTTGTGGCAAGATGGGTCATGATGACAAACATTGTCATGCTTACTCAGACAGACAGAACGCAACACCCTAATATGGTGACTGGTTAAGGGCGTTTGGAATGTCTAAAGGTTAAAGTGGCAGACCGAGAAGCTTCTCTAATGGCGGCCATAGTACTGGTAGCGGTAACCAAAGTCTAGCAGCTCATGGTGGGGAAAGCTCTAACAATGGCTGTGTTCAAAATTCAAAAAATGCACAAGATTCAAGCAAAACTGATCAGATGAGGGGATGTGATGTTAAGGGCACTTCAGCGTGTTAGGCAGTAGATAGTATGGTGGGATTAGACAACTTGGATGCCAGTTTGTGGGTTGTGAGGCAAGTAGGGGCCCCACATGATGGAGAGCCTATGCCAATCCCTATGGAAACATCTAGTATCGAGGTGTTAGTTAGTGATACAGTTTCAAATGTGGGCCAAAACACACAGGAATTAAAAGACCCACCCAATTTCCAAGCCCATGGTTTTGGTCCAAGCACATGAAATAAGTGGAGAACAAGCTGATCAAAGAGTTGCGAAGGCCCAAGCTGGAAAGGGCCAAATAAAGAAACTTGCTAGGGAGCAAGGACTAGCCCAAGGTAAGGTCTCTGAATCCCAAAGCTCAATTCTTGGTTTGAAAAGGCTTGGCTCTCAAATTTCCTCAGATGGTGAGGAGAAAGTCTTTAAAAGAAAGAAGTGTGGTGGTCTTGTTAGAAATCCCAGTAATGATGATATATCAGCCATGACTGCTGTGTAGCGCCACCGGGAGCCATAAATTCGTTAGGATGGAACTGCTAGGGGCTTGGGAACTCCCGATCAGTTCGAGCGTTGCACGATCTTGTGTGACAATGGGCTCCCAAAATAGTTTTCCTATCGGAAACTAAGTTAAAATCGAAGCGTATGGAAAGAATTCAAAATCGAATTGGTTCTGCAAATGGGCTTTTTGTTTCAAGTTGTGGTCGTAGTGGAGGTCTGGCACTCATTTGGACGAGGGAGACTGACTTGGAAATTAAAAGCTTTAGTAATCATCACATTGATGCAGTAGTCACAGAGGCAAACTCAAATTATAAATGGAGAATTACCGGGTTCTATGGCCATCCTCAGGCTCATTTGAGACAGTTTTCATGGGATTTACTTGCTTATTTAAAAAATCAGTACCAGCTTCCTTGGATTTGTTTTGGAGACTTCAATGAGATTTTATCTATGAAGGAGAAATCTAGTGAGTTGTTGCATTCCCAAGGGTAGATGGAAAAGTTTAGAAATGTGGTTAACTATTGTGGCTTTAAGGACCTAGGTTATGTTGGGCCTGACTTTACCTGGTGTAATATGCAGGAAGGAGCCGGTAGGATGTATCTCAAGGTTGATAGAGTATTTGCTACTAGTGATTGGGTGGACAAATTTGGTGAGGTCAGAGTCTACCATTTAGTTGATTTTACCTCGGACCATTGTGCTCTATATCTATCTGATCCATTGTGCCACGCCCTCGCCGGTTCCATTTTGAGTCTATGTGGATAAAGAAAGAGGAATGTAAGGAAATTATTGAAGCGGCTTGGTGCTCTAATAGTGTTTTAAGTTCGCCTAGTGGGATTGCGTCTACTCTTTCTGCTTGTGCAGTTGATCTTAAGGCTTGGAATTCTGTTGCATTTGGGTAGATTCCAAAGGCAATTCAGGAAAAAAGAAAGAAGCTTAATTCCTTAATTCAACTTGATAATGATGGGTCTTTGGGTGAGGAGATAAACCAAGCACGAAAGGAAATTAATGATCTCCTTGATAGTAAGGAGATTTACTGGGGTCAATGTTCAAAAGCCCATTGGCTCAGGGAGGGTGACAAGAATACTAAGTTTTTTCATGCAAGGGCCTCTGAAAGACAGAAGCAGAATACAATCTTGGGAATCTAGGACAAACATGGTAACTGGTGTGGGGATTAGGATAGTATTGCTAGAGCTGTCATTTCCTATTTTAAGGAATTATGTACCACCTCCCACCTGAGTCAGTCAGAGAGTGTAATTGCTCCCATCCCAATCAAGGTTACTCCCGAAATGAACTCTAAGCTTTCTAGAGCCTTTACCAGGGAAGAAGTTGTCTCAACCCTCAAGCAACTGCATCCATCGAAATCGCCCGACCTTGATGGTATGTCTACCCTTTTTTTCCAAAAATATTGGAATATTGTAGGCACTAATGTTTCTAATATGGTCCTAAATGTTCTTAAATCTGGCATGTCTTTATCTGATATCAATAAAACCAATATTGCTCTTGTGCCAAAAACCAATAATCTCCAAAGAATGACTAAATTTAGACCAATTAGTCTGTGCAATGTGGTTTATAAGCTTGTTTCTAAAACTCTAGCTAATCGTCTCAAACTATCCTTCCCTATATTATTTTAGAAAATCAAAGTGCATTTACAGCTGGCAGGCTTATCACAGATAACATTTTGGTGGCTTATGAAATTATGCACTTCCTGAAGCACAAGAAATGTGGGCAAGATAGCTTCATGGCTGCAAAGCTAGACATGAGTAAAGTTTTTGACAGAGTATAATGAAGCTTTATTGAAAAAGTTATGAGGAAGATGGGCTTTAATGAGAATTGGATCAATCTAGTGATGAATTGCATATCCTTAGTGTCTTACTCTGTCATTATCAATGGCACAACGTATGGGAGCATTATGCATACTAGGGGGCTACGACAAGATGACCCACTATCCCCGTATTTATTCCTTCTATGTGTGGAGGGTTTCTCGGCCCTTATTCATGATGCGGCAAGGAATAACCAGCTGAATGGCATCTCCATTTGTAGGGGGGCTCCAAGAATCACTCACCTTTTCTTCGCTGATGACAGCCTCCTCTTTTGTAGGGCCAATGGTACTGAGTGTAGTAAGCTAAAAGAAATTCCTAGTATGTATGAGTTAGCTTCGGGGCAAAAGATCAACACAGACAAATCTTCTATCTTTTTTAGCCCAAATACTTCCCAAGAGCTTAAAGATGAGATTATAAACATCCTTGGGTCAATGCAAGACTTAAATCATGAAAAGTACCTTGGCCTCCCATCAATCATTGGTAGATCCAAGAAGCTTGTCTTTGAGAAGATTAAAGAGAAGGTAAACAAGAAGCTAGCAGGCTAGAAGGGTAGTTTGCTCTCAATGGGTGGGAAGGAAGTTCTTATTAAAGCAGTGGCCTGAGCCATTCCCCCTTATACAATGAGTTGCATCCAACTTCCAAAGACTCTCTGTAAAGATCTTGAAAATTTGATGAGGAGCTTTTGGTGGGAGCAAAAACACCAAGAGACTAAAATGGCCTGGGTTGGTTAGAAAACAATGTGCATGCCCAAGTCGCAAGGGGGAATCGGCTTTAGAAATTTGTAGGCTTTTAATCTTGCCCTGCTCGCAAAACAAGCTTGGAGAATCCTCACAAACCCGAGTTCCTTGGCAGCCCGTATTCTTAAGGCGAAATATTTTCCCTTTTGTGATATTCTCCATGCAAGTCTAGGCAGTAGCCCATCTTACACCTGGCGAAGTATTTTTAACAGCCTAGAGGTTTTGCGTAGTGGTACAAGATGGAGAGTTGGAAATGGACATCTAATCCACATTTGGGATGACAAATGGCTCCCAAGCCCCTCGACCTACAAAGTCATCTCTCCTCCTCACCCTTTTGAGGACTACCCCATGGTCTCATCTCTTATTAATTCAATGACTAGATGGTGGAAGTTAGAAACTGCCCGTGCCCTCTTCCTCCCTTTTGAGGCTAATATCATTTTAAAAATCCCCCTAAGTTACAATCTTCCTGATGACAAGCTTATTCAGATAGGGAATAAGAAGGGTGAGTTCACAGTTAAAAGTTTCTACTTTGTCACAAGCAAACTCCTTGACTCAAGGGATGATGGGGACTGTTCCTCTAGTGATTCAAATGCTCGGATTTGGAGGAAAATCTGGTCTCTAAAGCTTCCGAAAAAAATCAAGATTTTCTCTTGGTGTGCTTGTGTGAATGGCCTTCCCGTACTCACAAAAATGGCTGCTAAAGGTATTCAAACTTGCTGTGTTTGTCCAATCTGTGATGAGGAGCCTAAAAGCCTTCTTCATGCGTTAATCTCTTGTGATTTTGCTTTGTCGGTGTGGTCCCTTTGGCATCATTGCCCCATTGATTTGCTGCTAAAAGCAATAGATTTCAATGATTTAGTGCTCCATCTTTGCTCTTCCCCGTCTGCTTTATGCTTGGATTTTTTCTTTGCAATTGCTTGGTCGATTTGGTGCAATAGGAACAAGCTCATCCACGACGAGAACAGTATGCCGCCTTTGCAAGTTTTAGAGATAGCTAAGAACTTGGTTGAGGATTTCAGGGAGGCCTCCACTTGGGACTTTCCCTCTCCTCTGTCCCTCCAATGTGGCTGGGTTGCTCCCCCGTCGAGCTGTTTCAAGGTTAATGTGGATGGTGCCTCTTCCATTGATGGCAGTGGTGTCTCTGGTGTAGGAGTTGTCATTCGTGACGAGTTGGACGTGGTTGTTGCTACTCTCTGTAAGGCTCTGCCCATGCACTACCTAGCGGAGTGGACAGAATTTTGGCTTTGGAGCACGGTGTTCTCTTAGCTCAGGAATTGAACCTTTCGAAGGTGATCTTCGAATCTGATGCCTCTTCGGTCATTGCAGCAGTTTCTCAAGTCTGCAATGGTGGCAAAATGGGGCATCTTGTGCAAAGCATTCAGTCCATGGCGTCTGTTTTCGTTTGCTACAAGTTCTGTCACGTGAAAAGGGATTGCAATAGGGCTACTTATGAGCTAGCCCAATTTGCTAAATGTAATCAAGCTTCAAATCTTTGGAAGGGTGTTATTCCACCCTGTTTAGTTCACTTATGTCAATCTGGCCTAAGTTGTTTATGTTAGCTTTTGGCCTCTGTTGTACTCTTTTTCTTGTGTTAATGAAATACAAGTTTCTCTTCACAAAAAAAAGCAAGTCAAGGAACCTGAATACTAGTCCTTTAAGGGAAAGGGACAAAGCCCATAAACCCCGAACTTCCAAACTTCACAAACATAGATGTCCTTGAGGTTCACAAAGACTTGCGAAGCTTGGACCTCTAGATCGATGTACAGCCCCCAGTAATATTACTAATAAGGGACCTATTTTTTTGGGAACTTAACCTAAGTATAATTGCCAATTTTCTCTCTTTCTCTTCACTTTTGTCTCTTCTATTTTTGCTCTTTTTTGTGCTCTGCTTCTTGTCCCTCTTCGATGGTCGACCCTCCCCTTTTATACTAAACTTGAAAGGCCTTAAAATTACTATCCTCTCCCTTTGCCTTGATCTTGCCATTTCCCTTTGAGTTGAAGCATTGGGTGTCTCTTTTCCATTCCTGCTCTTGTTTCCTTTTTTTAGGAAGTCATCCTTGAAAGCATTCTTGGTCATTTACTCCCTCTGGGAGATGATTTTCTCCGGTACATTTAAGCGTTGGCTAAGGTCAACAAGGGCAGGTCTCTTCTCAAGGTTGGAAAGAAAAACATTTCAATGGTTCCATCGTCCTGATAAGGATTACTCGTACTGTGTCTCCTCCTAAAATGGTATAGATCCTTTATTGATTTGGGTGAAGTTCAAAAGTGTGTTGTACATCGTTCTCTTCTTACTATTTTCCTTTTAACCGAGGTTCCTCATACTTCTCTTTTATGGACCACCTCCAGGTCCCAAGGTTTGGGTGGGATGATTTTGATAGGTGCTGTGTAATATTGGAAGTGCTGAGTTAGAATGCTGATCAGGGGGAGTAGATAAGCTTGGAATGCTAAGCTGGAGTTGGTGAGCTAGGGCAGTTGAGACTAAAGTTAGTTAGAATAGTTGCGGAGCTAGAATTAGTTAGAGTAGTTACCGAATTGGAGGCAAGAGTTAGTTAGTTAGTTGTTGTGAGTATTGTAAGAACTAGATCTAGATGTATATAAGGAACAATGATAGGATTGTAATGGCATCTTGGAACTAATAATACATTGCACTCTTCTTTGTGGTTTTCCCTCTTTCTCTTCCTCTTATTCTTCTTCTTCTCTACTCTGTATCCTCTTAACCTTAGAGGCCTAGGAGGTGTTTGGTTTGTGTTTTCAAACAACCATTTTCATTTTTTAAACAACATTTCACACATTTCCACACACTTTTTCACCCATACGTATTTCCACAAATATTTTCAAACAACAATTTTCAGTTTTTAAACACATGTACCAAACGGACCCCTAGTTCCCTCAAAGAAAACTATCTCACTGTTCTTCTTTTAATAAGAATAGCTAGTTCCTATAAGATTTGTCCCTTTCAATCCTCTTTCTTTAGGTACTGGGCCTTTCATGGTCCATTTTTTTTCTAGTAAACCCTTTCTAGGCTCCTTCATCCACTGGGTTGGTCTAGTTTCAACGACCTTTTTTACTTGCACCCTTTTATGGGGTTGTTTGTACCTTGTTCTCAAGGCCTTTTGTATTCTTTCTTTTGTTGTTGGGCTTTGGCCTCATTTTACTTAGTTCCCTTATCTCTTTTATAAGAGCATTTTCATGAGCCATAGGTCCCTCATATTCATGCAAGGCCCACAAACTAGTTCCTTGGGCTAGGTCTGTTTTTTTTTTTTTTTTTTTTGGGGTAACAACTATCATATCCGAATTATCATGTACCATGTTAAACGATGTTGCATCCCAATGGCTTTAGGTATGCTTGACTAGGCGACATGCACATGTGTGCGTGTTTGCGTATGGTAAACAATGTGTGTAAGACATGTGTGCAATACTATGGTGGTGTGTGTGAGTGGGAGCATTTACACATACATTTATTTTAAGGAATCATCTTCACCAACCATTGGGATTCTAAACTGTAATTGTTCACCTAAGTCTAATAACTTTTATTTCCTAATTTTAACTAATAAAACCCTAAAGCTACTAGGCTAAACTAGAAAATAAAATAAACGTCTCGAACCTGAAATTATAGATTTGGAAGTTCAGTTACATGTAGAGAAGGTGTTAGGCACCCGACAACACTTATCCAAGAAGATAATACCTTGTTTCAAATTTAAACTTAAATTTTACTATTTCAATTAACAACTAACATATTTGGCATTTGGTAAATATATATATATATATATATATATATATGCATGTACATGTGAAATAAAGTATAAATAAAACCTATCTTAGGATAACATGTGAACTATCCTTGTATGACATGTTGAAATGAAATGTAATCTATCCTAGGATGACATGTGAGAAATAACACGTAATCTATACTAAGATGACATACAATCTATCCTAAGATGCCATGTAATCTATCCTAAGATGACATGCAAAAGATAACATGCAATTTATCCTAGGATGATAGTAAGAAGGAATATAAAAGAATGACATGTAAATCATTCTAGGATGACATGTAGTGAATATGATATGCAAACTATCCTAACATGACATGTATGACATGTACAATATGATGATGTATAAGTGAATGGCATGTGAAAAATTCATAAAAAATTTAAATAAAGGGGTAGAAAGTACATCTCATGCTTTTACATTAAACCATTTAATCACCAAATTTATTCTCATGCAAAGAGAGCAAGGTAAAACATTAGTTTAAAGTGGGCGGGGTTATGTTTGGTTTTGGGGACCCACGAACTTAATGGATTTAAGTCATGGGCAAAGCATCACATTTTTTACACCTAAAATTAAACTCCTATGAGTTTTTAATTTATAAAAAAAATCTCTTAAAAGGGTTTTTTTGGTTAAAAGCTGATGGTTTTTAGTTTTAGAAGTCCTTAAAATGAAAAAGATTAAAGAAATAGGTTTTACGTCTCTTTGAAAAGATTTCCTAAAAGGGGAAGAGTAAAAGGTCCCAAATTCATCATTTGACATATTTTAGTTCTATATCATATTTTAAATTTTGTGTTGATTAATTAGATATAATGAAATATGAAGTTATAAATACATATTATATGTGTATATAAATCTGGTGTGTAATCCCGAAACAGCGCGTGCGTAATCTAGGTTTATTTTGAACGAGAACACAAATCCAATTAAAAAAAAATACATAAATTCATATCTAGGTTCATTTTGAACAAAACACAAACCCCCAAAACAATTGTTAAAAAAGTAGTGAAATTTGAAGGGTGGAAAGTTGAAGTCATTCTACCAATTTTTCTTTTCTTGAACTAAGCGATACAAACTTGGGTAAATGTTGTGCATTAAATTTATCAATTAAAGTACTCCCATATTTGCATAGTTAGCCTTAATTTTATGTTATTTCATGACTAATTCAGAATTATCAATGTTATAGGTTATGAAGGCTTTACATGCTAATGAGGTTTATCTGAAACATACGAATAGACTTAAATCAAGTGGGCTAAATCAAACTCCAACTCAGACTACAAGTTGTGATTAATTTTAATAATCAAGGAAATAAGACAATTAGAGGAGAAGGAAAAAGAAAATCAGATTTGGTTTAATTTTGAAATCAGAATTTTTCTGCACACATCTCCGTATTTTGATCTTAACTTGGGAGAAGAAAGCAATTTTGGTGCCCTTTGAAATAATTTGGAGAGGCCTATTTCGTGTGAGAATCTCAAACTTTAACTTAAAAATCTTCCATGGAAGGATTGGAAGATGCTACTGATCAAGTTCAATAAAGTTGGCTCCAGAGAAAAATTATGACCAAAAATATTACTTACTTTCATTCAAAATTTATAGAATTTACGCGCATGAGCTCGAGTTAATCTCATCATTAACCAGCCTTCACATACTATGAGATCTCACAATACGTAACCCTCACATGTATTTTAAAAAGATTATGAGCGAAAACGCTGAAAAGAAATTGATGAGTACTTAAGGCTTAAGCTATGACTTGAGTATTCAGATATAAACAAATTCTTCAAGAAGAATTACACTTCTTATTTTCCATCAAACACACACACACTCACTCTCATTCAATGTATTAATCAAAGTCAGTCAAACATAGAAAGTTGGAGTTGGGTTCAATGCTCTTGTACATTATATCGGTTGAAATAGAAAAATTAGACTTGGGTTCAGTGTTCTTGTATATTATATCCATTGAAATTTAATACACATGTACACAAGACCCAACTAGAAAGTTTTTAGTTTTTTGGATAACTCCCAACCAGAAAGTTAACACAAAGACAAACTCAGTTATTATTTTTGACATTATTTTGTTCTTCTCCTTGCATTTCTTTATTCAAAGAATCATACAAAGCCAAACAATCGATAAACACGAGAGCAAAACCAGTCAACAAATTAAGCCCACGTTTAATGGAAATGTTGTTAGTGCTGATGTTACTATTTTAGCACATTTATCGCTACTCTCCTAAAATTCAGCGACAAGCCGACAACATACTTGGCAGATTGGTGTCCGACGGAACTCAAGTAGATAAACATATGACTTTCCTTACTTGCTTTTATTGTTATTTAGGTTTCTTGTTAGGTCTTTTAGGATTCCTATTTACCTTCTCAAAAAAAGATCCTATTTAAATTTAAATTTTGGATTTTTTTTCTTTATTATTTGTTTATCAATATATTTGTTATGTTTCCTAATTCCTAGTTTGATTAGAATTCTTAATTTAATTTAAATTTATATACCTAACCCATTCATTTCCAACCCAAACTTACCCATTTAACACCCCTAATGGTTGGTGAGATTCAATTATAAGATTGTAAGTGAACTATGGAAGTTTAGGATTGTTTATTTAACTTTATTTTGAACACAAGTTAAATTTGAATTCATTATCAAACTAAATTATATTTTTAAAATTTTTTCATTTTCTTATTAAACAAACTCGAGTTTCTTTAGGAACTACTTAATTGGCTTTTTTCTTTTTCCATATATAATAAACACTATAGCTAAATGTTTTAACCCGTCATAAATATGTGCTAAAATTAATAACTAAATTATATTTAAAATTATATCATTTTATTTAATTAGATAAAATGATTTTCATTTACAAACTTATAAAAATTAGAATTACTAATTTTGTATTTTTATATTTTATACATAATTTTACTACAAAACAGACTATAAATATTATTAATAAATTATAAATAATAACTTGATGTATTATTAACTTATTTAAAAACTTAAAAATATCAAATCTCAAAGATTAGAAATGTATATTTAAACATTATTACATATAAATATATAATATTATACTATATATACTTTAATTGAGCTTGATAGTCGCGAGCTTATTATGAGCAATTTATTATATTGGAGTACAGTTAGTTTAATAGAGTTTAAACTTAAATTTGACTATGAATGAGAATTTCACAATTCTTTCCTGCTTGTTCAGCAATAGTCGGAGGCCGTACCAGGTCCCACATTATAATAGAAAACTTTGACTTAAAAATCATCCAGTGAAGGATCGGAATATGCTGCTCAAGTTCAATAAACCTTCGCACCAAAGAAAAATTAAGACCAGAAATATTATTTCCTTCAAAATTTATAGAATTTAAGCACATGAACTCGAGTTGATCTCGTTATTAACCAGCCTTCACATATACTAGCCAGATGACATCTCACACAATACGTAACCCTCATTTGTATTTCCAAAAGATTATGGGCGAAAAGAAATCGGTGAGTACTTAAGGCTTAAGCTATCACATGACTTGAGTATAATCAGTTTCTCTCCTTTTTTTTCTTCCATCAAACACACACACACACTCTCGTTTAATATCAATCAAAGTCAGTCATATATATAGAAAGTTAACGCAAAGAAGAAACTCAGTTATCATGTTAGACGTTATTTTGTTATTCTCCTTTTGTATTTCTTTTTTCAAAGAATCATACATAACCAAGAAAACGAATATAAACCAGGATGGAAGAAGGGGATTTTAGCTAGTTGCTACCAAGAGAGAGCTTGACAAGCATTAAATACTTATTACAAAACAACAAATCGGAATCAAAATAGATATCTAAGTTCAATCCTAAACTCATATACTTAAAGAGGACAGATAACGCAAAAAGCAAGAGGATCAAGTTACATATATATAGATATCTAGGTTCATCTATAAGACTTGAGAATAGCTCCACAAAAAGTACATATAATAGCCTTCCAAGGTTTCCAATAAAATGGAACATAACAAAACCGTGTCGACGTTATCATGTCAGCCACGCTTGCTCCACCACCGCACCGCGAGCACGACCCCGCCACCGGCTTGGTGCTCCTTGTCTTCCTCTTTTGATCCACCAAAAAACAAAAGCAAACCATTGAGAGAAACTGATCAAAAAAATCAAACACAAATTCCCCAAATAAGAGCTAGCTCAAGTTCTCCAAAAACTTTGGGGTTTTATGGCACTCGAAGATATTGTAAGCTAGCTCAAGTTCTCCAAAAACTTTGGGGTTTTATGGCACTCGAAGATATTGTAGCTAGGCTGGTTAACTGTGGCGTGGTTGGTACGTATGTGTCCAAATAAATACAATAAAACATGAGGTAGATAGTTGGATGGGTTTGTTGGTGTTGGGGTTTGATTATTATGGTATTCGACCGTTGGATGGGTGACAAGTGTCTAGATGAGTAGATTGATATTATTTTGGGGTGAATGAGTGAATTGATATTTTGCTCATGTAATTGTAGCGGGAAACCTGCTTGGAGGTCATGACCATGGCGTGGTCGACTGCCACGTGTGGGGTATTTAAATGAGGTAGATATGGTTGGCTGAGTATGAGTAAAAAGCTCAGCTGAAATTTGTACCTTTACGTTTTATTGAAGCCTCCCAATCAATTGTCCAATTCATTTGCATTAAGTAATTTTCACCGCCAAGGTACTTGAAAAAGGTCTGTTGTCCTTTTGTTTGGATCAGATGTCCACTTCAAATGAAACTATATATTTTTCCCCTTAACTTTAATATATTTTTCATCAAACCAAAACCCACTCGATTTGACTATTTTGTTGATCCACGATGCCTGCATATCAAGGAAATCAATACTATTGGTTCGAGTGGTGGTTCTTAACTTTCAAAAAATCAACTCTTATCGATCTAGCGCTCATTGCTGTAGAACGTTGCTATTAGCCTTATTGCCGCTCTTCACCCTTAAGATTTTATCAGATCTGATGAAGATTTCACCTGAGTTGACAAGATTTTCACCATAACCGGTGAGATCCTCGTTGATCAAATGACATTTCTACCAAATCCAATAAAAATATCTAGATTTCAGTTACAAATCACCGTTAAACGAGAAGGAGGATGTTGCTTCAATCGATTTAAATTGTTGAAAATTCGATGGTTCAATGGATCTAAAATAGCACTTGACAGAGTTGGCCTGGGGTTAAGTGCAAGTTGGTAGATAACCCGACCTAACTCGACTCATATACACCCCTAATCGTGTATCTAAATATATATTTAAATTTATAATATTTAATATAAATCATGAAATTGATCAATTTCAAATGAGGATGATCCTTATACTTTTATTTATTTATTTATTTTTAATTATTATAAATTGTCTATAATATTTTTTATTCAACTTTAAAATTTTCCTACACAGGTGATTGCAGTTTTTTCATAGTATTCAACGTTATGAATTATTTTTTTAGAAATTATATTTTGGCTCATGTTTAATACTTATTCTTTATTATAGTATTTGAGGAATCAACTTCAATTATATTACATGTCATTAGAAGGAGAAGAAATCTAAACTTTTAAAATTTATATAATTAAGTTCGAATATGAACCGATTGCTTGAGCAAATTGACAATAGAAAGAGGGAAATACACATTGTTAAAATTAATATATTAAAAATATGAACTTATTTGTTTGAGTGAATTGAAAAATATTTAATTATTTCAACTAATTTAAGCGTACCTTTTATATATATATATATATATATATATATTCTTGATTATATGTTATTAAATTTTATTTTTACTTTTGCAGAGACTTTGTTTCAGTTGTTTCCAAAGAAACTAAATTTGAGTAAGAATGTCCTATTGCAAATCAAATGTTTCATAAATATATAGAAAAATAACCATAAAAATTCATTTTAAATAAATAATTAATTCCCACCTATAGAAAATAATGCATAAAAATAAATGCATTTTCCATATTAATACTCTGTTTAATTAAATACACAAAATTAGACTACTAAAATATTGGTATAATTAAAAATCTGATCAACATATTACTTTATTAGTGAACTCACAAATATTTAATTATTCCGACAAATTTAAGCACACACTCTTTTTTTAATTCTTGATTACATGTATTATTATATTTTCTTTTGTCTTTTGATGTTTTTTGTTTCAATTTTGTGAAAGCAATTAAACATGAAAAATAATGTCATATTCCAAAACTTTTTTTTCAAATCATAAGTGTTTGAAATAAATAGTTAGCTTGCCTAAATTTTATATATAATAAAACCATATAAACTTCTTTTATATAAATAATTAGAGCAGGATTTACAAATAATTGATACATAAAAATAAATATATTTAACTCATTACACATGACAATTAATATCTTGACATAAATAAAACTTAGGAACAATTCCTTACATGCAATACATTAAATTCTTCAATGTTGAATTAATGCTTTTAGACAAAAATAAAAATAAAATAAAATAAACTACAGAGGTGTGTGTGTATATATATATATATATATAAAAGGTTGACCTCCCCCCTCCTTCCATTCCACCCCAAGAAAAGCAGTAAATCATTTTAATAAATTTCTTTTTCAACATCTTTTTTTTTTGTTTTTTTTTTTTTTTGTTTTTTTTTGTTAGGCAAAGATTTAAAGGGTATTCAATCCTGGCTTGCCTCACTGATCAAAGGCAAATGTGGTAGTTGGCGAAAGGTTGCAAAAGGATATTATATTTTGGGTTTATATACCCATCTCTCTTATAATAAGTGTGACCTACAAGTGTATAGGTCTCACGTATTGTGAGAGGTTAGTGCATATATTCAAAATATGATATACCTTCTTTGAAAGGTTACTGGCTTTCAAAATGACTCTTTTAATGGACTTGGCTTTGTCCTGTCAATATCAAGACACGTGATCACATGTTATACAAGTCTGGTACACCAAACCTAACCTTTACCCTCCTTATTTAATCAATCCCTTAAGGATTGAGGACCTATTGTTTTCGTGTTTTTTCTATGAATACTTTTTGTCCCCTTTCATTGAATATTCAAGCAAACTCATAATTAGAAGTTATGTTTATCGGTAGAAGAATGGCAGGTTTTAATCGTTTTCATTCCCATTTTTATTTGAAAATAATGAACACTGCGTGCAAAATATATTTTGAGTGGTTGGGCTTAATTGTTCACATTTTCTGAATAACTGAGTTTATTACTCTCTTGTGTTTACACAATTTTTTAACTTCACCAATATAATGATAAAGTCAAGCTTTCGTTAAATGCATTACAAACAATATTTTGACAAACTGTTTTTTTTTTCTTTTTTTCTTTTTTTGTTGAATGACACTGTCTTTGTTTCATTCCAACTTGTGAACATTGAGGGAGATGTGGTGGCTAATTTTGACCGTGGAAATATTTTTATTGATAGAGATACTCTTTACGTGATTTAGCCAATTCAAAGCTCTACTTGTATAATTGAGTGTTGGCAAGCAGTGATCATGTTGTTAGATAATGTGATTCTTTAGCTCTTTGGTTGCTTGTTGAGCTCCATTGTGCAATTGCGAAGGAATAATTCCCATTTTTGCTATTCCAAGTGATTTGCTGTCTATGGAAGCAGAAGTTCCCACGCTTCTTTTGTGTAATAATATTATGACGTATTCAGTAAAAATAAAAAATCCAAAGAAGACAATAAGAAACCACTCAAACATATTTACACGCAAATATATGTTTTTACTACTATGCAAAAGTCTTCAAAGTTTCCTTGACAAGTATGATGCATAACATGACATGCATAATTGTTTTTCAATGAATTTATTGCGGAAAACAATGGCTCAAATCTGTCAAATTAACTCTCTATTAAATGACTTCTACCCTTACCTGTTTGATATAGAAATTAACTAGGTCAAGACACTTGCGTTTATGTGATTCATTTCTCTCTAATTTATCAAAAGTTACCATTAATATCATATAAATTGTTATTCAATCTTAAATGAGTTGAAGATAATAATAATAATAATAATAACAATAACTAATGTGATATTCCCTTTAATAACAGGAAAAAAAATTTAAGGAAAAAAAGAAAAAGAAAAAAAGAGAGTCTAGTCTGTGAAGGGATCTATCTAGATTAGGGTTGAGCATTGTTCTACAATTGATTAATAAGGCTGGAGTTTTTTCTACAGAGTTGACCTAATTGGTTTCTATTTTTGTTATTGTGCCGCACTGCAATTGGGACGTAACCGAAGTAGTCGATGATGTCGATTTGGCCGGCTCGATCGGCTCGATCAATTGAGTGGTAGTTGTCATCACTTATAAACAATACAACATTTATAATTTTCTTGCTCCCCCTTTTCAAGTGAAACAAGTTTGGTTCGTAATATATACCTTTTCGAAAATAACAAATTTAAATATACAATAAATTTCAAAATTGTTTAACAATTAACATGTTAAAATTGATATACAATAGAAGTAATGTTGGTATTTGATAGTAGTCAATTCCTGTCTACATCAAGAATCAATTGGTGTTTTGATTTAATAATAAAAAGTTATTATCAGAAATAAACACTATAAATTAAAACTTTAAAAAAAATTAAAAAATAAATAAAAATAAAAACTTCCGCTTTAAAATATTGTGAAAAGTGTTGTAAAGATTATTTTGTCTGCAGCTTTGTTGTTTTGAAAAACGTTACCAATACCAGTCATCAGCCTGTACCTAAACAAGGATGTTCTAAAACATGATCTGAAAAATCTTCTTTAAATAATACACCCCCTTTTTATAAAAATAAAAAATTTCTGATGACTGTGAAGAAACATTGCCGTCATCGTGACCCTCTTGTGTGTACGAATGCCACATCAATTATTAATCAATCAGTGAGGGAAAAGTCCTAAGCTATTAAATGTGAGGGTGCAATTACAAAGTTTTATTTGAACTCTTCTTCCACAGGCTGATTCACACGTTGGTTGCTACCTACCGGGAAATTATTGTATACTTTCAAAATATCATAAATGTATACTTCCTCGTCTCACGTGAATAATGAGTTTTATTAATTAAATTTATAGTAAGACTCATCATTTATGTGAGAAGAGAAACTACGCATTTATAGTACTCTGAAAGTACCTAATAATTTTCCTTACCTTATATAGATTGTCCATACTCAAATGCTAGATTAATAATTGACATACTACTAATTTAACGTATAATAACTAGAGTTTAGAGCTGGATTCATTGAATTCAAATGTTCTATAACTTATATATTACTAGGAAAACAATAATAAACAAGAACAACAACATTAAAATATTAAGAATCTTGTAACTCAATAGATACTTTTTTTAGTGTTTTCAATAGTAATATTTAAGATTCAAATCATCATCTCCTAACTATCAAATTATCAAATATATATATATATATTACCACAACGTACCCTTGGCACAATAATTACTCTATGGGTCCGTTTGGTTAGAGGAATGGAAAATTAGGAGAATAGAAAATTGTGGGAAAGTGGAAAAGTGAGGGGATAGAAAAAAATTTAATTTCCCTCCTTTTATTTGGTTGGGAATGGAAAAGTGGAGGGATGAAAAAATATATTTGTAAATATTTACATATACCCTTATTAAAAAATGAGACCCTATTAAAACAAAAACCAAAAAAAAAAAGTGACAAAAAAAGCAATCACCCAAATTTATTAGGAAATAAAAATCATATTTAGAAAAACTATCACGTCTAAAGAAAAAACAAAAACAAAAAATCACAAAAGAAAGCAAAAGAGAAAAAATGAAAAAAGAAGAGCAACAAAGCTTGCCTAGGAAATAAAAAAATAAAAAAAAAAACCAATAGATTGGACAAGTCCATATGCAAGAGCACGTGGGCATTTTTGTCATTTACCTACCAAATTCTTCCCACTTCTAGTTTTCTTTCCATTTTGATGATAAAACATTTTGGTAGGATCAGAGAGAAAACACCCAGGTCCTACCAATTTTTTTTCCCTCTCCTCCCTCCAACCAAACACCCATCTAAAAAATTTTCCTTCTCATTTTCTCTCTAAAGTTTTTCATCCACCCTATTTCACCTCCAAACAAACACATCCTATAAGTATAAGTGTTTGTGGGATGTGGATGGAAAGAACCGGGATTCAAGTCTTCAGATGAGAGTTTCACACACATATACACTTAAATTATGTTAAAGTAGAATTTTTATCTTGTATAAAAATAAATAAATAAATAAATAAAATAACATATATTAAATATTATTTTTATGTGGGTTCTAGTTAGCTCAACTAGTAAATTTTTTGTTATTATCGAGTAGTCACTATAAGTTGAAATTATTTTTCTATATATATATATATATATTATTTTTATTAATTGACATAGACGCACTCGTTAGTTAGGCATACCAAGATTAAATAGAGTACCCACGATCCTTATAGCAGCCAAGTACAGTAATGCCCTTGCATGTCATCAATGCGATGGGTTATATACAGCCCTGGCCCCCCAATTGAGATCAATAGTGTGAAAAACAAAATTAAGTAATTTATTAGTTTTTACCTTAAACTCTCTCTCTCTCTTTCATAGTATGAATGTGTATATATACATATAATTTTTGTTTTTAGAAACCTCTCATAGTATATTTAACGAGTGTATTGAATTACATATTGTCTCAAAAACTTAAGTTATAAATGATAAATTTAATCATTTAACTGCATACATCTAATACTTTTCTTCACGTGTGGGCTCAAACTTCCTTTTAATAAATAAGGTCCAACACATGGGATTTTAATCATTTAACTAAATATAATGAAAATTATATTGATAAAATCTAGTCTATAACTATTGATCTAAGTTCAAAGATTAAGTTACAGAAAGGGAAAGCGTTAGGCATCTATCTCACCCTATTAATCGGTCATCATGAATGTAGTGGTAATTACCATATCACTCAATCAATGCATCCAAACATGTCATAAATTGAAAATAAAACTACATGTTTTGTCAAGAAAATGAACCAAAAAACTAGAATTTGAAATAGGTTTTGATTAGCTTGTCATCATGTGAGCGTATTGGAAATCATAAATTCTATAGCAAGCATGTTCATTTCTTGTCATCCTTTTTTCTTTTTCCTTTTTCTTTTTTTCTTTTTTAGAAAGTTTTAACCTATGGCATCCGCTTTTAATAATAGTTTTTTATCATCAGACCAAAACATTAATCGGTTTTTTGTGCAGACGGGAATTGAATCTCAAATCTCTTATTCAACTATCCAAAACTTTACTAGTTAAGCTAACTAGAACCACCATTTCATGTCATTGATCATAAACATGTTTGAGACAATTCTAGAACAAAAGTTTAAATCCACACCACTTAGGTTTGAGATTTATACTCCACCCCCCGCCCCCTAAAATTCTTTGGCTCTTTAATAAAAAATTAAAAAAAAAAAAAAAAGTTCTTTGGCTGGAAATTGTTGGGATATTATTCAAAGTAATAATAAAATAATAAGGTTAACACAAAAGACAAATAGAAAATAGATAACTTGGAGGTACAATATCGTTTTTCTTAGACAATATTTACCCCCCACACAATTGTTGCTAAAGGGTTATTGCAAATTTGTCACTAGGACACAACCAAGATGTTGGGTTCTATAGATAGCAATTCTAGATAATGACCATAGGATTTCTTATGTTTCTCTCTAATTTACTATTTAAGTGAACATAAGTTTCTATTTATACCCATAAGGTTATATTTCATCAAAAGACACGTATGGAGAGTTAAAATGTTTTATAAAATTGTTCACAAAGTTTGAAATCTCTTCAAACTCTCTAAACAGTCACCAAAAAATTCTGTAAAAAAATTATGTTTCACGATTTTCAATTGGTTGAAAACTCCTTTCGATCGATCGAGTACTCTTTTCGATCAGTCGAACATGAATCGAGCAGCGATCGAGACATCCAAAAACTCCAAGATTATTTTCTTACCATTTCGATCGATCGAGCCAAAGATTCAACCGATCGAAAATGCTATATTTTGAATTTTCACTTAGAAAATTCTAGAACTTGAATTTTCACTTTATAAAACAATATTCTCCAAACTCAAACATCATTATTACAACCTATCCATGTATATCCCCATATATACAACAGAAATTTGGGCAGCACCTCCTTTATTTAAGGGTTTGCTTGAAACCTCCTTTGGTTCTTCAAGAATTTGGGTAGATTAACGACATATTTTGGATAATTCAACTATAGAAAACGATTAGTTCTTATTTTGAATCGATTTTATACTAAGGAGTCATAGATTCACGGCTTTTGAAGGAGTAGTGTCGCGATTGATCAAATAGATTAGCAATCACCTAATTGTGAGGCTTGGAAGTCAAATTGTTCTTTGGAAGTGACAATCCCTCATCCATTTATAGAGGGGAATAAAGCCTTGGTGGATGAATAAAAGTGAATTACAAACTCTATGAGGCTATAACTTTCGAATGACTATCTCAGATAATGTTGGATTAATCTTTAAAAAATTAAAAATGAAAATAAAAATAACTAACAACCTAGATAACAAGTTGTAAATTCGTGCACTAGGCAGCAAGTGCTGAAATTGGAATGATCACTTTTGGTCAATGTGCTGACCAACACTTTAACTCAAAGTCCTAATTTGATCTAATTTCAATTTCTTTGTGATTTGAGAGGAACTATGTGATTGTGTTCAAGAAAGTGAAAATAGAAGTTATCAGGCATTTATTGTTATTGAAAAAAAAAAGAAAAAAAATCCAAGCACATATTGACAAAAACAAATTCATTAAAATTATAACACAATTAGGCCCATAAGCTGGTCCTTGGTATTGGGCCACTACTATTCAAGTTAAAAATGTAACCTTCATGCTAGTGGGCTTCACCTTAGGCCGACACCTCCTAATACAGGGAATATTTCTGACAACAATAAATTTCTCTCTTTTTATTTGGGATTCGGATCAAGTGCAATGGTCCTAGCCATTGCACCATGAAATTATTTTTTAATGGTTATGATCAAAAGTTAGAACAGTTACTTTTAATATCAGCCATTGGATCAAAGAGATTTAAAAAGTTAAAAAATTTAAAACTTAGAAGAGATAAAAGATGAAAAAGTTGAAAATTTGTGTGCATGATTTAGTGGTATTGCATGGTGCAATAACACTGGATCCAAATCCTTTTATTTGGACTGTATAAGTGCTCACTGATCATAAATCACAATGTAGATCTCGTGTCATCTAATGGATCCATAAAACTGATAAAAATGCTAATGTGGTGATTCTCAAGAAAATATATTTTGAAAAAAAGTGTTGGTGAGAGTTTGGATACAGATTATCTCACGTCCGCGTCTTGCATTTACGTTTTGACGCTTTTTTTTTTTCCTACTGCTGTGCACGTTCTTTGGGAGACAAGGCTACTGTTCATGAACAGTAGCCATTGTTTATTGATTTTTCAACCCTCTTTTATCAGTTTTGTGGGTTCCGTAAACAGTACACGGGACCCACAAACTTCACTTTTTAGCAATTTTTTCATTAAAAATGGGTCTCACGATATTATTCACACATTTAAAAATTATTTTACTACAGTATTTTCAGTTTTCAATTTTCAGTTTCAGCAAAATAAGTTTTATCCAAACGGACCCTTAATATGGCATAAACTTAGCGACTCACTTTAAAATATAAATTAGGTATGAATTCCATAAGCGGTGGACTATAAGTAGTGGATATCCACTTTCATATAAATTTACCATTTTTTTTCTCTACCATTCACACCAATTGAATGCGTTAAATTTGTAGTACAAAAATTGTGTAATTACTAAACATTGCCACAATAAGTTGAATTTGAGTCAATAGTTTGCACATAAGACCCAATTTTTATTAGGCTTTTTTATCTTAGCTCATACCCAACCATTCCTCGTTTGAAGTGTGTTGTTCCTATACAAATTTTGCTTCTTCTTTTTTTTTTTCTTTTCTTATATACATCTTTTTAAACATGTTTTCTAGTTTTTTTTTTTTTTTTAAGTACACTTTGATCCACTTTTAGCGAAAAACCAAATGAGCTGATGTCACATCTTTTCAAATATTATGCTTTTAGTCTTTGACAAAAAATTTCTTTGTGGCTCTCACTTGATGTTCTAGTTAGACTTCACAATTCGGCTTAAAGGTAATGAGACATGTAGTGAGGGCTAGGGCTATCCAACCACTTGTTGGAACCTATCGGAATTGACTTGATGCCAACCAAACTGACTTCTCCAACAGTCAACGATAAGTCGCTTCCTCCAAAAAACAGACATCAACAGGTCGGATGGCTAATCTCCTCCAAAACTTGAACTAACCAACACTTTAAGCTATTTCTGACGAAATCCCGACCATTTTTTGCAGGATCTCGGCTAGATCTAGTAAGATTTCAACCCTTTAAATCAATACAAATATTTTGTGATATATAAATATATAATTTTGATTGATCTCATTATATTTTGTCGTATAATTTTGGAGTAATGCTACAACCATAAACTATTTTACAACATTTTTACAAATTATTAAGGTTTGTCTAAATACCACTTATTGCTGAAAATTAAAAACTGAAAACTGAAAACATTGTAGCAAAATTATTTTTGAATGTATGAATAGTGCTGTGGGACCTAATTTTAAAGTTGATTTTGACAAATTCTGTACTTGCAGGTCCCGTAAACAGTACACGGGACCCACAGAAATGAAACGTAAACGCGCAACGCCAGGCCTAAAACGCTATCCAAACTCACATTTAATATGACAAATTTTTACTAGTTTTTATCTAGGCCTATTATTAACATCATTTTTTTTCATTTATCAATAATTACTCAACACGTTAGCATTTGTAAAAAAGTTTATAACCCTAGCATTTTCATAATTTTGAGGTTTCACAATTTTGCATGTCAATATTCCAATATAATTGAATTTAAATTCTTTTATCAATTAAAATCTTGTCACATTAGAGCATTCGCATTAGCTCATGCAAAAATTCTTGTCTATTTTAACATAAGAACATACTTTTTTTCTATTTAACATACTCACTTTTCAAAACACCCAATATTAGTTATCTATTTTACATTTTATTTCATCAAAATATCAATTTTCTTGATTTTTTTAATTGTTTATATTTCTTCGCACGTAACAGCCATCATTCATTCTCTTCCTTTATCATCAACATACATAAAGAAAAAATAAATAAAAAACTAAATGCAAAATAAATAGTATAATGTAAATTTACATGGTTATTGTAGTAATCATGTATTTTTACATAATTTTGTATGAATTGATGTGGGTAATCTTGGACTTGATTGGCTAAAATTTGGTACTTTTTCTATTAGCATGGGGCGAGTGCTTTGTATTTCCTTTAAATGATGGAATATATAATTCTATATAGAAACATAATCATGATAAATATATATTGTAATTATATATTTAATAATTGTATATACAAACTCAGTTATGATAAACATCCATTAATAACTATAATAATTACCAAATTTTATATTTCATATTTCATATATAAACACTATAATATTAAATGTTAATTAATGTCTATCATAATTATTATTAAATTTCATATTTAGAGTATAAAATAAAAAAGAGAAGAAAATCATATATATATATATATATATAATGATCATATATGAGTAAAATTAAATGCAAAATTGGTTACTATGTATCTTCTAAATTAGGGTGAATTGAAAACTTTGGGTAGCATTTTGCCACGTGTACTCGCAAGCAAAGAAAGGCAAAATTTTGTAGCGTTAATACAAACCTTCGTCGCTCTCTGATTTTGAAAAATACAGAATCTCTTCTCCACTTTTTGTGTTATCTTTGATAGGTGGAGCATACAAAATGAAACATAAAAAGTGGAGAACAAGACTATGTTTAATTTGAAAAGGTCATGTTAATAGGTGTTTTTACGATAATTGTTAACAAACTATATTAAAAAGTTTTAATATTATTTTTGTGAAAAATATAAAAAATTGATAGAAAAATTAATTGTTTTATTATTTTTTCGTTAAAATGTTTTTAAAAATAATTTTTTAACCAATACTTTTAGGGCATTTATTAACCTTTCCCAATTTTAGAAATGCCCAAAAACAAAACAAAACTCCACTTTTTTAAGTGGGTTTTAATTAGTAAAAGTATTTTGTTTCCAAATAAGGAATTTGGAGTTAAAATTTGTGTCATGATATATGAACAGTCAAACGAAATGTGTGCCGTAAAATGAAATTACTTTAAACAAAAACAAAAAAAACAACAGTGCCTCAATCTTTTCTCACATTTCTTCACATTCTCCTTCACTTTTCCTTCTCCAACCAAACACTACCCAAATGAAACCGACACCAATCTTCTTGATTCACAAACTCACTCAGCCAGTGAATGTAATTGTTGTAATTCCCTCACATCCTTGAAGTTGAACCATTTCAAATTTAAACAAGCCACTCAGAAAGAACTACCCAGACAACTATGTAAAACAAAGGCAAGGAACCTTAACTTTTCACGAATCTCGAGGTGGGTGTAGCTATAAAAAAAATTTAAAAAAAGTTTTATTTTTTGTTTCTTTCATCTGGGTTTTGTCGAAGGTTGTTGAAGTCCAACAATGGAGGGTGACAAGTACTATGAAGAACTGGGTGTGGCGGTTAGAGTAGTCCACATGGCGTGCTCTCTGTGTCAGAGAGTGCAAGAAGGGTTGGTTTCTATGAGCAGTGACCAGGTTAAATCCAAGGACGATGATTCTCCTGTTACTGTTGCAGGTATGTATTTACATTTGAAGTCCTTGCTTTCAACTTGAGGCCTTTTTCTTTTTCTTTTTGGTGGCGTGCTTTGAATGTGATGTATTTTGAATTTGGTGTGTGATTTTCGTTTATATGTTGCTCGTGTCTGTTTGGTTGTTGAGAAATGTGGTATTGGAAACTAAAATAAATTATGAGTCTATTAAGGACCACAATTTATATGTGTTTGATGCAATTGTCTGATGTTTGGGCCAGCATTTTCAAAATGAAGCTATCAAGTTTTGTTGAACTTGAGTGTTCACACGGTGTTTTTCAGGAAATTGTTTTTAGGTTTGTTAATTATTGTTGAGTTGGTTTCCATCTGGGATTCATGCTGGGCTAATATTTTGCTATGTTGACTATTTGGGAGGTAATTGTAGTGCTCGACTGAGTTTTCTTTAGCATTGCTACAGAATTTCATGTTAGGACTGGTGTTGGCATATAGAAATTATTGAGATATTGAAATAGGAACTAAAAAAACTCCACCTATTCTAACTTAAGTTGCCTTGTCATATAAATGGTGAGGTTTTTCCCTGCATTCAGTGGAAGGAGGTATGAGACTTTGATATTTGGATAAAATTCCAGCTAATGCTAGGATACCAGGGGATTCTTTGAGTAAATAATAAAAATAGCTTGTTATATGTCCATAGAAAATGTAAGTGCTGGTATCAATATTGAGAGAGAGAGAGAGAGAGAGAGAGAGAGAGAGCATTATTGTTCAAGGATTGCTGTGCCTTCTTTGGTGAAAGTCAAGAAGACCAAGTAAAATTGTAAATGGTAGAAAAGCTGTGCAAAGGGATGGTTTTATAACGCAGTGAGTAGTGACCAAGAAAATTCAGTACTTAACAGCCATATAAGGTTTTAAAATTTTTTATACGAGCTTGGTTGGGGGGTTATCACATTTAAAATCCATTCTGCGGGATAGTTACACTCTGTCTTCAATTTGATGATGCCATGGCATTATGTTCTTTCAGTTTTTGTGGTGCCATGTACTTTTCTTCTCCTAAGAAATCTGTCTCTATGAAGGTATTGTTTTCATTTCCTGTTCTGCAGAAAACATGTCCAATATATATATCTTAGGAGCAAATATTCAAGTCCTTTTTTTATTGCAGAAGATATTGTAATTATTTTGAATGCCTGTTATATTTTATTGGCCTATGAGTTTTAGACTTGTCCATGTGGGGTTATGATGGTCACTTTACCAAGCTATGATTGAAAATAAAATTTTAAAAAATGCTTATCTTTTGTTTATGCAACTCTTAGTGTATAGCATCAAAGCTTTTTATATTCAACTGGAAATAGGTTTGAGATGCTCTAAAATGAATACAATGCTTTCTGGAGTTGAAATGTGCATTTCTACTTATTGGATTACCCATTATTTTAATGAGTCTAGTATTTCGAGATGGAATATGATAATATGCTTTTGCTGCTGTGATAACCAGTTCAATTTTTTGAAAGAGAGGAGTTAAGTTTAACTCCCAATTGAAAATCTGGTCCACATTATATTTGTGAGTGTGCAAGTGTAAAACTCTCACCAAGCTTAATTTACTAATTCTCTTGATGTCACCATGAGAACAGATTGGGGTGTCCAAGCAACTGTAAGCTGGATACTGTCAGAAATCTTTGGGGGTCAGAATGTCTCCATTGTTGCTGAAGAAGATGTCCAAACTCTTTCTAAGGTTGACTCGGCAGGTTTGTTGGAAACTGTGGTGAACACTGTTAATGAATGCTTAGCTGAAGCACCCAATTATGGTCTTCCAAGACCAGACAATGTCCTTGGAACTTCACAAATTCTAGAGACCATCAGCCGGTGCAACTCAATTGGGGGCCCCACAGGAAGACATTGGATACTTGACCCCGTTGATGGCACATTAGGGTTTGTACGGAAGGATCAATATGCCATAGCTCTAGCCTTGATGGAGGATGGAAAACTTATTCTCGGCGTTCTTGGATGCCCAAATTATCCAATGAAGAAAGAATGGTTAAATTATCATCATGAATACTATCAATCTATGTCCCAGATGTCTCCACCTGCTTCTGATTCATGGGAAAAGGGATGTGTGATGTATGCAAGGAGAGGCACTGGTGAGGCATGGATGCAACCATTAGTCCATCAACAGAAAAAGCTCGAATGGCCAAACTCTGCTAGACTGATTTGCGTGTCTTCCATTGATGATCCAGCATTGGCGACGTTTTGTGAATCTGTGCAGAAGGCGAATTCAAACCATTCCTTCACAGCAGGAGTTGCTCACAGTGCAGGGCTTAGGTCTGTTACATTTTATTTGACTTAAAGTTTGATCCATTTTACTATTTGGATAGTCAAAGAAAACATCCATTTTGATGGATGAAGATAGCAACCAGGACTTTACTAAAGGTTGAGAAGGTTGAGGGCAATGGGAGAAGAAAGTTTTAAGAGTAAATATAACGGGGAAACTCAATCGAAAGTTTTATATTAAATACATAATTAGAGAAGTAGAAATTTGTGTATCAAAGCAAACACTAAAGTATGATTATATTTTACTTTCCTATATAAAAACTTGCAAAAATAATTGCAGAGGGAATCCTGTTATAGAGGCATTTTTTAATGTTATCTATGCAAGTCACTGGAAGTGAGATGATATAGGAACAGGATAAGTTGACAGACCGTCAAACAAACTTGCCGTTGCTTAGCTTTGAGGTTAGTGCATGGACTGGTGCTTTCATGCATGCATTGCAATATATATTTAATATTTCAGTCTAAATCAGGCAAGTTTTCTTTGGATAAAAAGGCATCTACCCTCCCTGTAAGTAAGTGGTGGAGGTGCGATCATGGATTCAATCCTGTTTAGGTGCTTGAGTTATATTACCAAAAGAAATTACAGGTTGAATCTGATATGAAATTACTGTAAATTAAATGACTTAACTTATCTTCTCATTGTTGCTCATTCCTTTGTGATTTTGCTTTTCCAATTTTAAATCCAAGGTAATATTTTAACCCCAAGACAACACAGCTTTTCAATGTCTTTAGCACTGTGGTTGAAGAGCTTTGGCAACTTTTTTACTTAGGCTCTTATATATCCAAAAACAAAGCTTAGAATATGTTATATTTTAATTCTCATGGTATGCTTTTCACACTCTATTGGCAGAAAGCAGCCCTTGCGTGTCTACAGCATGGTGAAATATGCAGCCATAGCTCGGGGAGATGCTGAGATATTTATGAAGTTTGCAAGATCTGGATACAAAGAGAAGATATGGGATCATGCTGCTGGTGTTGTCATCGTAGAAGAGGCCGGTGGTGTGGTTACCGATGCTGGAGGACGTCCGTTGGACTTTTCAAAGGGAGTGTACTTAGAAGGTCTTGATCGGGGAATAATTGCTTGCTCTGGGGCCACATTGCATGAGAAAATCATTGGGGCTGTTTATGCTAGTTGGGATTCCTCTAATTTATGAGACTTTCTACATCATGCCAGCACACCACTGAGACTGTTTAGTACTTTTGCAGGGTAAGGTCATTGTATTATTAAGTCAATATCCTAGGGAACTAATTAATCTGAAACTTTGCTTGGGTGCATTGAGCTATTTTTTAGGCTTTCTACATCATGTCTAGTGACTGCTGATTTTGCAATATGGCTTGATTTAAAAAGAAAAAATGGAGGAGAGGAGAGAGGGGGTGCTACTCTCTTTGATGTAATCAATTGATTATAGAAAGGGAAAAAAAAATTTCTTTGAAGTGTTCCTTTTTTTCTCTCTTTTTTTTTTTTCTTTTTTTTTTAATTCATAAAATCAAACAAAGCCTAAGTTTCCCACAATTTATTTTATGACCGTGTGCTTTTTTTTACCCTATAAACATCCTGGAGCAAAAATAATGCTGAAAAAGTGGTTTTCAGTCTTTATATTTCACCCTGTGTGTGTGTGTGTGTGGTTTTATTAGTCTGTGCTGTATCAATAGCAAATTCATCCTCTTTTTCTCACTGAGACATTCAAATCCATATCTGATGAAATATTTTGACTTTGGAAGAAAAAAAATTTCTCTCTACCCTCCCCCCCCCCCCCCCCCCCCCCAACAAGAAAAAAACACTTATATTTATTGTCATGTCATTCTCTTCATTATTTCGGACATCTCTTGTTTTTATCCCAAACTGGTCTGTTATTCAGTCATATTGTGCTGCGTTGACCCTGAACTTAGGCAATTAGATTGATACATTTTTAATATGTTGGACGAACTGAGTTGAATCAATATTAAGTTTACATTTTACTAAAAGTATGATAAGACTTTTGAGAAAATTGGTTGCTAATTTTAGATTATTTCAAACATCAAGATCAGGTTGAACAAAAGAGCTGGGAATTTGTTTTTTGTCAATATGGTGTCAATCTGAGAACTCTGTCCAAGTTGGATTGAGATCAGGTCATAATTTGTCCAAAATATTTGTTTATTCTAAAGCTGTGCTGCTTCTTAACTTTAAACTCTTCAAAATATTTCAGGGCAACCAACTTGCAAGAAGGGCTGCAGATGTAGGTCACCTGCATGTACTCAAGTTTGACAATGATCCATACCGTTTCTCTTTGTGTAGCTAATTTGATGTGTTACTTTAGGGAAATGAGCTCTAACTGAAATGACACTCCTCCCTTTGTAAAGGCAATATGGAGGATGAAGTTATGGGTTCAAGATTCACCGAGTTTGTGTAATTACCAATTTAAAAAAGAGAAAAGAAATGAGCTATGACTAAGTTCAAGTTTACAGAAAGAAGTATTTTGGCCCTTGATCTAATTACTGAGTTGCCCCAACAGTAACATCTCAGTTGCAATTACTTTGCCATTTTAGAGAAGAACTTTTCTTTATAATGTACTGATTCAATCTTATCAATGGAAAGCTGCTCCTATTTGGTGGCGTTGCATATCTATATTCATACAAACATCATTTATTAGTTCTGACCACATAAATAGTCATTTTTCACCACTTTTGCAGGAATAGTAACAAAACATTACCACAGGATTCTTGGAACTAGCATAAATCAATTGATGCTGTTTGAAACATTCCCTTGCAGCATTGAGAAAATGTACTTGCTACTGCTAGTTGCCACATTGGAACTTGTCAAAAGACTCAAAATCAGTGCCTAGAACTTTTTATCTGTCTTATTTTGGTCTTGTATATGTATGTAACTTCTAAACCTAGAGATAACCATAGACCCAAAAAAAAAAAAAAAAAACGAGTAGTATGACATGAA
This sequence comes from Quercus agrifolia, assembly GCA_029955455.1. Lineage (NCBI taxonomy): Eukaryota > Viridiplantae > Streptophyta > Magnoliopsida > Fagales > Fagaceae > Quercus > Quercus agrifolia. The sequence continues at coordinate 45,793,929 of JARQAD010000004.1, read as the reverse complement.
CCAAATATGCACACTTGACAATAGTAAATGACCAATGTTTTCCAAATGTAGAATTCCCGAAAGAGAAAGGATTCTCACCATTTGAAATAAATGTACAGATCCAAAAAAATAAAATCTTTACATTATAATATAGATTCTCTCTATTTCAATTGAAATGGAGAGATTTTTGTTCGTCAACAGGAATTCCTGTCACTAGCTAATTAACTCATACCCCTAGTCATTAAGCTCCCTTCTAAATTCTCTGGCCTCAGTCAAAGCATTCCTCCACTCACTAATATCATCCACTTCCCTCATTCTCTGTGCCATTTCTATAATCCAAATTGGCAAGCCTCCACATTGTCTGATAATTAGCTTTGCAATTTCTTCAATCGCTGGGGCAAGTGGTTTGCAGAGGCCAAGCTTTTCCATAAACAACTTTTCTGCTTCTTCATCAGAAAGGGGTTCCACCTTGATAGTTTCGCGGCAATTCATCTTTCGACACACATCTACTGATCGAGTACTTAATATTAGCTTGCATTCATTCACTTTGTTTGGAATCCCTACTTCTTCTGGCAGAAAATGTTTCCAAACATCATCTAAAATGAGTACAGTTCTTTCTCTCCTTTTCAACGCCTTAAATAACTTAGCTGCCCTCTTCCTAATATCTTTCTCATCTAAAAAATCCAGTCCTACTTCTTTTGCAATGTCATTTTGCAATTTGAAGATGCTGAGAGGTTGTGACACAGTGATCCAATATACATGATAAATTGGACAAGTACTTTCTAAGAGTTGATTATAGATATGCATCAAAATGGCTGTTTTTCCAACTCCCTCCACTCCATAGATACCAATTATTGACACCTTAACATCGGTAAAGCATTCCCAGATTCTCTTCATAGTTCTTTTAGTTGAAATCCCACCAACCAATGGTGTTGTCAGTAATGCCTCCCTGCTGGTATGATGTGCATCAAGAAGCAGCCCCTGAGGAAATTTACCCTGCTCATGAAGCTCTTCTACTTCTTTAATATTCTTCTCAACATGACTTTCCAACCACGGTCGTAAGAAATGCTTTCCTTTTCCAACTTCTTGTTTTATGCTTTGAATGTCAATTTTCTTTCTTTGTACTTTTCTCAACCAAACTTCAACTTCTCTCTTCCGCTTTTTATGCGGAAGAAATTTTGCACTTTCCAATTCTGTGTTGATATCCTCCTCTAGACTGCGCAAAGCATCCAATTTTTGCTCAAGAGATTCTGTTTTTTTATCAAGGGAGTTCAACAATTCAGGACACTCCCTAATGAATGTCCATATGTTCATGAGAAGCTCAATTTTCTCCCATACTTTCTCTAGGAATTGTTTCTGCATAGAACATACTGCCAGAATCGCCAAGAACTCCATCCCCATTGTACTACCTAGCTAATACCAATGCATCAAATGTAGAAAACATTTTAACTACTGAAAAAAGAAATTAATAATAATTATATTAAAAAAAAAAAGTGGTACAAAGAAACAAATTTCGGATTGGAACCTAATACATTGGATCTGTAAAAGAACGGTTAAATTAAGTTTAGAGAGCAGCTCTTGCAAAAATAAAGAGAAATCAAAGTAAAATTCATGATTATCAACAACAAAAAGTGATCTACTCTTGGAACAATGTTATACATCGTTCTGTCATTGCAGTGGCTTTGTCCAATTAATGGACTACGTAAAAAGAGATCAATAATTTCATTCTTTTCCGTAGCATATCATTCATCCCTCCATTATTTTACACATTCTCAAAAGTTCGGCAATGACAGAAATGTCACTGGTTTCTTCATATCAATTTGATATGACCTTCAGTTTTCCCGTTGCATAATGTTAGATATATTATGGCACAAGTGACTCAAATCAATTAACCTTGAGTTAGTTTATAATTAACCTTGAGTTAGTCAAATATTTTCTAGTATATAAACTCTACATTAGGTTCATTGTAACACAAGAGCTTAATAGAATATGTAACCATCAAATTAATAGAATATGTAACCATCAAAGCCTTGTGCGTCGTGGATGTAGGCTGATAGATTGAATCATTGCTCTCTATTTCATGCTTTTTCTCATCATTCAAGTATCACACACAATCACACAACAATTTTAACCATAGTATCCACTGCTACATCATATAGCTCAAATTTTTGAGGTGAAATTGTGATAGAAGAAAGAAATTTCCCTTAATTGGATACTTTATGGGTGACAAAGAAACTGGGAATAAGATAGAATAGCCTAGAAAAACTTCTACTTTGACTCTTATCAAATTTTATTCATTGTCAAAATTAGCTTTCAGTCCTCTCTCTCTCTCTCTCTCTCTCTCTCTCTCTATGAAAACGTACAGAAAATAAATGCTGTAAGATAAAGACTACATAGGTGGCATATACCTTAAAATTTCTCATAATTTATTTTTCACTGATCAATAAGATTTAACAAAAACTTCTCCCCCCCAAAAAAAAAAAGATTTAACAAAAGACGGAACACAATTCAAATTGAGCAGGAATCATATCCATTCTAGTTATGGTCCAAAACCACATATCATCACAAAGATACTAATATATCCAGACCAGACAGGCCAGGAGACAGCAACTAATAACAGAAACCATAAAACAATAGGTCTAAAATAAAAAGAGAAAGAGTTCAAAGAAAAATATGACATATACATATGTTGTAACTGAAGTGAAGGAGCTATTACAACAATGGAGGACAAAATGGCATACCCTCGTGAGAGAAGAGAAAGCTCGCAGAAACGCAGGCAATATTCACGTCCTTCCTGAAGATCTCGTAAGAGCAAGTACGTACAGTACAAAAGACTGAATAGAGGGACAAAAGTTAAGATTGAAGGTGCATGGGTGTGTCAATTATTTTACTTTTCAACGGTGACCATTGAAAAATAAAATAATTGACACACCGTTGAACAAAGATACAGATTCGGGAACAAGCAGCATAAATGATGATCAATGTAAATTGCTGGCCAGTTTCCTCAGCTGTAAATTACTCAGCAGTTTCCAAACTAAAAGTGTAAGTATGGGAATGGACGGAGTCGGTCAACGCTTGAAATTTCAACCTCTCTGTTTGAGAGCATGAAAGTTTAATTAGAATTAGTCATAGACCCACATAATGTGCGAAAAAATATGAAATATAATGCAATAAAAAAAGTTATCTTTTATTTTATAGTGTGAGAACTATTAAACCAAGTTATAACCATATATATTTTGTTAGTTACTATACAAATAAATGCGAATCAATTCTTATAGATATATTTTTCTCCTAAACATAGATCAACATTTTGTTCTTTCTCATAATCAATAAATCATATATCATAAACTAAAAATATAAAATAAAATAAAATTCAAAAAACAATTTTTTTTTCATCAAATGAACATTTAAATAAATCTCGCAATATAAAACTCTTCAAATTCATAAACCATATGATTACTTAGATTATATAGTAAAATAAGACCAACCTATCCATCATAACATTGCAGTATCGTCTAGATATAATTATATTAAAGTCATGTTTTGTTGATCTTGTCTCATTAATCCAAAAGTAACATCTATATAGCTAATAAGATCTTTAGAGAGTAACATATGATGGTGAATTCTTAGTTTGAATAACAAATTATAGATATATAAATCATCCAACACAAACGGCTATTAGAAGATAGAATTTATAACTTTAGTACTAAAATTTGGCAAAATAATTAAATAGTATTCTACCTTCAGCTTAGTGATATTAAGATATTTTTTATAAGAAGTGTACACATTCAACCAAGAGGAATTAATCAAAGAATTTTTAATCACTATCAACTATGTTAGTTTGCTCTTTGTTTTTCATGGTTTCTCTTCAAAATAAAGGTGACATTGACAAATTTAAACTACGACAATTATAGAGTAGTTATACAAAACTATTCAAAAACTATTATTCAGAACTTTGTACAAATAAATTCATTTTCTTGTTCCATATGTCGTACTTATGGAATTTAAAAGTTCACTCTGCATTAAGGCTTGCATTACAAATACCAATGACTTCGTCATAGAAATCAAACCTATTGAGAAGTTTATGTGGTGTAATGCTTAATTTGTCAAAAGTGGGGGCACCTTAGGCATTGTTTCTGTTGTTACCATAACATAAGCTTAATCTGGCTCTATGTAACAAAATTTGTGCAATTTCAAAATCACAAAGAGACTAAGGGGGGGGGGGGGGGGGGACAAAAGATTAATTCAAAAATGTTATATGAATTTAGCATTGCATATATGAAAGATTTAAGCAAATAATGGGACATAAAATGTTATTCAAACTAACACAAACACTAACCTTCTTTTCTTTTTTTTCATAGGTAGATAGTGGTGGAGGGGGGATGGTGGGGTTTGAACCACAAATATAGGACACCACAAAGAATGTATTTACCTCTAGGCTATCATTTGCACCTCTAAAAATTAACCTAGAAGGCTAGACAAAAGAATAATTGGAATTTCAAAAAAGAATTAATCACAAGTTCCTCAAGTATCTATACATAAAAACATTAATAGCATAATGATGCTCTAGAGTAAATTATATTTTGTCTTATTCTTTTTTTGATATCTTCCTTAAAGATGATCAACTAAGCAAAGTAAAAACTTACCCACAAAACTCAGATTAAATAAAATTGTGTTGTCAATTCTAAGGCTCCATTTGGGAGTTCATAAGGGAATGGAATTGAATGATCATAAGGAAATTGAATGGAATGTATTTAAGTAAGGGAAAGGAATGGAAAAGAATGGAATAGAATGGAATTAAGTAACCTTGATTGGATGTTTTAAAATAAAGAAAGGGAAAAGAATGAAAATGAATGAAATGTAAGTAATCTTGTTTGGGAGTAACATGGAGGGAATGAAATGAAATCATTTTATGACAATATTACTATTAGACCCCTATTTTAAAATAAGGAGTTGAATATATAGGGGTATTTTGGGAGTTTTAGTAAAAATATCATTAAATCTAATTTCATTCCCGCTCATTCCTCCCAATTTCGGAAGGAATGAAAATTTGAGGTTTTAAGAGAATAGAGAGGAATGAGTGTTCCCTCCTACCCATTTAATTCCCTCCCACTTAAACTCCCAAACAAGAGAATGAGTTTTTCATTCCCTCCATCAAAACTCCCAAACAAGGGAATGGGAGAATATTCTAAAATGATTCTTTTCATTCCTTTCCATTCCATTCCTTTCTCCCAAACGAGGCCTAAGTCAATTAAGAGTAACAAAAGTCAATATCTTTAAAAATTTTGGGAAGGAAAACAGAAAAATCACTTCACATAGACTAAATGTAAGAATACCAAAAAGAAAGGGGGAAAAAAGATCATTTCTATTTGTGCATTTTGTTCACCTCAATGGTCATCCTATTGCCGACTTAACTTTGAAAATATATGACAAAAACAATCGATGTCTTCTCAAAATGGTGAAACCTAAACCTTAATTGAAAAATATGGAGAACAAATAGTATTGAACTAATTTTTGTTGTTGTAAATGATGGGGTGATCGTCTCTAGAATGTACATTGGTAGATATATTGTAAAGCTTAAATAAAAATTGATTGATGTGTGAGTGAGAGAGAAATACGGTTGTGAAAAACTAAAAATTTGGAAGAGGAAACATTGTAACTGTAGATAAACGAAGAGACACAAAACTCATCTCTGGGCTGTAGATTATGCTTAAAATTTTAATTGTATACACTAAAAAGATAATGAACTATTCAATTTTAATAATTACTTGAAATTAGAAAGAAGAAAATGAAAAGTTGAAATCAATTTGGGTGGCTAAATAGTCAAACATTTGTATCTAATATATAGTAATTGTAATTTGAATATTTATTATTAGATATTTAGTTTAATAAGCCCACCTTTTATCCATATCTTTTCAAAGAACACAATCCTTAAACATTCAATCTAAAATTAAGAAACACAAGTCTTGAAACTTATATATATTTTAATCCTTCATTAGTTAAAGATTTTATCTCGGTGAATTTTTGCATTGTCAAATGCAATTTCTAGAAATTTAAGATTCTTTTAACAAATTCCAAATAATTAGATGAAAAGTTAAGTATACTTTTGAAAAGATATTAACATGAGAAATTTCCAAAAATAATCATTTGGTTCTTATTTACTTACTGTTAGGTTCTAAAGTCTTAGGTTTTTATGTATTTAGAACTCTAATTATATTGTTGGCAAACCATGATCAAAATAATGTGTTTAGTCATGTTTAGACTTGCTCAAAGTTGATTCGTTTATGTAAAGTTGGAATAAGTTGTTGCAGGATTTAAAAAAGCAATTCAGCCTATTTCGATCGATCGAAGCTTAGGCTCGATCAATCGAAAATCGGGTCTGAATGTTTTTTTTGCAGAATTCCAACTCAGCCCTATTGTGTTTAAAACGTTTAGGGTTTTCTAATTTGCCCTAGATATAAAAGGCAAACCCTAGCCACATTTTAGTGTTGCTCATATTGCGGTTTGTGTGAATCTCTTGAAAGATCCTTGAGGAGCTTTCCTTCACACAAGTTTAGGGTTTTCAAGGAGAAGAAGTTTCTACACCTTGACGATCAATTCAGTTGCTGCCATTGAAGCCTAAAGAAATACAAGCGTGGGTGCTTGTATCTGGTGGTGAATCCAAGAAAGAAGGAGTCCGTGGATTCGAAACTTGCACGTGGTCGTATCAGTAAGTTCTACTGGTAGGTAGCAATAAGAAGTCGAGTGTGGGGGCTTGTAAGTCTTATTGTATGAACTTCGATTCTTTCAAGATAGTGGATTCAAGTTTACCTTGAGGATAGTTAGGTTAAATCCTCCCTAAGTTTTTACCGGTTTGGTTTCCTAGGTGATCATATCTTGTGTCTTTTATCTTTCCGCTGCTTTACATGATATGATTATTTGATCGTGATAACCTAGATTTGAATAATTTGACTAAGTAACAACTTGGATAATTACCTAGGTTAATCCAATTGTGGTTTTAAGGGGTCTAAAAACTATTAAGTGGTATCAGAGCAGGTAGCTTTTTTGTTTTAGATCTTTTAATCTAAGAGCTGATCCTTGACCCCTGTTGTCATGGAACACGGACACTCTCTGGTTATTCCTCCTCACTTTGATGGGAATAATTATACTTATTGGAAAGTAAGGATGAAAGCATTCCTGAAATCGATTGATGAGAGAGTCTGGAACTTCGTTGAATATGGATGAGAGAAGCCCACTACTCTTGTTAGTGAGTGGCAAACTTCTCAAAAAGAAGCAGCCGCGTTTAATAGCAAAGTTATGAATGTTATCTTTAACGCTGTTTCTATGGAGGAATTTAAGAGAATCTCTAATGTTAAGGTTGCTCATACTGCTTGGAATATCCTCCAGACTGTGCATAAAGGCACAAAAGCTGTCAAAATCAACAAATTGCAACAATTAACTTCTAAATTTGAAAGCATTAAGATGTCTGATGATGAATCTTTTGATGAATTCTATGCTAAACTTAATGATATTGTTAATTCTGCTTATAACTTGGGTAAAATCTATGATCAACCTAAAATTGTTAGGAAGATTCTTAGATCTTTAACTGAGAACTTTAGACCCAAGGTGACTACCATCACTGAGAGCAAGGATGTGGACTCCATCCCCGTTGATGAACTTGTAGGATCACTTCAATCTTACGAGTTGGACCTACCCAAAACTAGCAAATTCAAATCAATGGCTCTTAAGTTAGTTGATGATGTTGAGGTTGGTGGATTTGATGATAAGCTTTCTACTACAGAGATTGCTTACCTTGCTAAGAATTTTAGAAACTTTCTCAGGAATAATAATAGAAAGGCAAGATGTACGAACACTGCTGAACCTAGAAATTTTAGGAAAAATGATCCCACTAAGGTTAACAATAATGATAAACCTAGAGAAAAAGTAGGTCAATTTTCAAATAATTTTATGGGTCCTCAGTGTTTTGGTTGTTAAGGGTATGGTCACATGAAATCTGAGTGTCCTACTTACTTGAAGTCTAAGGGTAAGGCTATGGCTGTAACCCTTAGTGATGGTGAAGTTTCTAATGATGAGTTAGAACATGACGAGGATGGAAACTTCATTACTTTCACTGCTACTGCTGTAGTAAATGAAAGCATATTTGCTGAAGAGAACCCTTCTGATAGGGAACTCTCTGAGGATGCAGATCTTTAAGAGACCTACAATAAACTTTGCAAAGTTGCTGCAAAGGATGCTATGAATGTTGAACTTAGCTTGAAAAAAATTGAATCTCTTGAGCTTGATAAGAAGAATTTGTTTGTTAAACTGTTTGATGCTAATGAACTTTTGAACAATGTGAAAACTGAGAATATGCTATTGCTTGATAAAGTTAAATTATTGGAACTTGATTTATCTATTGCTAAATCTGCTAGTTCTAAACTTGATCAAATGCTGAGTGTTCAAAAGTTTCCTTCTAATAAATCTGGATTAGGTTTTGTCGAAAGCATTTCTGTGTCTACTCTCCATTCCACAAACTTTGTTCCTTCATCTTCTTCTGAACATTCTGTGAGTGAGGTTGTGAGTGAAACTGTCAAACCCCCTGTGAGTGAGGTTGTCAAACCTATAGAAGTTTCACCATCTATGACGATTATGGTTGATCTGAAAGAGTCTAAACCTAATGAGTCTACCCATTCTAAGGACAAGATGTATGGTAAGCCTACTTGGGTTTGCCATTTTTGTGAGAAGTCTGGACACATACGTCCAAACTGTTACACAAACTGTTACAAGCTGCAAGCTGCTAAGAGAGCAAACAAGCCAAAAGTGTCTGTGCCACAAGCGCAAGATCTTATAGCACTTATTGGTGAATTGGTAAAGGTTCTTTACCTTTATTCCAATCTTGTAGTTGGAAATCACTCTAATGTGAATACAAACTCAAATACTCGTGGTGCATCTAAAAGGTTTTGGATGCAAAAGACTCGATCTAATTGAGTCTTTCTGACATGGTCCTTGTGCTTCATTGCTTTTCCCTTTGTGAACATTGTTCTTTTTTCTTTTTCTTTTTTTTGTCTCTAGGATTTGCATTGCATAACATTCATGTATTTCATTCTAAGTGTTTTTATTCTAAATATATATAAAAAAATAAAAATAAAAATAAAAAAAGGAAGGAAAAAGAAGCAAATTATGTTTTTACACTATTTTCTTTGTTTTTGAAAACAAGGTTGGTCAATTTATTTTCACATGACATGTCTTTTGTACTTTGTTTAGCTTTGAAGAGCTTATTTATTGCACTTGACTAGTTGAAGCTTTGTAGTGCATGTTGTGTGGGAAAGATGTTTATGGTGTTTATCACTTTGTCTTAATCTTAAAGTCACATGTTATTTGACTGTCGGACTTGAACCTTTTGAGAAAAGCATAAATAACCATCTCACCACTGTTCACTAGCCAATCATGAACACCTTAATGCATATCGTAAGCTTTTGTGCTCGAGAAAGTGTAGCACATGCAAAAAAAGAACATAAGGTGTAACCTCGGTTTAATTGCTTAATGCTTAAAATTGGTGTGTACTATTAGGCTTGATTCCAAATCACATAATTAATATTGGTGTGTACATTATCACGGATATTTTAATAAGTTTCTGAATAATTGAAATTTTCTGTGAACTATATTGAGGCAAAATCAAGAAACTTACATGATTGCAAGCTTATGATCTAGGAGATGTGGGAGTTATATGATGTAACTCTTTAGGTGAATTGTCTCTTTCAAATTCTATATGATGGATTGTGTAGACTTTGTGTTCAATTGCTATACACATATCACCTCACATGTAACTTAAGTTTTTGCTAGTTGCACACACTACACAAGTTACTCTTTGCTAAACATTATACATGTTATTATGTGTGTCTTTCGGTCTAACCAACCAAGTTTAAAATTACTTTGAGTATTTTTTTTGTGCAAAACATATTTTGTGTTTGAGAATTTTAAGGGAGGTTGTTTGAAAATCTTAAGTTTGGGAAAACTGGGTTTAAAACTTGTGTTTTGGAAAAGCATTTCATCTCATTTTCATGCATTTTATTTCTTATTTTCAATGCTTTGTGGAGTGTTTTCAAAAATCAGGTTGTTTTCTCTAAAATTTTGTTTTTCCATATTTTCGATTGATCCAATCTGTTTTCGATCAATCGAAATTTCTTTTAAAATTTTCTGTGAGCTTCTGTCTGTTTCGATCAATCGAAACTGATTTTCAATCAATCGAAAATCGTAAATGAGCTTTTTTAAAAGTCAGATCTTGACTTGTTCAAAGTATCTTTTTCAAAAAGTTTTCAAACTTTCCTCTCTCTCTCCGACTCGACAAGGCTCCACAGCAATTTTTTGTCGTTTTCCTTCTAAATTTTTGCAAGGTTTTTCTCTCCATAAGCCGGTATGTCCATTATACCCTTTCTTTTTCATTTATTTTTAATTTTACATGCATATTTTCATGCATTGGTGGGTTATTTTCGGACTATGCATAAATTGGGGTTTTTGATGTTTCAAACCAAATTTTGGGAAATTGATCATTGGGTTTTGATGATATAGTGTTATATTCATAATATATGTTGGTTAATTTGATCAATTTGGGGTTTTGGAATGAATTGAAAATTCTAGGGCTTGTGTTGAACCCGAATTGGGGATTTTGTTCAATTTGGTTTAATTTGATGAAATTGGCTTGTTGACTTGATGTAATTGATCATTATTTTGAGTAATCTGTCTTATGTGATGATCAATTGGTCAATTTGTTACAAAGTTTTCAAGTGGTTATTCAAATTTTTGGGGGTTTTGTTAAAAACTCTATGCTCAAGCCATTTTTTGTCAAATTGAACATAATTTGAACTTAATTGCACTACATTAGGACATGCATCATGCCTTTTATTTTGTTCATGCATCATATAGTCTTTGTTTAATATCCTTTTTGTGCTAACTTGCAGTCTGCCCTTGGTTTTTTGTTTTTCTTTTTGCTTTGTGTCTTGGTCCTTATCCTAGCACCATGCCTAAGAAAACTAGAGCTAATAGGATTCCCTCTACTCCATCTGTGTCTCCCTCTAGGAGTCAGCTTTTTAAGAACAACTGTTGTCAAGAGGCTTTTGAGAAACTGAACAGTAAGCGTAAGATATGGGCTAAGCGTTCTGTGATCCTAGATGAGGTTGATCCAGCCATTAGGGCTAACCTAGAGTCTAGAGGTTGGTTGTCCTTGTTAGAGATAGATCATCCACCCCCGACCGCCCTAATTAGAGAGTTCTTCTTGAACCTCTCTTGCCACGTCTATGATTCCAACACCCTCGTTAGGAGTTGGATACGAGGTGTTGAGTTCACCATTACCCCTAGGGTAATGGCTGAGGCTCTTGGGGTTCTAATCGTTTGAGAGCCTGTCTATCCCTATGATGAGACTCCTCCATTAGATGTTGTCATGTCATACATCACTGGATCTTCTATCCAGTGGGGTTCTGATCCTCGGATCACGTCTTCTACACTTTTTGAGACTGCCTATCTTTTTCTTAGGATAGCGTGTCATTCCTTATATCCTATTTCTCATCTCCACACCATCCCTCTAGAGCGATGTGTGTTTTTGTATGCTTTTATGTCTGGTGCGTCTATCAGCTTTCCTCATCTGTTTCCTTATCCTTCCTATTTTCATTCATAGGATTTTGTTATTTCTTGGTCTAGCTGATTTCCCTTCTGGTGAGCCTGTTCATGTTGTCGCTCCCTTAGGTGCTACTTTCCTTAGACAGAGGGCTACTCACTTAAGAGTTGATCCTTCGTGTCCTAGAGGTGCATTTTCTGGTGTTGTTCCCCTTCCTCCCTCTTCTACAGGTGCTACTGAGACGTCTGGTGCTGCTGCTACTAATGCTGATGTTCCTCCACCGACTACTTCGAATGATTCAGACATTCGACATATGTTAGATCATGTCTTAACAGTTCAGGCAGCTCAAGGATAGATTTTGGTGGACGTTCTTGATGAAATTCGTGGCTTGCGCGCAGATTTGACACAGTTTCAACGTTCTTCACCGCCACCTCCTTTTGATGATGGGTTTTAATTGCCCTTTGGCATTCCGTCACAAAAAGGGGGAGTACATATTTGATTTGAGAGTGCACTTTGTTTTGTTTTCAGGGGAAGAGCATTTCATTTTTGTTGGTTAGAGCTTGTGGAGTTGTTTAGATTGTATCTAGGTGCTTCACTTTGTATTTTATTTTTTTTTTAGCTCGTGCCATATTTGTTTTGCTCTGTTGGGATATTCATGTTAGGGGGAGTATATTTTTATTTATATGTTTCTTATTTCAACTGCTTATTGATTTATATTTATGAGTTCTTCATTGATATATGTCTTTATTGTGTGTTGTTTGAAATCAAGATTTTATTTTATTTACTTGTATTTTCCACACATGCGGTTATGCATTTTGTTTAGTGTTTCAGGAAATATACAGGTTGATTCAATTGAGCTGCTGTCTACACTTGCAACTGATGGACAGTAGTTAGGATTGAATTTGTGTTTATGAGCATTATTTTTGTAAAGGGCTTTTATTTGTAAACTTTGAGCTTCTAGTTGTGTTTTGTCACGGATTGCCAAAGAGGGAGTTTGTTAGGTTCTAAAGTCTCAGGTTTTTATGTATTTAGAACTCTAATTTGTATTGTTGGCAGACCATGATCAAAACAATGTGTTTAGTCGTGTTTAGACTTGCTCAAAGTTGATTCGTTTATGTAAAGTTGGAATAAGTTGTTGCATGATTTAAAAAAGCAATTCAGCCTATTTCGATAGATCGAAGCTTAGGCTCGATCAATCGAAAATCGGGTCTGAATGTTTTTTTTGCAAAATTCCAACTCAGCTCTATTATGTTTAAAACGTTTAGGATTTTCTAATTTGCCCTAAGTATAAAAGGCAAACCCTAGCCACATTTTAGTGTTGCTCATATTGCGGTTTGTATGAATCTCTTGTGAGATCCTTGAGGAGCTTTCCTTCACACAAGCTTAGGGTTTTCAAGGAGAAGTAGTTTTCTACACCTTGATGATAAATTCAATTGCTGCCATTGAAGCCTAAAGAAACACAAGCGTGGGTGCTTGTATCTGGTGGTGAATCCAAGAAAGAAGGAGTCCGTGGATTCGGAGTTTGAACGTGGTCGTGTCAGTAAGTTCTACTGGTGGGTAGTAATAAGAAATCGAGCGTGGGGGTTTGTAAGTCTTATTGTATGAACTTCGATTCTTTCAAGATAATGGATTCAAGTTTACCTTGAGGATAGCTAGGTTAAATCCTCCCCAGGTTTTTACCGGTTTAATTTCTTGGGTGATCATATCTTGTGTCTTTTATCTTTCCATTGCTTTACATGATATGATTGTTTGATTGTGATAACCTAGATTTGAATAATTTGACTAAGTAACAACTTGGCTAGTTACCTAGGTTAATCCAATTATGGTTTTAAGGGGTCTAAAAACTATCACTTACAATTATTATGAATTGTAAAGAAAATTTTCAAATTTCAACAATTATTGAGAAATTAATTGTTGAAATTTGCCATATGTCAATCCAAATATGACACATAGCACCTTATCATCCAAACATAGCTCACTTACAAAGGATAATGACTAACATAGGACAATGTTAAAGTGAAAATTCAATTAATAAGACTATATATTGCGTAAAAATTATTACCAACCATAATCACACAAACGAATGTAACCAAAAAAAAAAAAAAACATAGAGGTGAAAAATATATATTATCAAAATTATAGAAATTTGTATAAATCAAACAGAGTCTATTGAACATGTTTACTTCAATTTCACTATTTAAAGAAAAAAAAATCCAAATGTCATTTTCTATACAATAAGTTACGTATAAAATGTTTCTCAAAAAAAAAAGTTATTGTATAAAACTTTTGAGTTATAAAAAAATCTAACAATTTATAGTTTGATTATCACTAAATGAATGTTAAAAGAATCAAGTCAATTTAATGTTACAAAAATATCTCCCACAAAATATATTGATATTTTTTCATTCCAAACAACCATAAAAACACTTTAATCTTTATTGGGCATGAGAACTATGTATCAAGTTGCTTGGAGACACATTGCAAGAAAAAATACCAAAATGAATTATTTTAATCCAAGTAACCCATAATTACAATCCCATTACATAAAATAATTCCAAACCCTAATCAATTACCTTATGAATAAAATATGATCAAAATTATGTGAATCCATTAACACAAAGAGACCAAACAATCAAAATAACAATCTAGATATTTTTTATCTGGTGATTGTAATAAAATATTGAATTGTGGGAATAGAGTAGAAAGAGAGAGTAACCTTACTAAGTAGAGCCGTCAAATTCATTAAGATATGAATCTTTAGAGGGAGGCAATTCTACCATTGAAGAAATGCCAAGTGATTCTATTTGGCTTTCATAGACAAAATATGCCAAGCATATAAGTTTTATGTTGAGAACAATTGACATATATACACAATAATTTTTGAATAAAATAGTTCAAAATTTTATGTCTACCTAGAAAGATTGGAACTCCAAGCTACTCTAAAAGTGACTTTTATTCTCCTTCAATATCCCTTAAAAATTTAAGAAAAAAAAACAAAAACAAAAATAATGACAACATAATTGAGTTTTTGTTTAGTGTGAAATCTATTTGTTGTGAGGGCCAACCTTAAGGGCAGAAAAAAGAAAAAAAGAAAAAAAGAAAAAGGCATCAAAAGATTATAGATAGATAGATAGATAGATAGATAGATAGATAAATACAAACATGATACACATAAGAAAAATGTAATGAGAGAGAGAGAGAGATACCTCAAAAATAATAAAGGCACACTGTAAACACAAAATTTCCCAATTGCAGAAAATCAAACAATTGAAAAGAAATATGGTTTGCAAATATAAATTTGTATTGATGTATAATGAGTACTATCTCTATTTCGATTCTTTTACAAAAGAATACCCTCTGATTCTATCTTCTTTGAATTTGACTCAAACAAAAGATCTTCTTGACTTTGGTTGGAAGATGGATTGAACAATCTTCACAATAAATCTCTAGCTTTAAGCTTATTAGAGATTTATTGTTCTTCAAGTCTTCAAAGGTGAAGGCTCATAGGTTGAAATTCTTCGGGGCTTTAGAGGCTTGATCCGTTGAGTTTCAAATATTTGGGTTTGTTGAAGTTTATGGAGGCTTTTTAGCTTAATTCCAATAGAACTTTGATGAACTCGAACAAGAGATCTTCTTGACTTTGGTTGGAAGATGGATTGAACGGTCTTCACAACGAATCTCTAGCCTTGAGTTTGTTAGAGATTTGTTGTTCTTCAAGCCCTTTGAATGTTCTTCAAGTTCTTCAAAGATGTTTTAAGTTCTTCAAAGATTCTTGAGACAGAATTTCTCCAAAGCTTGGGCCTCTTGAAAACTTGGTCATGAAAATGAGAGGGGATGTCCTCTATTTATAGTGATTTCAGAGGATAAGCTTCACTATGAATTGGTATGCTTGAAAGTATATAGCAGACTTTTGATTGGCCCAGATTCTTCTTAGAGATAATTATCTCTATTTATCTATTTTGATAAATATCATATTTTGATAAAGATAACAATCAACAAAGATAAATAATTATTTTTAATTTATTTATTTAATAAAGATAATTATCTACCAATTTTTTTTATCTTTATTTTATTTATTTATTTATTTTAATAAAGATAATTACCCATAAATTTTGAATAGGAAATTTATCTTTATCTTGTGGGCCAAACGACACGTGGCAAATTTTGATATGCCAATGTGATGCTAATTTGGATGACACATGTCATCATCTAATTTAATTAATTTAATGACATTAATTTAGAATTTGCCACTAAACTTTGATGTGGCATTTTATAATTGGCTTAAAATTTTGCCTCTTACACACACATTTTTTACAGACCAAAATTCGTATATGTAAAGAAAATAAGTCGAAATACATAGTCAAGAGAAGAGTTCATGAATATTGCTAAACACATAGATAAGGGTGCAGGTGCCAGTGCCAATGGTTGGTAAAAAAACAATTTGTATTTTGACTAAATGAAAAAACACAAATTTTTTTTTTTTCAAAACATGAGTTACATTGATTGGTTGGCTACCTTCTAGAAATATAACATCATGCACATTGTGAGCAAATTAGCATTTAGTCTTAATGTTAAACAAAAAATACTAACCATTCAAAAAGTCATCAAAAGTTGCGACACAAATATAGTGATAATTCAACATTATGAAACACACCTAAACAAAAATCAAGAGTGATATGTAAAAGAAATTGATTACCCAAAATTTCAATAAAGAATCGATAAATTCCTCTGGGATTGTAAGCAATAATCAATAGTGGAATTGAATTCTTGATAGTTTGCACACCTTTGTCTTGCATATTCATTGGGCATTGGCTAAGTACAGAAATTTGGGAGGAAAAAAACTAAAGTGGAGAGAGAGAACTTACAGAAAAAATATAAAAGATTTGGATTAGCTATTGAAAATGGAACGGTGATTTGGATAGAATACTCTAACTCTGCATTTACGTTACAAAGAAACCGTTTTGCTTCCAAAATTCCAAATTTGGATGGAAGGATGTGAATAGTTGTAACTGAAGATAATAATTCATGTTGTATGGATAACAATTAAGATGATTTAGTATATGTAGTAGATTAGTAGCAGATGAATAGTCTTTTTTTTTTTTTTTTTTTGAGAAGGAGATGAATAGTCATCTTAATAGAGTGCATCAACATGTTTGCCCATGATCTATATTTATTAATTTTTTTTTTAAATAGAGAGAAATCATAAAGGGGGAAAAAAAATTTTAAAAGTATAATGTGGAGGATGAGGTGGCTTAACTGGAGCGTAGCAACATTAAATGCTACGCTTCAGTTTTTAGTAATATATAAATATAAAGTCATGAACCAATGACTAGCATTTACCAAAAACGAAAAACCAATGACTAGCTAGATGGTACGTGACCATTTTAACAGCAAAAATAAATAAGGGCTAATTATAACTTACCTACCTATCGTATGGCTAAAATTTAAGTTATCTACTTGTGGTTTAAAATTTGACACTTTACCCACCCGAGGTTAGCTTAGTTAGGATCCTGTAACCTACTTCTGTTAAAAATTGGGCTAAATATGTAATTTTGCTTCCATTTTATGTCTCTCTCTTCCAAAACATAAAAAATATAAAAGAACAAAGGAAAACAAGATTAAAAAGTGAGGGTTTAGTGAAAATTAAGAACAATAGCTACCTTCTGAATTCTGTAAGACCTGAATGGAATTGTACCCACTCGTTTAGAAAAAACTGTACAATGCATTTTGTAGAAATCTATATTCTGTACTATTGAGTCTATGACTAAAACAAAAAGAAAAGAAAAGGAAAAGAAAGTGAGAAAAAAAGAGGTGCCTCAAATCATTGAACACCACGTTATGGAACAGAACAAAAACTCCGAAATCAAAACACATATGGGTAAAGTAGAGATTGAAAGGCAGCTTTCTTCAAGAGCTTCATGTGGACTGTGGGGTATCAATTCTATCCCAACACATTTCCGTAATTTTGGAATGTGGTTAAAAATTCAGGTGCCCAGATTTGGAGCCTTCCAAACGAGCATAATGTGTTTGGATCTTTATAGGCTCCATTATCATACTATGGTGTCTATGCATTTAAAGTCCACTAAGTAGTAAAGGGAAATATTAAAAATGAGACTAATGTCTGTTTTTAATTTTTACTAAACCCTCACTCTTTGATCTTGTTTTACCTTATTCTTTTATGTTTTTTATGTTTTGGGAGGAGAGAGAGACATAAAATGAGCACAAAATTACACATATAGCTTATTTTTGTTTTTAATAGAAGTGGGTTATAAAATCCTAACTGAGCTATCCTCAAGTGGGTAAAATGTTAAATTTCAAATCACAGGTAAGCAACTTAAATTTCGGCCAAATCACAAGTGGGCAAGTTGCAATTAGCCTAATAAATAAATAACTAAAAGAATGGAACGTGACCAAGTTTTTTGTTTTTTAATTGTATCTCAATTATGTTGTTTGATATTGTTGAGATTTTTGTTTTGTTAACTGACAATTTAATTATTTAGTCCACATCTTTACTTGTTGGGCAGCCCATTATTCTTTTCTCTTCTTGCTTGGATTTTTGATCTATTTCCCGAGTTTTAAAAATAGGTCTAGACTCTCCTCTTTTCTCTTGTTTTAATTTTTTTTTTTTTTTAAATCCCTCTCCAGCTTTTCCCCACTTTAAAAAAGAAAAAGAAAATAAAAGGTACACCTATTTTCCAAGTCCGAGCTAAAAAAAAAAAAAAAACAAAGACCATACTTACACAGTGGTCTCATGCACACAACACATTGGATATCATGGTAATGAATCACAAATAGTCACGGAAGAAAAGACCGGCCATACTACAGTGTTTTTTTGGGTTAGGATAGGTAGGTTCCACATTTAATTATATCTGCGCACTTCCTAATGTTTTATAGTAGAGGCTAGTGTTTTTGTTTTGTGGTTTGGCATATCTTTATTTGAAGGGAATTACTAACAAATGATCTTAGGGCATTGATTAATAATCTATTTAAAGAAAGTTTTATGGGAAAAAAAAAAATTAATGTTTTAACAGTTTTTTTCATTTCTCATAAAAATTGTGTAAAAACTTTTCTAAAATAGATTATTAACCAATACCCTAAATGTACTTGTTAGCATGACCCTTATTTTAATGTGGTCGGTATGTTTTATTTTTTGAACATTGGAACTTGTTTGTTACTTTTGTAAGTCTATGTTTAGTAAAACATCCGTACTTGAGGGGGTTAAAAACAAGGACCAGCCATACAACTAGCTATATATATATATATATATATAGAAGCAATGGCTTATTACACTTGAAGTGGCAGCCCCATTCATGAGGAAAGACAAAAGCGTGCAGGTGTGTATATATATATATATATATATATATATATATATTGTTAGAGATATATTAGTCCAAGTCTAATTCTACTTTGTATATAAGCTAAGCCTCTTACTTGTGCTACAAGTCTATTAGTCTAAGGTTTAGTCTACTATATATACAAATGTTATGGTTTATTGTAACACAGGATTTGTACTACACTCTAATATATTATTGATATAGTCCTTTAAAGTTTCTTCCGTAGATATAGCACTTTAAACTGAACCACGTAACTCTCGTATGTTATTATGTTCTATACTTTATGCTTCTGTTTCCGCATTCATACTAACATATTCACCATGGTGTATCAATACTAATATTTAATACAACACACACACACATCTATATATATATATATATTTATATAAGAAAATCATTCATGCAAGTATTGATGGAGCATGGATTAGAGGGAATAACATAAGGGGAATTTGTTGTATACTATTTACCCTTTTACATTGTTGTTTTTTACTGCCCTGCATAATCATATTATGTATGTAAATGTGAGTTCTATTATGTATCTTTTGCTTTTGGGCCCATAATGGGATGGGCCAATCTCTTAAACGCAAGCAACTTTCACCCTTATAAAGTAACAGTTAGCTTGTTTTGATAATCAGTAGCAATTTGCTTATTTAATTCCCTCTCTCTCTCTCTCTCTCTCTCTCTCTCTCTCTCTCTCTCTCTCTCTCTCTCTCTGTGTTGGGTGTTTTAGGGTAGATGTTGGTCTTTCTCCTCCCACATACAAGACGTCCTCTACTTGCAGCCACCATCACTTTCAGATCAAGAGCTCCTTTCCTTTTCAAGGCCATCAAACATTATATATATATATGATTTCTTCACAAAATCATGCTACATGCTGTGATTTTAGATTAGTGTATTGGAGTAATTTCTAGCAGAATTGGCATTATGTTATTGGATTAAGGGATATGTAAGAGTGGCAAGTGCAATGACAGCATAAATTTTGCCTATCAAGCTAGGAATGCATAAAAAAAATGAACAAGAGCTACGATTTAGTGAGTTTACTATTGAAATGGATGCACAATGAGTTGGAAAATTATTAGGTACTCCCGGAGTATCTTAAATGCGTACTCCTACCTCTCACATGAATAATGGGCCCCACCGAATTTAATTAGTGAGACCCACCATTCATATGAGAGGAGAGAGTACGCATTTATGATGACTCTAGAAGTACACAATAATTTCCCCAGTGAGTTATAAATGTAGTTAATAGCAAGCGGCAAGTAGATGTGATTCTAGCAGGCGTAGTCCACACTATTGACATGTGGAAGAAGGAATTGAGGAGTTTGGAGGTTTAATCTCTTTATTAAAAGGATGAAAACAAAGTATCTCATATATTAGCATCATTTGAAGTGAAATTTAAAAAAAAAAAAAAAAAAGTTAAATTAAAATAATTTATTGTTTGGATCCAAGATTTTGCTAATTAAGTGGCGATATATAGCTCTTAAGGAGAATATATGCCAACTAGCCTTTGAGCACGCATGTGAGACTCTTTTATTTTTTTGAGTAAAAATTAATAATTTGCATCTATTATAATTTAGAAATAATTTTTTTATTTTTCAAACAAATAAAAATGATAAATTTTAGAGATAAACAATAACTGTAATCTCTTTTTTGAATGTAAAGAGAAAAAAAATCCTAAATTTTAGGAATTTTCTTTTTGAATTCAAAATAAAATTTTTTATTTGACATTTATGACCCTTTATTTCTAAATGAAGTTACCTTTCATTAATAAGGATATTTTTGAACCACATAAAAGTCCAGTTAAAAGAGGAGAATCCTCTTATATATAACTAGCCTCTGAGCACACGCGTGCTCTTCTATTTTTTTTAGGTAAAAGTTAATAATTTGCATCTATTATAATTTAGAAGAAAAAAAAAATCAAACAAATAAAAATGATAAAATTTAGAGATAAGCAATTACTGTAATTTCTTTTTTGAACGTGAAAGAAAAAAAATCCTAAATTTTAAGAGTTCTCTTTTTGAATTCAAAATAAAATTTGTTATTTGACATTTGTGACCCTATTTCTAAATTAAGTTACTCTTTATTAATGAGAGTATTTTTGAACCACATAAAAGTCCGGTTAAAAGAAAGGAATCCTTTTATATAGTATAAATATAGATGTAACCCAATTATTAATAATAATAATAATAAATAAAGAGTAATCATTAATTCAAATAATAATAATATAAGAAATACTTATTTTATTTCATTATATAAAAATTATAAACTAATTACTAATTTATGCATCATCAATTTTTTTTTTCTCGAAACAACATCATTCATTATTAATTACTCAATTATAAAATGAAACATTTATTAAGTTATCAGAATTTCCTAATCAAATTTATTACCATGTTAATTTGTAAATATTTATAATAATTTTATCATTTTTCTTAAATAAAAGGCTATTTGAAAATATTTATAAAAAAATAAATAAATAAATAAATAAAACCTCAATAACATAGTTGCAGACTAGGCTACATTGAATGGACGCGTGTCCCATCTGTGAAAGTTGGGCCTGGTCCGGCTGGGCTGATTGAAGCCACAATTTATGGAGAAGCCCATCCAAAAACCCGGCCTAGATGATTGGAACGCAAAAATTTTGAAAATTTGGTAATCCACATGAGCCCAGAAGGAGTGAATAATAGAATTATAGTGAAAACTGAAAAGATAAATAAATAATTAAAAGCATGGTCATCAGAGGGGCCACAAAAGTAAATCTCCAAGCTTTTTTTTTTTCCCTTTATTTGTTAACCCAAACTTCACGAATGCATCTTTAGTCGAATTTATAGTAATATATGGGATAAAATTGATATAATACAAGATCGATCAGTACCTATCTTATTCTATTTAGTGCATTATGATACTGATTGAAATTCAGAATAAGAAAATAAAATAAAATAAGTTAAATACAAATGTGTACAGATATAGATTTTAATGAATGACTAAACAATGAGTTTATATATATATATATATATATATATACACACATACACTAGCATGTAACTCGTGCAATACACATGATTTGTTAAATGTCATTAATATTATTTTTCTATTAAAAAAAAAAAAAGATGAAGTGCATTGAATTAAAGTAGTTTAGTCTGCATCTTTTTTTTGTTAAAAGATTTGAGTCGTGTTTTGGGTTTTCGAGGACTATTTCTTATTCTATTAGCAATAGTAATGTGTTATGATTTAAAATGGAGTAGAAATTTAGTATTTTAGAGACATTTGGCTCTTGAAAGATGTAAGAGAGGGAGAAATATTAGGTGTTTGTGTTTGATGGGAAGATGGACAACCTTTGTAGATAAGCAAGAGGAGGGTTAAAAGAAATCCCTTTAGAGATCAACAGGTATGAGAGAGAGAGAGAGAGAGAGAGAGAGAGAGAATTTTGAGGTTTTTAGGAATTGTGGATTAATGTTATGGATAATCTCTTTGTATTGTGAACTCAATAACTCACTTGACTTTAGAAAAAAAAAAAAAGATACGTAACACAGAATTGAAAATCCAATTGAAAATTTAATTGAATTTTCTCTAAACTTTGGCTTTAATTTTATATATATAGACTAGTATTATTTACATGCGATGCACGACTTGATGAATATTCATATGTAAGCTAATTTTTTTTTTTTATAATTAAAACTAAATTATTATATAAATAGTATTAATAAATTATAAAATAAGTAAATAACTAGTATTATTCCCGTATGATGCACGACTTGATGATGATTCATATGTAAGCTTTTTGAAACAAAATTATTAAATAAACAGTACGAACAAATTATAAAATAAGTAAATAATTTTTTTTAAACAATTGCTTTAAGTTCTAATTGTTTAGACTTTGGACTTTAATTTGAGGAAAAATGTATCATAATAAATAAAATTAAATTAATTTACTAATTAGTGGTTCTTAAAATATTGATAATAGACTTTTAGTTGGAGTAGAAGTTGTTGAGGGGAAAAATTCTGATGTCCCCAAATAGAATATGGGGTAGCCAAGCCGAAACTCAACGATGGGCCCTTGAAATAAAGCCCAAAGGCTATCGGTGTGGTGTAAGTCCGCCCAAGTAAGAGATAGAGGCTGCACCCTAACAAGAAGACAACAATAAAGCCTAATAAACATGTTAGTATTGTTAGTTTGTTATATTATTAGTCTTTTTATGGCGTCATAGTTCAAATCAGTCCTCTAGCGGTATGGTATTATCTCCAGCGGTAGAGGTAAAATTATACTAAAAGTCCAGCAGTCAATGATAAAATAAATTTAGGAAAGTGTTCACTCCTAGGGGTCCTTGTGTGTCTTGGTCAAGGGAATTTATAGTACTTTCAGCCATCATTACATCAATTGTGAGGAAAAATTCAATTGTTACAAATACATTATATTCTTCGTCATAATAATAAACAATGATTAAAGGCTCCGCAGTTACAAATAAAAGAGGAAAAATATGATGGAATGAAGGGAGAGAAAGATCCTTAGCTCAGTGCAGCAAGTATTAAACTAAGATTTTGGTGAGTGTATAATTATAAGGCATGAATGAGGTGAATGTGGGCTATTTTGAATGAGTGAGATGGGATTAACACTGAGATTGAAGTTTTTTGTGAGTAATGGGCTGTTTGTGACTAGTTGGAGGACATTTTGACCTGTGATTGTGTAAAGGAGGAAAAGAGTATCTGAGATTAGATGAGTGTGGGCTAAAGATAATGAGTGGTGAGCTTGAGGGAAGCTAAATCACGAGCAAAATAACAAACAAACCCAGAATTTCAAAGAGGGTAGCTAGGTTGGTCAGTTATGGGACGTTTATGGAGTAGGAATGTGTAAGCAAGGTGGTGAATGTTGGTGTTATGGTGACTATAGGCTGAGAAAGGTTGTGAGTGAGTTCTAGAGAGCTTGGGGAAGCTTAAAGAAAGCAAATAGGAGTTAAATTTCTGCAGAATGTAATCAATGACAGAAGTTCTTGGGGAGGCTTCCTCCTCCTTCTGGGCTGAGGTGTGCATGTATTTATAATGGAGCTTTAGGGAAGTATTGATTAACAAAAATCCAAAAACGCATGACTCATCAGGGGTGACGAATCAAGGTTTAACTTTCTTGGGATTTTTAATTAGAAGTAGGAAAATCCACTTTGAGGGGTTGTCTTGCTTCTTTGGGTAATGATGGGATTTTAGAACTTTTTGCATTAAATGCTAAGATTGCTGAGATTGTGTTTAGCCAATGAGATTAAGGCAAGTATCAAGAACGAATTCTAATACTGCAACTGAGATTTGGTCCCCAAGAAGTAAGATTCAACACCCCAAGCCAAGTGTCAAATTCTTAGTCATTTCAGGGGGTTCCGCTAGAGATCCCTTTATGTCCTCCAAACCACATGTTCCCAATTATTTCCCCTTTAGGATTCATGGGCTTGGCACATGAATTACGTCTTGAATGTTTTTAACATTTTTAGCATCAATTTGTTGAAATTTGAATAATTTGGTTTCAGCTCTCCTTCCGCTGGAAGTGCAGTTTTGGGGAAGATAATGAAATTTCATCATCCTTTGGACTTCAACTGATGTGACAACCCTTGGGCAATTAGTTGTAATGTTTGAAACAATAGGACAAGTTTCAAAATACCTTTGTAAGTAATATTTACTATGATGAATTTCATATTGCAAATAATGTTTCATGGTTTCTAATAATCACATCATAATTTAAATGATGAACTTGTGGGTTTGAATATTTACCAAGAGTTTTGATAATAAATATTATGGATGTTGTGATGTAAGATAGATAGTGAGCATGAGTTTAATATGAAATAAATAAATATCATGGGTCCAATAATCATAACTTTTCATGGGCTTTTATAAGATGATTGCCATGGGTTTTGAGAATAGATAATTCATACATTCCATGAGTTTGTAATATTACAGTAATATGTTTAAGAATCTAAAGTATTTGTTCATTATTGGACTTTTGAGTGAAATAATTGCGATGTAGTATTTTGCCAAGTATTGATAACCTTGGGCTTTCGATAAAATAGTGCCAAGTAATTAGCTTGGGTTTTTAATAGTGTCAACGTAAGTTGAGCCTTTGATATTACCAATGAGAATTGGGCTTTGATATTGTCAATGAGAATTTGGCTTTAAATATTGCCAGCGAGAATTGGACTTTAATATTGTCAATGAAAATTAGGCTTTGATGTTGCCAATGAAAATTAGGCTTTAATATTGTCAATGAGAATTGGGCTTTGGATAAATAAATTGCCATGAGTTTAAATCGTGGGCTTTGATTATGGATTTGAATTCCATTGATAAAATTGTTTTGCCATGGACTTGAATCATGGGCTTTTCAAATATTGCCAAGCATAAGTATTCTTGGACTTTAAATAGAATAGGGTGTGCTCATTGGGTTCAAATGGTCAGTTTTGAGCTTAGCTAAATAATGATAATAAAATTGGATAAAATATGAGTTTTTGGGCTTTTTGTGATAGTTTATATCATGACCCAGTTTAGATAATGAGATATGAAATATTTGTGATTAATGGAATAATAGAGCAAAAAATATTTGGGAAAACCCAATAACTCGTTAGTGGTATAAATATGTGGTACTCAAATAAAATTAGGTGTAAAAAAAAAAAAAGTACCCTAACAGAAGTCAAAAGGTTTTTTTTTTTAATTTTTTGAGAAAGAAAACGTGAGTTGTTTTATGGGATTTAAGTTTAGAATTTTTTATAATAAACTTTTCGTTTGAATAGAATTTTAAATTGTTGAAGTTTAAATGTATAAAATTAATTTACTAATTAGTTAAAATATTGATAATATACTTTTAGTTGGAGTAGAAGTCAAAGCATGGGTTTTTTTTTTTTTTTTGAGAAAGAAAATGTGGGTTATTGTTTGGGATTTAATTTTAGAATTTTTTTTATAATAGACTTTTATTTTGAATAGAATTTAAATGATAAAGTTTTACCTAAATTAAATAAGTAGTTGTTATATATTATCACTTAATTTGAGGAAATCTATATTAACAAATAATACAAAATTAATTTATTAATTAGTGAGAGTATCCACTTGGTGCAATTACAGCTTCTAAGCCCAAATTTTATTATATAATTTATTATTTTAATAAAATAAAATAAATTACTTTAAGTTATATGATAAATGCTGATGACTTTATCAGTATTTGTCTATTTTTTATTTTAAAATTTTCTTTGTGCTTAATTTGTGTTAATTTCTTAATATGAGATATGAAATGAGTTTGACCATTCCCTATTTGGGTTATGTTTAATCTATGTCTTAGCCAACACAAACATTAATAAACAAAATAGTTCATCAATATTGGCTTTTCCCTAAAGATAGTCTAATTAAAAAAATCAACACACTCACAAATTAAATACAATAAATTAACAAAACCCAAAATCAAAACATACAAAAAAGATTTCAAATTTTAAAAAAAAAAAAATTAAAACTTACATAAGAGAACCAAGAACTTAAATGAGTGTCTATTATTTTGCTTATTTATAATAAACTCCCGTGGCATAATATCTTGCACACAAATTCAAAATCAAAGAACAATAAGTAAGATGGATTTATTAGATTAAAACATAAGCATAAGTTGCATCTGGGAAAAAAAAAAGTGAAAAAAAAAATACAATAATGTGGGGTGTATTATGTGAGATTTAATTATAGGGATGACTTATTGGTTAAGAGGGATTGGATTGAAAAGTCATGACTGATATATATATAAATATATATATATATATATATATATATATATATATAAGTTCTAAAATTTTTAACAATAAACTATAAACTTTTAGTTGGAGTATAATTTAAATTTCTAAAACATAGATAACAAATTTTTATCTACATTAAATTATTGTTAAATCTAATCCCTTAATCAAGAGCTTTGTAGCTTAATATCCTAATAAAATACTAATTTATTAATAATTAATAAAATCTAAAATGCAACTTGAGGAAAAATAAAACGTGGGTTGTGTGGGAAAATTTTGATAATAGATATTTAGTGGGAGTAGAATTTAAATTTCTAAAACCTAGATGATAAAGTTTTATATAAATTAAATTATTATTAAATCTTATCCCTTAGCCAAAAACCTTATAGCATAATATACTAATTAATAAAATGTAAGATGCAACTTAAGGAAAACAAAACAAAAAACATGGTTTGTGTGGGATTTAAGTTTAGAAAATTTTTATAATACTTTTTAAATTAGAGTTTTTTTAAAATATTATCCCTTAATTTGAGGAATATATCGTAAAATATATATATATATATATATATATATATATATATATATATATATATATATATATATAAAATTTACTGATTAGTGAGAGTAGCCACTTGACGCAACTATGACTTCTAAGTCCAACTTTTATTATAGAGTTTTGTAGCTAATATCCTAATAAATTAAAATAATAATTTAATAATAATTAATAAAATGTAAGATGCAACTTGAGGGAAAAAAGCAAAAACAAAAATTCGGGTTGTATGAGAAAATTTTGATAATAGACTTTTAGTTGGAGTATAATTTTAAATTTTAAAACTTTAATGATAAATTTTTATCTAAATTAAATTATTGTTAAATCTTATCCCTTAATCAAGAGCCATGTAGCTTAATATCCTAATGAAATATTAATTTAATAATACTAATCAATAAAATGTAAGTTGCACCTTAAGGAAAAAAAAATGTGGGTTGTGTGGGATTTAATTTTAAAATTTTTTGATAATATTTTAAAAATTAGATAGTTGTTAAGTATTATCCCTTAATTTGAGGAAATATATCCTAATATATATATATATATATATAATTTACTAATTAGTGAGAGTAGTCACTTGGCACAACCATAACTTCTATGTCCATTTTTATTATATAATATATAAAATGATAATTTAGTAATAATTCTAAAAATCAAGATAATTGCATAATTATATTTTAAGCATTTTCCCCCAATTTTAAATTGTATTTTGAACTTTCAAACAACATCTCACTATGCTATCATATTAGTATTAAATTTAAAACAAAATGGTTTAGTTTTAAAATGCTAAATGCACCTGCATGTGTACGTAGGATCACACTTTTATGTGGATTAATCAAGTTTTTTAATTAGTCCAATTATGCCAATTCACAATTCTCAAACACAAACTATTTAAGCATATATCGAATGTAAAGTAATATTTCACCAATTGCACAAGATCAATCACAATGAAGATGGCGATATGTTAATGAAGTGAAAAATCCAAGGAAAAAAAATCACTACATGGAAACCATCCCAATAAAGTAAATTCAATATGATAAAAGAAGTTTTAAAATTAAGTAAAAACATTTTTCTAGACTTCCCAACCCACTGATAACTTATAGAGAAACCTTTCACTATATCAGAACCTTTGGATTCTTCAATCATATGAATTTTGTCCACAAATAACGCACCCATGATCATGATTGGAATTTTGCTGACTGACTTTAAGAACATCTTGAAAGTTTTGTTCACAGCAATAAGTCTATGGTAGGTACTATGACTTCAATTTCTTCACCCACTAATCTTCAAAATTACTTGGAGCTCTCTAGTTGTGAAATTGAGAAAAATTTTGTTACAGAACCCTAGCCACACAAACAAAGCTTTTTTCCCTCTAGAAACCCTCTCTAGGGTCACCCCATAACATCCCTTTTATATCCCATCAAGTATGACTTGAATTGGGCTTGAAACAGACAAATTATTGGGCTTTTCACATTGATTTCCTAGTCTTGACATATCAAGGTGGAGTCGAGGTAGCTCAACCGATTGAGGTTGCTATCGAGATTGGAGTTGAAGAAACAGATGCTTCACTCTCAAGGCTTGACTAATCAAGGTGGTATCAAGGTTGGGGTCGAGCTTATGATTGATAAGACAAGAACTTCTATTTTCTTGAACAGTTTTTATATGTTCAATTTGATTATCAATTACCATTTTAAGACACATCAAAACCCACACATTGGCATAAATTTGACACAATTTAACTTACAATTTGACACAGTTTCCCAACACTAAAACATATATACCTAACAATGATCTAATTTATATAAAAATTTCAATAGATTTAAGAAAGACAATAGTTTCAAAATAAAAAAAAAAAAAAAAAAAGATTTATAAGATAATAGAACCAGCTATAATATCAATAATAGTATTAAAATTTGCTTTAAATTTGGAGTATTTTTAGTGAAGTATAATACAAAAAAAAAAAAAATCAATATTGTATATTGTACTTTTTATTAAAAAAAAAAATGTACTCTTCAAAGTTTTTGAATTTCATATTATAGATGAGAATCTCTTAGACTCTTTTTTATATATATATATATATATATAATTATTTATACTAAGACCTGCAGATGAAGAACTTGGCCAGCTGGTAGTTACATTAAATTTTAAAAAATTTCGTTTGACAAATTATCCTTTTTTTTTTTTTTGGGAAAAACAAATTATCCTTTATTAATGTAAAGAAGTCTATTGGAAGCCTTAGACGTAGAAAAGATTAGTTAATGTAAGTCAAAGTTAGGTCTTATCTTCTGATGATTAATTAATATTAATTAATGGAATGGGTATTTTTCCACTAAACAAAAAAAAGCCCATGTTATTATTTTTCTCCCATTGGTTTTGACCACTGGGTGCGAGTCTGCGACAAATTGAAGGTGCTCACCAAATTAAATAAATACTACATCAAGATATTTTTTTTTAGGAAGAGTGGAGAAAAACTTAATTAAATCGTTTTAGACAAAGGAATGCGAAAACCATGGTTCCTTTGTAAGTCGGCAGAGAGAGAAAAGAGAGAGGTGTTTCTTTTTCTAAGAACACTCACGGTATAAAACAATATTTTTACACCTTGACCTAGTTTTGTACCTTTTTTTTGAGAACCGACCTAGTTTGTACTTTTTACTACTAGCCGACGTCCCGATTCATGCACAGTATATTTTGAAATATACGTCATAAATAATTACTTTATGGGTTCCAGCTCCGCATTGCCTATCTCTCACACTATCAATCTATCAAAAAAGGATTAATACTATAATAAACATGACTGATATTGCTTTAACAACTTAATAAGTAAATTTCTTTATTAAAATTTTGTCTTGCTTTTACAAGGTAACTATCCTGTATTCACTCTAACATCTTAGTATTCATTGTCGTTAGCTTTTGGCCTCTAGGGCATTCTGTCGCTTTTGTGAGATTTATATTCAAGGTTTGTTATTTATATATATACTATATATATATATGGTTTAAATTTGATTGTTAAGATAGGAGAAATTTGAATTATGGAAATTTCCATTGAAAATATCAAAAGTTTCAATTGAACTAATTGCAAGACTCATACAATTGTAGATATCTACAAACGCAGGTGACCTCTAGCCTCTAGGACAGTTTGAACATCCTCTTCTACATATATAAAATCAGAAAGTCAGTAAATTAAATGGTAACAAGGTATTTCCCTAATGTGAGTCCTACCAAATAAAAAAAATTTGATAAATGAAAGAAAAAAATATAAAAGTAACCCTACAATTTATTTTAATAATCTCTCTATATATCAGCTTATAAAACTAAAAATATGACATAAAACTGTAAAAAAAAAAAAAAAAAAAAAAAAAAAAACTGCCAAAAAATGTTTAAAAAAAAAGTGTTGTTAACAAGCACGTAATAGATATGCAAATGGATAGTACTACTCCCCCAGATAAGTGTATTTCACCTCTTTGTCTTATTGTGTACTCTTGATCGTTTCTTGTCAGTTTGCTCATGCATTAATTCCCTATTACAGATCGAACAAAATATTTTATATATATATACATATATTTATTTATTTATTTATTTATTTATTTATTTTGTGACTGTTTCATACATGCATATACCATATTACATGGATTGAGGCCTATCTCCTATGATGTGCCCATTTGAATGCATAATCTAATCTTATCTGATCTTTTAAGTTTCAGAGCTGCGTCACTGCCACCCGGTGTTTAGGGCAGTTGTCCTACTCCTATATATGATATGTGCTATTCTTTGTGCTCAACAAGAAAAGCCTTTTTATAATAGAGAGAGAGAGAAAGAAAATAATAATGATAATAATAACAACAGCAACAAAGGCTTTTTTAAGTGTCAGCACAGATGGTATATTAGCACTTGTATCCTTCGCATGCGTAGTTATACTGTTATAGAGATTTGAGTTCCGACAAAGGTTTTATGGCTAAGAAGAAGGCAACATATATTAATCCACTATTTAATTTTTTTGGAATTGTATATTAATCCACTATATATTATATATTTTATCTATGGAAAAGTCGTATTCATCAATAATTTAAAACGCAGCTAGCACCAGACAAGCCTCTTGCCCCAAGGTCGGGGAGTATAATAAATCAAAAAAATGAGAAACCAAACAAAATACATTATTTTAGATTATTATCTTTGTTTTGGCATAGTTGTAGCAGTCATTAATTTACGTAAGTCCATATGGTTACTGAATAAGGGGCGGAGCTGTGTTGAAGGGTGGCCCCCAAATATTTTGATTTTTAAAAATATATATAATTATTTTAATGTTTTCAAAGTGTAGTCTATAAAAAATTAAAAATAAGAGTTAGCCTCCCCAAATATTTAAATTAGTCCAATGATGCTCTTAAAAAATAATTGGTCTAATAGTTATAAAAATATAACTTTATTTTTCGCAATTCTCTTTTTATTGTAAAATGTATTCTTATATCTGTTAAATATTTAATAAAGTTTGACATCAAACATGTTTAAATCTATCTTTTTTAACTTGTTATGTGGCAATTAACAAGTCATTGACTCATTAAAAAAATCTTATCACTAAAACTATACATGAAATGTGTCTTTAGTTGCCACATAATAGGTTAGAGCAAGATAGTTTCAAATATGTCTGGAGATTAATTTATTCCTTCAAGTTTTGGATCATTCATGTTCTTAAAAATTTCATTAGTTCAATTGAAAGATTTTTTACTTACTTTAGTATAAAATTTGATAATTTGTATTTAAAATGAAACTTTCTAAGAATTTCACTATGAAAATGGACAAAATAAATTTTATTTTATGAAAGATCGCCATCAAACATAATTTTGATTGAAAATACTGAGCTTTTTTTTTTTTTTTTTTTGGGTTGGGTGTGTATATATAACTTATCAAATAAAAAAGTAGGTATATATATATGTGTGTGTATAAAATAAAAAAACGAGTGTGTGTATATATATATATGTATGTATGTGGGGTTGTCTTGATAAATATAATAGTATCGCAACTTGGCCCTCCAACCAAAAATTTCTAGCTCTGCCTTTGTGAATATGACAAGAGAACTAGATTCTAGAAGCACCGACAACTATACAGCAGTTGGTCGAATTGGCATATATAACATGAAATCCACAATTGTGCCATGAATTCATGCAATGTAAGTTTTTTTAAGCTTTTTTACGGTAGCTTATGAACTAGAGACAAAGCAGTTCATTAAGAAAATCTAAGAAGAAGTAACGGATAAATATATACTACACGGGTCCTTCAAAACTATAACATAAATCGTTATTTTATGGTTATATTAGTAAGCAATGATCACTACTCTATTACAATAGAAACTCCGCACAAAATGAAAATTTTTAAAGTTTCATAGCTTAAATTTCTTTTAATAATGCACAGAAAAGAGCTATACTTCATCAATGTTTTCTTTTCTTTTTTTTCTTTCTCAGACCATTCACTAATGCTGTTCTGTTTAGTTGGAAATCTATGGTCCCATGGCATACAATGATTACTATTATTGCACAAACTATTGCTAAAAGTAAGGCTACCTACGCATGCTACGTGGTATCTAGAAGAGAATTTTTTTTTTTTGAAGGGTCTAGAAGAGAATTATTACTATCAAAGCAAGAAGAGAATTAATTATTACTAAGCCACCTAGTTGCTTTCAAATTTTTTCAAATTGACAGCATCCAATAATCTACATTAAGCAAGGTACACAGCTAGTACACGTAGGATGAAGGGTTGGGAAAGAAACCAATTGCCTTAACAGGTTAATTTAGATAACAACTAGTCTTTGCTACCCTTTAATCATATTTGGTTGTTTAAAAAAAACCATACGGGCCAGATTGGCAAATCAAGAACTGTATCCTTGAACATGTTTTTGGTTAATAGACCAGCATTGAGTAGAAATGTGTTCAGCCTTTTCTTTTATTGTATTTAATATGATTCTTCAAAAACGGTTAAATTGATGTTCATAATTTTGCTTCACAAGTTAGTATAACCCTCATTTTGGATCTATGTTTATATTATTTTTTGAATGGTGGATATATATATATATATATATATATATATATATATATATAATTATGATGAAAGGAAAACAAAATTATATATGTACAAGCATAAGAAATTGATGGCATAAGCAATTTAATATATATTTTTTCTTTGTCATGATCTCGGAGGAGGTTAAAAAGAAAGGGTGGCGATTCATAAATTCATTGATCTTATATTATGTGACCAAAAAAGACTAATTACTACTTGGACTTTATATAACCAAAAAGTTTGTTTACTCTCAAACTTTCATTTAAAATTTTGTTGAAATGGGTGCACAAACATAGTAAAACATGATAAAGAAATTTCTGATCAAACATCACTACACAGGAGATCACATAAATTACCACACGGGGGGTGTGATTTGGTGGTAAGAGTTCCTGTTTTGCACTCAAAGAGAAGTAGTTCGAGCGATAACCCCAACAAGAACCTTGTGATACACGTGATATTATTCATTGCCATCACGTGATGTAGAATCGATGAGCTCATATCGAAGACCCCCTTTTTTCATTAAGCAAAAAAAAAAAAAAGACTTTTGACCCATGACACAAATTAACTATACTTTGTGATGAAATCTGAGTCATTTTAGTCTTGTAGATTCAAAAGTGTAAGTTACATATTTTGAACTTGTTAGTAAAAATTAAATAAATAAATAAATAAAAAGGAACACGATATCTTCTACAGTGAGATGATATATGATTTGGACCTAATCGACTTTATTATTGAGAGAGGATATCTGAGCTAGATAATTTAGCTTGTTTTAGAGAGGGGTTTTGCTATGGCCTACGGGTTTTGAGTCGGTGGTTGCTACCATACATGGTACATACTTTAGTGGAAAATCGTCAAAAGCGGTCGACTTCGTGCCTTCCTCAGCGCGTCGCTTTCTGTCGTTCCCGCGTTACATTAGCTTGGAACCCACTTCCTTCATTTAAAGAAAGTGGGACCTACTCTTTGTTTTGGTTTTTTGGGGTAAGGTAGGACTAGGACTAGTACTATTCCATGTGTCATTTAATCCAAATCTTTAAATGGTTCGTTAGCCTTGTTGGTTCCATTGACTAAATTGTCCTCGAGGGAATATAACCTCAAAAAATAAATAATAATAATAAATTGTATGTTCCTTATATATGAGCAGAAACATTATTTTTGAAAACAACAAATTTTATCTCTAATGTAATTTTTTTTTTTAAATCAATTATGTGACGATTTATAAAATCATCTATGTTTATTTTTTAGTTGCATGAAAATTTAATGAATTATGTTATTTAAAAGAAAAAAGAATAAACACACTTGATTTAAAATTTTGATATATAAC
Organism: Quercus agrifolia; assembly: GCA_029955455.1. NCBI lineage: Eukaryota > Viridiplantae > Streptophyta > Magnoliopsida > Fagales > Fagaceae > Quercus > Quercus agrifolia. The sequence goes on along the minus strand of JARQAD010000004.1, from coordinate 45,759,380 downwards.
TATAATTTTCAAGATCGAGAGTCAGATGGTAGGATTATGCAATCCTACTAAACCAAAATGACTCAGATTGCAGTAGGATTTTGCATTTTCAAGATCAAATGTAAGATCAGTAGGATCATGTGGTATTGGATTGTAACCTGCAATCCTAAACGATCCTACTAAAAATCTAAATTTGCTTTAATTTGTCTTAAAGAAAAAACTCAATCAACCCAATGAATAAAAATGTGTTTCTCTCTCACTTAGCTCTCGAACCCAAGACATTATACTCATTATAAAAATGAGTTAATATGCCTTATATTATTGAAAAAGTTACTTACTTTAAATTAAAAACTTGTTCTTGAACCCTAAAATCAACTAAACGACACTAACATTCTCTCCATTCTCTCCAACCGGATTTTGCTTTTAGATTTTATATTATAGTTAGCTACTTCAGCTAGTTGCCATTTGCAAATTGATTTTGGATTTTGAATTTGGAACTTAGAACTTGGAAAATATTTTCCAAATGTGTTGATGATAGTTATTTTGGCACTTGATGACTAATTAAACATTTGATGAATTTTTTGGATAAATTGGGTTAAAATTTAAATATATTTGTTTCATTAGTATAGAGTATAGACATAACCATAGGTCACAAAACAACTAATGATATAAAGATGATATCATATTGATGCAAATTTTCTTCTCAAAAAATATTGATGCAAATCTTTGATTTTTATGGATGAATTCATACTTTATGAGATTATTAAATATACAAAGTCATTACCAATGTGTTTTTTTTTTTTTTTTTTCTCTTAAAAAAAAGATCTTACGATCCACAATCCAATTCTACGATTCACAATTCCATTAACCTCCCACAATCTTATGTAGGATCCCGATTTTGATAACTTCATATATAATGGATTGAATGAGACCCGGAAAACTTTGTAAATTGTTGGACGAAAATTGTATAAAATCATATAGTCTACTTTCCATGGAATACTAATCAATTGAAGCCACATTACAAATTTAATTAAGTATTACTTTAATCACACTGTGTGACTATGATCAGTGATATGACATGATTTTTTTTTTCAATATATCAAAAGATTTTAAATTTCAAAAAACAACCGATTGTCAATTAGAGTATTTTAAGAAATCAGATAAATTTCAAAATTAATAGAGTATTCTAAGGTGGAAAATTGGTATAATATGTGATGAGGTTAGGGGATTTTTTTTTATAAATATTTTTGGTATTAATTTGCCCATTTCAAGTTAAATGCCTTTACCTTCTTAAAAAATAGTGCCTTCTCTTCCCTAATATAGCCTCTTTCGAATTTTACAACCACCAATCAAAGTAAATGGTCCAAGATTTGTGGGGGGCGTCAACCTTGTAATTTTGACCCTTGAACAGTAAGCCAATTAGCCCAGTATGAAGTATGAAACAAGAAAGGCTTTACCAAATTGAACCAATTGACAAGTTTATATGTTAACATACACTTTAATAAAGGAAAGGACAAGTTAGTCTTAGGGGCTTAACAAGAAGAAGCACGTTGACAAAAGTGAAGTGAGCATCTAAGCACTATTTTTGTAAGCATTTAAAGCAAAGTCTAAGGGTAGTTGGGTCACTGAAAAATAAAGGAAAGCTTGGGTCCATGCAGTGGCAAATATGGAAGATTGAACTTTTGGACTTTGGTGAGAGATACGTTTAACTTTGTGACCCGTTATCAAGGGAACAGAGGAGCCACGGTGATGACTGGTGTAGTGAGTGCTTTGACAAAAAGTCGGAATTAAAAGCTTCAATTACATCAATCCCGATGGCGTTTCATGTACGGTCTTGATATTTTAACCCCATTCCATGATTGGCGGAGCCTATTATGCTCAAATTTTCTAGTGCCATTTAACAGTTTGTGTGGATGGTAGAATAAGAACATGAGAAGTTGAGGTTGTATGCAAATTCTTTTTTTTTTTTTTGAAAGCAGGTTTTATGCAAATTCATGTGCTTGAAATTAACTATTGAATTATATGGGCATGTGTTATGACAGAGGTGAGGCTTATGTCTTGTGTATAGAAATATAAAGTTGGATACCGGACTGATAAATGGTTATTTTAAAATACGTATTAATTTGGTGTCGCTTTTAGTGCCAAAAAAAAAAAAAAAAAAAAACTTGAGGGAAGCTAAACTCTTATGATAAACTTTGTAATGGTATTGTATATGAAGTTTGAATTCTAATAAGCTCCTTGGTTGCAACTCTGCAATGGAACTCGTAAATTATCAATAACAAAGAATTAACCATGGGTAAAATACTTTCAACATTATAAATTTATAAAGTAGTTTTTATTTACAATGGGGAGTAGGGATTTGAACTTTTTATATCTTCACAGGAAATATTAAGATGTCTCAATTATTTGAGCTATAAGGTTTTTGGCAAAACAAACATATTTTTTTTCAAGAATCTTAATCAAACTAAAATAAAGAGTATGAATTGGGAAGTCAATAAATTTTTTTGACAAGATTTTATCTCTAGGCTGAAGAACCCTTCAAATTTGTGGATGCCTTCTATGCTGACAATTAGTAATTTTGCCTCCAATTAAAAAGAAAAGGGGGAAAAAAAAGTAGAACATGCAAGTAAATTACACGAAAGATTATGTATTACCAAAAACAAAAAGTCTCATTCATGGGATCTTACTTTGAACTTGGGTTGATTCCTAAAACAGAAGTTTCACTTTCACCGTCATTTTGATGAAAACTTAACATAAATTGGACTCCGTATTTCGTAAGAAGCTACATAAAGATGCTTAATATAATTAGTAGCTACATAATAAGCTAAAGTCACTTCCATTAAAATAAATCTTACCTTATTTTGAACTCCAAAAAGTCAAATATTACACACTTTCAACTCGTTCAAATATTGACCCTTTAAAATATCACATTCATACGAAACTACAAAACCTATATTTTATTTTCATAAAACTAATTAACAATGTACGTTGGCTCACTCAACCAAATTTTTTTTTTCTTTTTTGATGGGAACTAATGTTATTCTCATATTGTGAATTTGTGACAACCGAGTCTGTGCAACATTGGTCTTCCCTGCTCAAACCAATCAATCTTTGTATATTAATTTAAAGCAATTTTTATTTTGAAAAAAATAATTCAATTTTAATTTTTTAGTTTTAAAAATATAAATATTTAAAGGAACATGATTTAAATAATTGGTTCGTTCATGGTTTGCATAAATTTTGTTTTTCGTTTGAACATTAAATATTTGTTTTTTGTTCTTATACTTTAAAATAAAAAAAATCTTTTAATAGTTTAGGAATGAAGATAAAGAAGAATTTTTTTAATAATAATTTATGAATGAAAAAAAAATTATTTGAAGATTGATAAGTGTAACATTTGTAATAATTTAATGATGAAAAATGAATTTTTAAAATTTAAGGATGAAAAATAAAATTTATGTAAATCTTAATAAAGAAAACAATATTTTATCCATAATAATTTGTCTCTTAAAAAGAAAACATAAGTTTTTTTTTTTGAGAATCAACATAAGTTTTAAGTACTGCTGCCTTTATAAACTTTCAAGCATTTAATAAATCGGAATAAAATAAAGAATATGAGTGTAGGGTCACGATTTGTTGCCCCAGCTCAATATGATTAGGATAAAGGCCCAATGAGTCCAGTACAATAAATTTGTAAAAAATAGATGAAAAAGTTAAGCTCTTCGCGAATGAAATAACAGCTAGGAAAGATTTGAACTATGAACAAGTATAGAAACATACTCAATACTTAATGAAATAATTGTCCAAGGAGGTGAATTATTATTGAATTCACTGTTTATGAAAGTTAATACTACAGTGATTCTTTTTTCTCTTCTCTTTTCCAATTTTCTTCGATCCTTTTCTTATGGGCAGTCTTTTACCTTATATAGTTTCCTTTTTAATCATCTTGACCGTCCACTTGTTAATCATCCAAATCTTCACTCAAGTATCCGTCCCATCAGTCATCTTCTCTAGGATGGTAGTGGTTGAAAATACACTGTTCAGGAGTCTTCTCCACATAAATGGGACTAGAAAAGTTGTTGCAGTGCTTTGAATGCGGCGGTAACAGTTTTTCTCTTAGATATTTCTGCATTTTTTTCCTCTCCGTACGTACCTGAAGTTTATCCCTATTGCTGGAGATTCATGTAAGGTTGCCTAAGTTACCTAAGTACTTGCTTAACCGACATTCATTTTATCCAAGTAATATAACCTTCTCGGACTGTACTTTTCCACCTTTTTCTATATGTGATCCCCCATTCCAGGACCCATCTACTAGTTTACTCCTCCTTGGATGTATCCACATTATTAAATAAGACATAAGGCCCAGTATACAAATTTGGACCCTCATCCCCACAATGAGTATATTGGGATTTGGGAAGTTAATAAATTTGTTTGACAAGATTTAGGCCCGTTTGATAGAGTTGTTAAACAACTCATTTTCAGTTTTTAAATAATATTACACACATTTTCATATATTTTTTCACCCATACATATTTCAAAAAACTACAAACAACATTACTCAAACTCCTCTATCAAACAAGCCCTTAATCTCCCAAATAAATGAAGAACCTTCAAATTTGTGGATGCCTTGTACAAGGGTTTTTTGCTTATGATTTCCATCTACATATGCCGACAATTAATATACTAATACTGCCACCCAATTAAAAAGAAAAAAAAAAAGAAAAAGAAAAGAAGCAGAATAAGAAAAATACGCAAAAGAATAAAGAATATATATATATATATATATATATATATATATATATATATAATACCATTTAGAAAAGAAAAAAAAAAAAAAAAAAAAGTCCCATTCAAGCTGAGACTGACTTTGTAATTGGAAAGACATGCATGGTATAAATTCTTTGTTGATTCTAAAAACACAAGTTTCACCATCATATTCTGCTGAAACTTAGCATAAATTGGATGCTCGATCAGTTCAATTAATAACTACATTACATAATTCGTAAAGTCATTTCCATTAGAAAATACAAAAAAAAAAAATCTTTACCTTATTTTGAATTCGGAAAGTCAAATATTACACACTTCCAACTGGTTCAAAATACTGACCCCTTAAAACATCACATCCACACGAAACTACAAAACGTACACATTTTATTTTCATTAAAAAAAATATATATATATATATATATATTTAATCTAGTATCGTGAATTTGTAACTACCGAGTCAGTGTAACATCGGCCCTTCCTTGGTCAAATTAACCAATCAATATTATGTATTTTTTAATATATATTTTTTGTTTCCTAATTAAAAACCGGCAACAAATTTGAAAAAATCCCAAGTTTTGATTGAGAAATAAAGTCTTGATTGGCTGGAGTTACCTACAAAAAGTACATGTACCACCTAATTTCTTTGGCATTTCAAAGACCAGAACTTTACCATCATAAAATCAAAGACCCCTAGATTTGAAAATTGATATCCATACTTGTCATAAAAAGTTTTTAAAAGAAAGAAAGGGTCAAGTAACCGGGTTAGCAGGTGAACCGGTAAACATTCCTTAAAATCAGTTATCACCCACCCCACCCCGTACACCATCACAAAACACACTTAAACACAATACATAAAAGCACAATCGCACTTCCCAACACTCTCTCATACTCCGTACAAATTCACACCCAACTCTCTCTCACACTTTTTTTTCTATATACATTATTTACAGGTCCTGGAGCTTTTTTTTTGGCTTTGCTCCGTAACTTTCCAAAAAATCACAAAGCGACGACGAGTAAAAGCGCGTGAAATGTGCTGTATTTGAGCACTTTGGAATCGTCGTGGTGTTGTGTTCAATGTTCATCATCAACTTAGTGTGCAACTGACTGCTTAGTACCAGAACTGAGCTGACACTTGCAGATTTATTACTGTGACCCAGTTCTCCTCTCTCTCACAGAATAAATGAGTTTCGGGGTTGTTTGATTCTGAAATAAAGAAAAGAGTCTGGGAACTGTACTGCCTGGTTGCTACTCTGTACTCTTTTCTTTCTTTCCGTGTTGGAATTGGTAAAAAGTTTTTCTGGATCTGAAGCCCCTCTTACCTGATTCTGATTCTGAAGCTTCATTATTTGTAAGTAAAAATAACCACCAATGTTTTCAATATGGTACTGACACAAATTAATTGAAACATGTGTTACATACGGCATTTCTGTTTAATTTTCACCCACTCAATTTAAATACTCACCAGACCCAATCACGCACAATACTAATGATTTTTTTTTTTTTGGTTACGGTTTTCAGATTTTTGAAGAAACTAGAGAAAGAGAGAAATGGGTAAAACAACGACGAGCAGAGACTGGACTCAGATCTACGCGATCTACGGTGTAGACCAGTGGCAAACGCTACTTTTCCTACTCTTCCATGCACTGCTCTTTACTATTCTCTCCGTACTCTACTTAATCTACTTCGACGCAATGGGTGCTTTCTTCGAGTCCTTGTTTTCCGTCACCGGCGTAACTCTCCCAGTTGGCGCTGCCAGATTCGCCGCTGGCTTCACCGGCTCCGTAACTGCTATCTCCGCCGTGTGCCTCTTCTTCGCCGCCGCGAACTTCTTCTACTCGGCCGTCCCGCTCCACCACGACATGGCGCTCCGGATGGTCAGCGCGGTCAGCGACTGGTCAACAGTCAAACACGCCCTCGACCTGGGCTGCGGCCGCGGAATCCTCCTGAACGCCGTGGCAACGCAGCTGAAGAAAGAGGGGAGTTCGGGTCGGGTCGTCGGGTTGGACCGGAACAAGACGACGACGTTGAAGACGCTACGCACCGCGAAGATTGAGGGAGTGGGAGAGTACGTGACGTGCAGAGAAGGCGACGTCCGGAGCTTGCCGTTCGGCGATAACTACTTCGACGTGGTGGTATCGGGAGTGTTCGTGCACACGGTGGGGAAGGAGTACGGGAAGAGGACGGTGGAGGCGGCGGCGGAGAGAACCAGAGTGGTGGGTGAAGTGGTGAGAGTGTTGAAGCCAGGTGGGGTCGGAGTCGTGTGGGACCTACTTCACGTGCCGGAGTACGTGCGCCGACTCCAAGAGCTGAAAATGGAGGACATTCGGGTCTCCAAGCGGGTCACCGCTTTTATGGTCAGTAGCCATATCGTTTCGTTTCGGAAGCCCAGTCAGCACATCGTTGGCTCCGGCGAGGTCAGGCTCGAATGGCGTTGCTGACGTGGCACTGCCAATTTTACATACTTATTATATATATAATAATTATATTATTATATTATCTTATACATCAAAGAGAGAGGAAGATGCTGACGTGGAAATTATATGCTATGTTTGGGAAAAAAAAAAATGAAAGGAAAGAAGAGAAGTGAGGTTTATTACAGAAGTAAAAAAATAAGGTATGTTGTTGATACAGAAGTTTTATGTTCTGGGGAGGCGAAGCTGACCTAGATAGATATACTTTTTTATATATGGGAAAATGTAGTTTGTTTTACCCTATGTTACGGTTATCAATTTGAGAATTGGTGCCTCTTGAATTTGAATTTTTGTAAAAAAGTTATTATGGTATAATATTATTGATATGTATATTAACCTTTGATGATGTTAAGTTTTTAAATTTTGATCATTTTGTGTATTTGGTTGGATGGATTGCGTTGTCAAATGGGAATTTTTTTTTTTTGAGAAACCAAATTGTCAAATGGGAATTGATGCTACGTTTTGTTCAAGAATTTGAATCTGTAAAAAGTTTTTTTTTTTTTTTTTTTTTTTGAGAAGAAATCTGTAAAAAGTTAATGACAATACATTGATAGTATAGCATATCTGGGGTTTTACGGAGCTGGATGCATTGATAAAAAGTTGCGGAAAATTTCACCAAATAAATTGATTTTGTCAAAAGAAAAAATCTATAAAGGTATAATAAAAATAAAATATGGCATGTTTGGTTAGGGAGCACTGATTTATGATGGGCTATAATAACAATGGATGAAGGTGCGAACAAATGTGTCGATTTTGGGTTTTGAAGCATAATAAAACTGTCGCTGTCTAGTTTCCTTTTGGTGTTCATTTGGCTCCATGTGATGTTGCTCCCTGCTAAAAGTATAAACCAAACAGTGGTGATATTTGAAAAGATGGTGATATATTTAGATGGGTGGGTTACAACTATGTGGAGGTAGTGACCTGATAGGGTTGATGTAGGGCATGGCTTTTGTCAAGTCTTTATCCTGTATATTTTTTTATCCTGATATATGGCTATATGCAAAATGCTGAGTTGCGCTGTGGAAAAATGAGTTACTGTAAGATAAGATAAGATATTCTTTTTTTTAATTTTTTTTAGATTAGTTTTAAGATGTTCTAATACAGGGTCATGATGTAAATTTAGTCAAAAATGTCGATGGTTGGAGATTACTTGCATAAATCTAAGATGATAAGACATTTATTAGCTGGAATATCTTTTGTTCTTTATTGAAAAATACTTTTTATTTTTATTTTTTTGTTTTCCTTGATTAATTTTATTTTAAAATTAGGTTATTTAAAGTCATAAACCGATAAGCATCTCTCTTTTAAGTCATTGATATCATATCTATAAGCAGGGGGTCCGCATTCACTATTAAGCCTACGCCCAACCATTCCTTTCAAGCTTGATCCCGCCCTTAGACTCGTTATGTTGTTCGACTGAACTCGTTGGCTCCGCGTTCTATTCAATCGAAACACGGTTCAAGAACCGTCTCTCAAACCAAAAAAAAAACCACACTCAAATAATTCTAAAAAAAAATTCTCAAGTAAATATATGCACATCCTGGGGATTCAAATCTCTACTATCATGCATTGTCCCATACCTTTAGGGAATGAAAGTGTATTTTTTATTTATTTATAATTTGATATATATATATATATATATATTTTTTTTTTTATAAAGAGATAATTTTGATAGTTGAAAGTATTATTTATTGTACAAATAAATGAAATTATTCAATGTACTTAGTGTATTACCTAATTTTCTCACATAAGAATAGATCACACTTGTGATAGTTGTGTATCTCATCATCGTAGTCTAAAGTTATATAGATGGTATTGGTACATTAATTTTTTATATAAGAATACTTATTAATAAATAAATAAATAAAATTGAAACGAAATCATGGAAAGACAAAAGCATATTTAATAACACATGCAATAAAAAATATAAAAATAATTGTACACTTGAATTAGTGCACATAATTAAATATTTCTCAATTCACTTAAGTAATTGGTATATATTCTTGATTATCCTCTCTTTTTAATAACATGTTATATATAATTGAAGTTACATTCCCAAATATTACATAGTAAGTATTTATCCATAGGATGTAAGATAATTTTTACAAAATGTTTCAAAATACAAATTTTTTTTGAACTCATGTGGAAGGCATACAAAGTAAAGGTCAAATATAAATTTTAGAAGGCATGAGCTTAAAGTAGCATGTGCTACTTTATAAAAGACATCATCATGATCTTTAATGGATTTACAATATCCAATTACTGATTTTGGACCACTTGGGTTTTGAATTTGATCATCACTTCAGTTACTGATGGCTTTTCTTGCTTGGATACCATGTAAAGATAATAATAATAATAATTAAAAAAAGTTACTTGAAATCTTTTACTTTGGTTTTTCTGATACTTAAATGGTGGTTCAATTAGCTAAAAGAAACGAAGAAAAAGTGTCCATGTGAAGGGAAGGTCATCATAATTAGAGTTGCACATTAAACTAAGCACTTAAGATTTAACAAAACCAGAATATAAGAATCTTCTTCTATAATCCATAGGGGAATATTATGATTCCCCTATGGATTTTTATCTTTGATATTCCATTCATCAGAGTAAGAAAATTCTGAAAATCCGCAGTTAGCGCTGCATATATAAAAAGTTTATTAAATTTTAAATCCTTAACGATCGAGGTCCATCCCTCATAGTCGTGGCATATGGTTTGGTCTGAAACTTATTAATTGCACCATGTGCCTATCCATCTCAAACGTACAAGCATAATAAAAGAGTCCAACCATCTTAGGAATTAGGAACCCATTCTTTTTAGGCTATATAATGTTTTTGTCCTAAATTCACTACTACTAATTTTCTGGGCTGGATTGGAGATCTAATTAATGTTTGTTCATTCAATTCAGAACTAATTTATATTTAAGTTTGTAACTTAATCAAGCCTCTCCTTTTTGTTCAGGAGAAAGATTATGAAGCATCAAGCATGAGAAAATATACTTTTAAAAAGCCGTATATTATTATTGTCCAAACGTAAATGGATGAATTTTTCATGGCTTTCAATTGAATTTAAAAGTTAAAGCCCTTAGTTTTCTAAACATGCCAAGATGGATAATGATATATTTTTTTTGTAAGATTAAAAAAGTATGAGGGGGGTCAATTTGATTGTACATTTATCAACTTATTCTCCCGTAGTTTCTGTTGTTTATTAGATAAATTTACTTCAATGTAGCATCAATATCATGTCACCTTTCTAGAAAATTTGAATTTTTTTTTCATTGAGTTTTGTAAATTATAACTCATCTGACACTTTCTGATATTTTTAATAGCTCAATCATTATTTTAATTATCAAATTATATATATATAATTGCCGGAAAGACTAAAATTTCAGTGACATTTCTTTGGTGTATTTCTTTTCTCCAAGTTGAAGAGTCACTTGAGCTATCCTTGGGTCTTGAACGACCTTTGAAAGTGAAAAACAATCCAAAGATGATAAATTCTTCAAAATTAAAAAATAATAATAATAATTTTTTTTAAAAAAATCTGTTTTATGAATAAAATTGATTTTCCAATAGAGACCTTTTGTTCCCTCAAGCCTAGTCAGCATCTAATGGAACCGAGGGAGGTGAGGCTGCGTTGGAGCTGCTCATTTAACCATATATTAGTACTAAAGAAAAAACAAAAACAAAAGAAGAGCCTATCAACTATCAGGGACAAAAATGAAAAAGTGAGGGAAAATTATACATAAAACTAAAATGTTGCTGTTTTAGGGTTCTCGAATCTCGGGAGGCAATAGCCAAACCAGACACTTTGTTGAAAATTTAAGTACAGTTGGGAATTGATCGATGCCTAACTCTATCCCAAAATATGAGAATTTGTCAGAATTATGGAATTTAAGTTGATTTAATTTTGAGTTTCCATAACTTATCTATAGCTATGGGTTTTGTTTGATCATAGAAAATTTCCAGGATGTTTGGCACAATATTTTACTAAAGAGTGGTGGAATTTTAATCCCAGTCACATACCATTAAGCATAGCATTGTTTATTAGTTTAAATAATTTTGATGTTGCACGTCTTGAAGAAAAGACAATAGCAATAATATATGAAAAGAAGGTGATATTTTGGCAGGAAGCAACTTCATTTGTGGAGGCTGTGAGCTTGATAGAGTTGATGTAGGGTTGGGTTGGGTTGCTATCAAGTCGCTATCTAGAAGTTGAAACTTGAAAATGTTGAATGGGAAAGTTGTTAGGTTGAATATCACAACATGTGAATTTTTTATAGGGAAGAAGAAAAACAAAATTTGGTTCAGGGTTGTGAAAATTCACTGTATAATAATTGCTTTAAAATATATATATATATATATATATATATATATATATATATGAAACTGATAATTCTTCCTTAGGAGTTAGGAGACATTATCATCAAACTATTGCTTACACTTGGTGAACTTGCGACTGTTACTAGTTAGGAAAATACCTAAGTTATCACTCCTCTCATATTGTTGCTCATGTTTAAGAATCTTACTTTGAACATCATTTACTATATGTACAATGTTTGCTGTATACATTGTGTGCATTTATACATTGTTCAAAACAACTAAAATCGTGACTTTAAATCACATTTTCAGACTTGAAAACATGGTTTAAAGTATGAAAATATGACTTAAAATCATGTTTTCAAAATCTTGTTTTCAATTATATTTTTTTAGTGTGTAAATGCACACACGTGTGCAATAGAATTTTCCCTTAATGTATTATCTTTTAAATAAAAAGATACAAGTTTCTAAAATTATCATTTTTAACTTAAATTCTAGTGAAGAGGGTATTGACTTTTCAATTAAAATAATTATTACTTTAAGGAATTTATTTATTAAGTTTCTAAAGAAGGCTATATATTGGTATATCACAAAATTAAATAAAGGAATAATGATTTGGGACAAAGAGAATATTAATTTTACTATAAAAATGTCTACAAATTAAGGTTGTAATGGATGTGGTGCCACATCATTAAAACTATAAATAAAATTTTGAATTACCTTTTTGTTTTGTAATTTAATCTTGGTAAATCATTTTGTAAATATTATTTTGTAAAATTTGTTATATCCATAACATTACTCTACCATTTTTTTTTTTTTTTGAGAAACCATTACTCTGCTATTTAATACATACTGTAAGCCTAAATAATGGATTTACATTTTTTTTTTTTTTGTTGAGAATTTATTGATTTTAGACAATTTTAGATAGAAATGTAAACATTAAACTTTTATATATATATATATATATATGGTTGGGTTCAAGTTACACTTAATGTAACTGTAAGTAATGTTACATCACCTAATAACTTGAATTTAAATAATTGATTAATGACATGGCTATTGATCTTTGATTATCTTTAAAATTTGTAAGTATGAAGAATATACGAAGACAATGAAATCTAACGGTGAATTTATCAAAGTTCACATTCAATTTAAAAATATTGAGTTATGTAATATTATTTAAAGTTACACCAAATATAACTTGAACCCAACCCATATATATATATATATATATATATGGTTTATGGTGTAGCCATGGTTTGAACTTTAAATTTTTTATTTAATGACAAAAAACTTTATCGGTTGAATTATCTAAATCTCACATGCGAACATTAATCCAGAGTAATTCCAAAATCATGTGAACATTAAAAACACAAAATTACATTCGATGCTAATAATCATGTCATGGACTATAATTTTTCATATGCACGTCAAGTTTATTGTTAAAGTATTGTCTTGTTTTTCCTTTTTTATTGGCTAAATCATGTCATACAGAATTTTGTTTTCTTAAGATGCAATCTTGTAGAGACTGGTATCAACGAGGGTCAAATCGATGGTACAGTCGGGTCATTATCTAGTCGCCATCCAGATCGTTGACAGTGCAACGAACACTACGTAGTGAGCAGTAGTGACCATGAAAATTATTTTACTGATAAAAAGAAAAAAGATTACAGATTCTCCCTGGTTTTTAAATTGGACTTACCTTTCATGAGTATAATGAAATATTAGTTTGGCTTTATACTCGACCATATGTACTGCAATTTCTGATAAGAAAAAGAGAGAGTATCAAAATAGCCCATTAGTGCCACTGTGCATTGGCTAGGAAACTATCCCCTACTTTTCTTTTTTTCTTTTTTTTTTATGAGAAGTCTATAAATTTTATTCAGATTAATAAACAGCAGTTACATTTTGAAAAAGAGCTTGTTCTAAGAAACAATGACTCTCTTCAATCTAAGCATAAAAATTATCAATGTCTAAAACATTTTTTGCTAAGAGATGTGCAGGTCTATCCTCTGATCCACTTATTTTGTTAGGTTAAGCATGGTGAAAATCTTTCTGGTAGACCAACAAAATAACATGGCATTGGTGTTTTTTCCATGAAAATAAGAGCAGTAAACTTCAACAAGTAATCATACAAAAAACAACAAGAAGTAAAAGATAATAAAAGATAATTTAGTATGATAATGTCTACCCCAAGTCATAAATAAATAATATGAGTATATGACCATATAGTGAAATAGCAATATTATATGGATAGCTTTATGGTTTTTGCTTTTTTGGGCCAGCAGAAAGTAGATAGCTTTGTGATATTCGAAATAACTGGAATCAAATCTTCTTTGGCTTTATATGTGACAATTCTTTTTTTTTTAAATGAAGTAATGTTGTGGTAAGAGTAAGACTCAAGTACATTTACAACAGTGATAAAAAGGCCACACAACTGCCGCAAAATGTGGAAGTAGAAAAACTTGGCAATGACGACATGGAACCATGATTCATGCTATCAAAATCTTCAATCTTCCTAAACAATTTGGGATACAGAATATTTTTCAATTTGTTTTCATAACTTTTAATGGTTACCAGTTGTGATTGATGTATAATAAAATTAGTGTCAGTAATGAGCCTATATAATAGTAAAGTTTCTTTAATTACAACTTACTATCTTATTAAATGGTAAAAAATGTTGTATCCCTAACATAACTACTTGAAAAAACCATCTATAAAAACAAGCCTACCTAACATTAGGTTGTCTTCACAATTGCTCAATTTTCTTTACTACCAGTGGTTTATATTGACAGATTTTCTTTGACAGGGATGTAAATTAGTAAGTTCCCCAAGATTTCTTGATGATCTGTTGAAAATGCAGGCAATTTGATTTTTTGGTTATGAACTGGATGAGCTTCTTAATTTAACGAGTTGGAAAGCATTGGATTTGCATTTCATAGTAGCTACCATAAGTAATATTCTGACAAATAGAGCTTCAATAGAAATCCAAAAATGTGGTCTTAAAAATAAAAAAAATTTTAAATCCAGAAATGTAAAACACTTGGAGACAAGGTGGACTATTTTATTAACTGTTTTGTTAAAAATCTAAATTGGAATTTTATTGGGAGGAGTTGCAGACGGGGCGGCGATGATATATAAGAAGTTCAAAACTCTGGGAAAAAAAAAAGGTCCCACCGAGATTTGAACTCGGGTTACTGGATTCAGAGTCCAATGTCCTGACCACTAGACCATGGGACCCTTGTTGCCTGAATAGCTTCACATATTATATTTAACCCTTAATACCACGAGGCAATCCTGAAATAAAGCTAGAAAGATAACTCAAATGGGAGGATATTTTTATTTTTTTCATTTAATTGGGAAATAATAAATTTTAATTTTATAATGAAGATTTAATTTTAAAAAATATAATGTAATATAAAGCAAAAATAATAGAAATATTATTTCCTCTTATCTCCTTGTATGAAGACAATGGAAATATAATAAAAGGAAAAAATATAAATATTTTAAAAAGAAAAAAAAATCAAAGATCATAGTTCAAGTATAAAATTTAATAAAATGAAATTATTATTATTTTTTAAATGAAGTTTACTTTATCTTGGACAAAAGACAATGCATGGTTAAGTAAAATTGTAATCTAATTTTTAATTTTGATTTTGGTGGTAAAATTGAAATAAAGACTATATTGTGTGCAGCTATGTAGAAGTTTATGTTGCTAATGTTGATAATCTGCCACATAAGATATTGGTTTACAAATATTAAAGTCTTACATTGTTAGAGAAAATTAATCATCATTAACAATTTGGCATATTTATAACAATTGTTTTTCCCAAACATTTTAGGATTTCAATTGAGTTGAGTTTCTACTGATCTAATATTATGGAGGCCTGTTAGAGGTGGGAAAAATAATGCAAAACTATATATATATATATATATATATATATATATATATATATATATATATAATAAAAAAAATCTAATTGTTATCATAAAATTTTGAGCCTTTTTTATAATAGGAGGTGAGGCCTTCTTATAAAGGGATGGTTCGGATGGAGTTTTCTGTGATAGAAGCCTTGGGCCAACATTTACAACAATATCAATTTAGAGGCCTTGGGCCAGCATTTACAACAATATCAATTTATCCCATCCGTCACCATTTGTTCAAATCTTAATGTTAACCACTTCACCCACTCAAAAATGATGTTGCTTCGGATAGAAAAATAGGAAACAAAAAAAAGACATCATTTTTAGTTAATTAACTACTAGCATTGTAGAATGCTGACAAAAGGTTTTCATTGAAAAGTAATACTACGTGCACGAATTATTTTACAATATTTTTACAAATTGCTGATGTAACGAATTCTTATTATTTCTAATATGGACCCATCACTAACATCATATTTTTACTTACAATAATTATTTGGTAAATGCTAAAACCACATTAACAATTTGTAAAAATATTGTAAAATAGTTTGTGTCTATAGCATTATTCTTTCATTGAAATTAGTCTGTGTAAATGGTAAGTTTTCGTACTTAGGGGACCAATTTAAAAGAGACCCCAAACTTTAGAGGATTTAAAATGCATTTTAATTTTTAAAAATTTCTCAAATTGAAAATTTATTAACTTTCGTTCACTTTGAATCAACTTTTGCTACATTACTAATGTAGTCATTAAAAAAAGCCGGTACATGTCTTAAATCCGCGGTTCCTACCAGAACAAATACAGATAGCAGCAGTAACATGTACTATTTAATATGAAGTACTGTAGTGAGTTTCCAATAGCCAGTAGAATAAAATCAGTTCTGTTCTTCCATATCCAAGTTAATTTTATATAACAAATGTACACACTATTTTTCTTCCTACAGATCGGATCCACAATTCTAACTCTTTGAAACTATTTTAATGTAGAAACTCATTTCTCTTTATATTTACCAAATTAAGCCAACAGAAATTGAATATAAGCGATTAAAATTATTAAATCCCTCTAATTCTATAATCCAAGTCCATTGTATTCCAAAATATACTCCGACTTTCTAATTCTCATAATTTGGATCTCCAACTTTCTAGGCTGTTGCCAAAATGGCCAAATATACTTTTTGCTGAAATAATCGGCGTTCTACCATTATTTTGAAACTCGAGTTCATGAAACACGAGTTTTGCATAGAACTCAAGTTTATAAAAATCGATTTCTAAAAAAAGTGACACCGTGGTAGAAGTTGATTTGGTATTTTATAATTTGAAAGTCCACATGGAACCTAAGTTTGAAAAACTCTGGTCCCTTGTAATATAAAACTTGAGCTTTTGAAGATCAAGTTCTTTAAAAATTTGAACATGTAAAAGTGAGACGAGCAATTGAAATAGGTCAATCTTTTACGTGACGTTTGGTACAGAGTAATGTTTTAGAATTCTCAAAAATGTTTAAATATTCACATGTTTGGTTGCAAATTATGTTAGGGAATCGAATGCTAAGGGAATCTGGATTCCTCCTTTAAACCTCTCTCAGTAGGAATGTGGATTTTCTTTAAAACAAGTGGGTATGCAGATTCCCAAACTTAAAGGAAATTGTATTTTTTATAAATTGAGAATTTTAACCATTTTTCCTTATCATTTAAGCAATTAAAATAAAATATAAAACAAATCATTAATATCTTTTCTCTTGTCTTATAAACTTAAACATTGTCAAGTTGTTTTGTTATGAACTAAGCTATTTTAAAAATTATTATTAAGAATAAAGTATTTGAGAATTTAAATAGTTATTTTTGTATTGTACTTGTCATTTTAAAATGTTAGACTACAGTTTTAATGAATTTATCATAATTAATAGTTTATATTTTATTTTTCATTATTTATTTAGAAGATTTATTTTTTTATTTTTTATTTTTAAGGGCTTCATAGTTTACATTCAAATTTAAGGATAGAATAAGAAAAATAAATAGGAATAGCTACATTCCTAGGCATCCAGAAGAAATCACATTCCTAAGAATCTGAATGTTAGGAATAATGTAAATTCTCCTGTACCAAACGTGACATTAGTCTTGTCTTGTCTTGTCTCCCACGTGCGTGTAGGACAAGTAGAAGTAAGACAATAGCCGTTGGAACAAAAGAAAAAAAAAATCACTAAATCTGGTGTGTAAGAGAGAAAAATGAATCGGTCATGTAGGGAAGTAATGAGCTGGACCAATATATGGGTCATGATCATCAAGGGAAGTAAATGTTGGATTTTCATCAAATAGGTCATGAACATCAAGAAAATCTACAATAAACAATGCTAGTGGTTGAGAATCCTTGGACAGATACTTGCTACAACTATTGCAGCAATTGATTACTACTACACTTCAGCTAAACTGCTACGGCTAGGCTTTCTATAAGTAGTGTTGTACTTTGTGAAGATAAATATATATATATATATATTTTTTTTTTTTTTTTTGTTTTTTTACGTGTTCAGTCCAGCAAAAGATCACATTTTACTCATTACTTGAGCTTCCAGAGCTCAAGTACTCATTACTCAAGCTTATAGAGCGAGTTTCATATTACAATGTAATCAAGTTTCACAAACTCAAGTTTCATGTTGCCTTTTTTAATTAAAATAGTCCATATCAGTGGGTGCCACCATAGCATATTTTTATAGAACTTGAGTTACATGTCAAACTTTTACAAACTTGAGTTTCAAAATGGTAATAAATTGCTAAATATTTCACAAATAATGATAAAACACCAAATATTTCGGCCAAAAGTGGTATTTGGCCAATTTAGCCGTTTTAACAGCGGCATCAAGAATGCTCTGCCGCAGCTGACATAGGCATCATAGGGCTCATAGCTGCAAACATATCAGATCTGTTGCGTCAATAGCATTAGTCTCAGAAACTACCACGTCAATTGATACACAAAATGAGCACCTTGATTTAAGATTAAGCTTTAGAAGCAGTTCAGAGCTTCGGTGATAATTGGAGTCCAAGTTGGTGTTTACAGGCGGCTAGGCCTTGCAATTAGGGGGAACAACAACGTGTTAGTACCTTTGTTCTGGCAAAATGTAATAAAATCCCACTATGAGTATTCCACTTTATACTCTACCAATTGTAGCATATTAACTTAATGACACAACTGGCGAACACGAAGGAGGACACCTCATGGCTAGGTAACCTGATCCATGACGCTAGGCAAGCTCTCGAATCCTTTTGTTCTTGGAAGATTAGTCACACCAGGACAAAAGGAAATATGGCATTGGCAGCCCTCCTATTGGCTAGAAATTCAAAAGTTTGTAATTGGATAGAGGAACATCGTAGTTTCCTTCATGCACAGCTTATACCAGATGTATCTCGTTCAAACAAAATAACAAAATTGCAGCCTGTAACACTACCCCCACCCCCCCCCCCCCCCCCTCCCCCTCTCTCCCTCACTTTATAAACTAACCAAAGTTTAAAATAATAAGGAAAAAAAAAAAAAAAAACATTCTGTAATTAGAGCGTATAATGTAACACCAGTCTTAAGCTACAAATAAAAAGAGATTTGTTTTAATTTTTGTAAGAAATTCTTTGTCAAAAATTTATTGAGATATCCTCTCTGTACACCTCCTTCAATATAAGGAAAAAGAAAAAGAAAAATAGGAATCTTGCACAGGCTCAACCATATCAAATCATGCATTAGATCAAACATTAAATAACTTTCAATAAGGTGTGGGGCATAACCATCATATTACACTCCTGAATTTACTCTTTACAAGAACCAACTAAAAATTTGAAGAAATTGTCTTTGTTCATCTCCAGAGTGTATTGTACATGGAAAGAAAGTATAAATTCCACTGTACAAGAGTAGGGATGTCACATAAGAGCCAATGTTCAGAACACCCAAAGAATTACCAAAGCCAAACTAAATTAAACTAACTTTTCCGGATTTTCCAACAAACTCAACAAGTACAGATTTACAATTATCTAGATAATCAAAATCGAGAACCTCCTATTATCTCTATATCTGCCATTTTTGATTAAAAAGAAAAACTTGTCCAACCATACGGTGTGGAAAACTATAATGACCTGGGATAAAGTAACTGAAATTCAGGAGGTAAGTAATCATGCTGGAATGCAGAAGGAGGAGCTGAGAGCTGGAGGCAAGACACAAACCAGGTGGGGCCCAGCAGGATTGCAACTAATATTTGTCTCATCGACTTCTGGCAGTCCAAGTTGTGGGGGACGAACATAGCCTGCCACCAGCGGCATGCATAATATTGAGATAACTATCCTTGAACCTGTCATGGTAAAAAAAATGATCAAGTTGCTACAGAAATGAGTCATGTAAAACCATATATGTTAAGACATAAGCTTCCAGGTATTCTTGTTTTTACCAATATAAAAATAATAATAACAACAAAATCTTGTAAGTGGCAAAAGTAGTTTGGCAACCTTGCTTTGTGGAGAGAGAAACA
The DNA here is from genome assembly GCA_029955455.1 of Quercus agrifolia. Classification (NCBI taxonomy): domain Eukaryota; kingdom Viridiplantae; phylum Streptophyta; class Magnoliopsida; order Fagales; family Fagaceae; genus Quercus; species Quercus agrifolia. The sequence goes on along the minus strand of JARQAD010000004.1, from coordinate 45,739,430 downwards.
TGCCCTCTTTTCCTCCCAGCAAGCATCCAATTATCTGAATTTGCACCGACTTCATATAACACCTCATTCTGTTGTACAAACAAAAAACATAAACTTAAAGCATGTGAAGGGTTACAGAGTTTGAAAATTTAACGTTCATATTTCAGTTATAGCAGCCTAAAGTATTTTCAGATCTTAACTGACATTTCCCCTATCCAAAAATGGCAGGGGGGAAGAAATCAGACAAAATATGCATAAACTATAATATGAAGGATGTAGATATTAAATTGGTGTCCTCTGCTCTTCTGACTTCTAACATTGAAAAACTCAACTCAACCAAGCCAAAGAGTAGAGCTAAGCTTAGTTGAGGATAGGGTTCCCCTCCCCCCCTTCCCTTTTCTTATTTAGATCTTAAACATTGAAAACATAATCTCCAAGTAATAATTCTTTCTTTTATTAGCCTTTCAGAGGATTCAAATACAGAAAAAAGAAAAATTCTGGAAAAAATATTCATATTGTTAAACTAGTTAAAGAATTATGTCATGCTAAAAAAACATGTTACTAAACTAGGGCAAAAAAATTTATGCTATGCTAAATGAGATGATTCAAGTTCAAGACCTAATACAACACTAGAAATTTGTCAACAAAGGACAAATAGGTCATTAAAATCAAGATCCTACCAAGGTCAGATCAAGGATCATAAGATCCTACTCTTTGTTGAAAAACAAAAGCAAAAAAAAACATTGGTGAAATAGTCCATGAAAGAGATTGCTTCAATATAGTGTAATTCATATAACGTACGCTACATCTATATAAACGAAAAAGAAAAACTTTATTTGATAGGAAAAGAGTGATGCTCTAAAATCCTAGGTTTTAGCTTGCTCATATACATTGACGACAAATTATGGACCATTTCTTGACTTACATTGTGTTTAGAAACTTCATTCTCCTCAAAATCCTTTAACCTTTCAATCCTCCATTCCATGCTAACAAGTTGCCCAACTCTAAGGCCACCAGAAGGCAGAGGAAGAAAACCAACAGCCAGACATGGGTCAAGCACAGGCCTCTGCAAAACAAGAGAACTCCTGAAGATCAAGTCCTGTCTAGCACCCTCAGGTCCAGGAGATTCTACAGCCACAGGTGGGTGTGCTCCAGTGGTTCTATCACCAGAAATGCCGTATTTGATATTTAATATGCTCTCTGGTCGCAGTGCCTTAGCTTCATCTGCAAACCAAAAGAAACACTGGTTTTCATAAATGTAGGCAAAATATGAAAAAGATTAGCTATTGCATTGGCAACAACAAAGCCAATTTGATCTTGACACATTACTGTTTGGCATGTACACAATGTTTCTTATGATTAATCACCTTCAACTTTGGAAACAAGAAATACATCGCATTACTTTTTTTTCTTTCCGATCAGTTCCCAAATTGATTGCTTTAAGCTGACCTTTAATGATCAAATCTTGAACTTCAGAAAAGCCATGTTTACTATAGTTTAATCTCCTAGTGTTCCAAGAAAATTAGATAAGGTAGAAAATTGACATGCTAATTCACCCCATGGTAAGACAAAAGAAATAACTTGTGGCTCAATTGAAAATATTGCATTGATCAGGTTGAGCAATGAGCTCAAAGGCGTTGTTTCTATGCTGCATTTAATATGCATATTAACTCATTTTTAGGTTAAAATAGGCATATGAATGTAGTGTTTCTACATATCATGGTTTAAAAAACAGGCTTAATATTTATAAATCTCTATTACCTATAAAAAAAAAAAAGGCTTAATATAATTTATACCAAAATACACACACACACACACACACACACACATAGAGAGAGAGAGAGAGAGAGAGATGGGTTCAAGCTATACCTGGTGTAATTTTGTATGAGTTGCACCTTTTGTAACCATTGATTTATAATAAATCTAACGGTAGAAAGATATTAGTGGCCATGTTATCATTAAATATTTATTACTTTCCAACTCACCTATTTAATTAAATATTCTCTCTCTCTCTCTCTCTCTCTCTCTCCTATTTATTCATTTACAATAATCTTAACATTTTAGACAATAAAAAAATTGCAAAATCTACAGCCACGGGTCAAAACAGAAATTTCTTTGATAATTTGATTACTGAGTGAAAAGAAAAGGAAAGAAAATAACTTAACATCTTATTTTGACCATAATAAAAAACCATAACACAAGACGTACTGAGTTAATTAGAGATGGAAAAGGAAAAATATTTCACAGATCAGACCATTAAGACTATTTGATCAAACTGATACCATCTAAATCGTAAAAGCTATGATCCTTTATATAATCAATTTCCCATGTTTAGCCCACCCAAATGACGTGGTCTACAGCCTTGTATTGAAATTGAAGGCATTGGTCTTGATGAACTGGTTCATCTGCAGTTATATTTGGCAACAGAGTTCATACTTGTTCCATCTTGTTATCAATTTTAGCAGTGAGCAGTGGGAAGTGCATATGAACTGAAGTCCTTGTTCCATCTCTGCAAATCTTTTTGATATAAAGAGAAAGGGGAGAAGCAAATCAAGTGGCTCACTCTTTCATTCTTTTTATGCAGATATTGGTATTTTTTAAAGACACAAACCTTACCCAGGAAGAGAGGTATTGATTTGGGAGTGTTATCCGAGTATATAAGTTTTGGACTAATTTTTGGTGTTTTCCAATTGCCATGGAGATCAGTTAAGGTGAGAGATATACTATTCTTTTTTGCATAAGGAATTATAGGAAAATGAAGATAGTGTGGTGTGAAAAATTAGAGTAAAGAAATTGCTCATTGGAATTGCCACCGCATCTGTAGGCTTGCTAAACCGGAAGTTTTACAGGGATAAAATATGAGAGAGAAGCTGAAGGAAGGGGGGAGAGCACTGGGATGCATGGAAGACTTAGGGGACAAAAGAAGAAGAAGAAGAGAAAAGCATTGAATTTAGAGAAATTATTGTGGGGGCAAGTAACTCATTAGTTTTTAGACAGAATATCGATGACATAGCATTTATGTGTTTTTCACCGTTAGATCTTATGAAAATACAGTTAAAAAAGGTTTTAAATTTTGTGAAATTATACCAGGTGTAACTTGAACTCATTATATATATATATATATATATATATATATTAGAAACTAGGGTATCCAGAGCTCTTCTAGCACCTGACCATTCCCTCGGGTATGTGTAGTCCTCCAGTCCCACACACACGAAATTATTACATAGAGGAATCCCTTAGGGGTGACCCCAAGATGCTAGCTAGAGGTGTCAAACCTAGCACCTCGTAGATATCATGAGGCCCTATGATTGTGAGAATATGAGCACCTTTCCTAGAAAAAAAATTTTCAAGAACAAACTTCAAAAGTGCATGTTTTTAACATCACATAGATGAACATAAGAAGCCACTAATTTCCCAATCCTCATGTCCTTGCTAACTTATGCCACAGCTAGAATGACAAAGAAAGCAATTTTTCAGATCTAAATAAAGCTCCAGCTATTCTAAAGAACCCTTTCCATTATTTGAATTACTTAAAATTGAAATAAATTATAACCTTAATTTTGTATAGACTGGTCACAGCACTAAATTTGAAAATGGATTCAATAATCCCATTTCTATTCCCCACTACTTCCTTATCTTACTCTCCTGACTTGCCTTTTTGTATCTATGTCAATTGTTAACACAGTGCCAAATCCAACACAAGTCCTTAGGTTTTTTTTTAAAAAAAATTTATCATCATAAGGGCCAAGTCACACCACAGGGGCAGGCATGAAAGGCAGGAGTCAGCCATGGCAAGGCCAAGGCATGCTCCTGTAAGCAAAAAGCCTTAGTCCACTTGGGCATGCCAATATACAGCTTAATTACCAAACATCAATCTTGGATTTGAAGCTGCTTTACACTTAACTACATTGAGAATGGCTTAAAATTAACAAGCTTTGATATGCATGAGATTATGAAAACAAACTTGCTTCGAACCTGAACTGTAAAGGCAACGGGACCTTTGCCATCTCACATTTTACCATCACGTCAACAGTTTTTCATGCATATACAGAACTTAAAGATTATATAGCCAAGCTGTATCAAGTTCAGCTCATCAATCATGTTTTGCATAATATTTCAGAATTGATATCTATATCACTCATAGGGAAAATTTTATGGACCTTTGAGAAACGAAACTGGCAAGCACATCAAAATCAGCACTGTGCTATTACTGAATATGGATGAGCTGTACTTAACTTTTTTAAGTAACATGGCATTTATAATTTTATAACCCCATTTGTAGATATCAAAGGGAAGTATGTAACAAAAAGCATGTTAATATGTTAGAAGAATATTATTAGATGGTCCTGATCTGGCACAGATAGTAAAAACAGATCCACATATAAGTGCATTGACTATATCCAGTATTATTTGAAACACAGGGTTACAAGCTAGTTAATTGTTAATGCGTGAGACACTCATCTACAAAGGATGCATCTACACCTGTTTAACTTCAGTTTTGATGAATGAAGATGCCAAAATTTATTTACACAATCAAATTAAAATACCTTCAGCATTCAACATCTCTAAGCATATGCTGAACAGGATTGCTGCTCTGGAATGTGGAGAGATGACAAGTGGGAAGAAGCCTGAAGTTGGTCTCCCATCACCTTTTGTGGTATGAACAAATCCATCTTGAAGATCAAGCCAAGCATCATTTATGGTTAAAGTGGCCTTCACTTCTGATTGTAGCATCACCTGGAAGTAACATAAACCAATGTGGACATCATAAGAAAAATTAATAAACCATAACAAGATAATTTCATAGTTATTATTTTCACAATAAGAAATGTGAACTATTATCTTTGGAGGTCCAATCAACAGTAAAATTGATGTAATCCTTCTGATTCTTTTTCTAATTTATAATTTTTGTATTGAAAGGCAACAAAGGTCATTTGGTTCGTGAAAATTTGAGAACACTTCTTCAAAAACAAAAGGCACACAAAAAAAAGAGTGCTTTCAGAAAATCAATGAAAAATTACCTGTAGAAGCAAAGTTCCATCATTGCATTTATCTGCAATACGTGTGCTCACTTGGAAAGGGTCAGTAAAATGGACAGCCAGGGTCCTGTGCAGTGGGCCAAGTGATCATTCAGACAAATGCATAACTAAAGAAAAATAAAGAAGTTTTTTTTTATTAAAAAAAAAAAAAAAAAAGGCAAGAATTCTTTTCAATGAAACTGGAAGAATGATGGAAAATGACAATGCCTCTCAAATATCTGGTTGTGAGATACTCCAAATTCAAGCTTCAGAGCTATTGTCCTCATTCCATCCACAATACTCTGTCTCAGAGGGGAAACTGCCCATGAAACACATGTCACAGACATCAAAGGAATCAGATTCAACAAAAATAATATATGCAAAACTCAAAAGATATGGAAACCATCAAACATCACAAGCTCAACCTGAAGATGATCCCCTTGCAAGCCCATCACTAATGGCACGTATAGGAATCCACAGAATAGAAGTCACATTGTTTGCCCAATTTGGAAACTCTATCCTGCCAGCATGGAGCCTCAACTGCTCAAAATTTTTATCAACTGCCAAGGAACCTTCTTTCTGAGCAGCATCAGACTTTGCCATGTCAGCAGCAATCTGTGACAAATCAACATAACTCTGCATCTCAATGACATGTGACTCTTCAATCTTCAGACCTGGACCAGTATCTATATGTAATATAGCGCCTTTCAGGGAGTAGTCGATTGGCCGTACTATGATCCCAACCCACTGAGGTTCATTTATCAGCAAAGCAGATGAAATAGCTGCAGTAAGATCAACCAGGGCTCTTGGTTTGAAAACCTATGAAGGAAGAGGTTTTCTCAGATGATTGAACAAGTATGTATAAATCTACTTTTTCATTATAAAGTACGCAAATATGTACTAAAAGACAGATACTTAGAAATTATTTCCTTATTCTCATTCTGCTTTAGAATGATAAGTGGATAATGCAAGAAGAAAACCAAATGTATAAACACAAGTCTTTGCCTCATCATCATAAACATCATTATTATCTAAGCTTCTATTAAACCCTTTGGCTAATTTTTTTATCCTCTGGCTGCAAAACAGGGTACCTTCAAGATAGGTCTAGTTGGCTTTTCATAAATCATAAAATCATCACTGTCTGCAGGGCCACCCTTCGAAAAGCTATGAGATCTGAACCGCAAGAGCCCAATCTGTCCAGTAAGAACCCCCAAGACATAGGAACCTGGTTTTTGGGGGGGCAAAGGCAGTGTAATAATATTCCGACCAGGTTTTAGAACAATAGCAGAAGGGCACCTTAATGCCTGAAATATCCGATGAAATAATTGTTATTTGAAATTCTATCAAATGCAACCAATAAAACTGCTCAACTGTAATGAAAATGAAAAACATCATGTCCAGAAAAGAATACCTTAACACCCTCATCACCATTATATGTAGCCATCAATGTGAGACTGAGTGAATCAAGAGTTATATCATCAGGAAAGCCACTCCAAATGGTCACAGATAGAGTACCAGGATCACCATCACAGAGCTCCAATGGGGGGCCAGGATTCCCAGAAAATGTAATTAAAGAAGACACATCTAGGGGTACAGGGTCCTTCATTTCACTGTGTGCAAGGCGAAGAACTTCTGACTGAAAAGCTTCGCGTTCCTTGGTCAAAAATAAGCCTTTATCTAGTGAAAGTAATCTCACACAAGATGATAGGTAGCCAGCTTGATCATTAAGTATCTTCTGACACTCAGCTAAACTAGGCAGGACTTCAGCCAATAGATCCTGCCATCCTTCGCCCGCATATAGGGCACAAACCTTCTCATATGACTTTGCAGCCAGATCAAAATTTCCATGTTTGAAGCAGACAGCTGCTATTTCACCATCAAGGACAACTCCATGTCTTTTCCACCAGGAATGATGGTAATTGTCAGCAGCACCCTTAGTTAGCTCCAGATATTTTTTCTGCCAGTGCCAAAATTTAGAAAGCAGCCAAATATCAGACATACAGAGAACTAAAATAGTTAATGGAAAATAAGATGCGAAAGCCTAAATAGACTCGAGCTTTTCAGAGTGAGACCACTTTAAAAGAAAAACAGTATCAAAAATCATTTAGAAGTTGCTCTCAAATTTTAAGGAAGGGATTTAATGTTTGATTACATAAAGACGTCCTCAGATAAAAGACATACTGCCAAGAAGCTAAAGAGAATGAAAGACATTGTGAGAATATTTTTCAAAGGGCAACAAACTTTTACAGGATGCTGTGTGCATGAGTATTTGTGTGTGAGCACATATATGTTTGGCCTGATTTATACCTCATACTCCTCTAAAGATGATAAAGATTTCCATAAATCAGTATTAGAAATTGTATGCTGCAAAGCATGCTCAGCAGCAACATAAATCTCAGCAAGTCTCATGGGTCGATCAATTGAGCTCTCAAAACCTCCTGGTGAAGAGTTAGTGCGTGACATGGAACTTGCACGGACTTTTTGTGATGGGGACATCTTTGTGGATGCATCTGAGCCTGATCTGCCAATGCAAAAACCAAAAAGATACAAACTTAAAAATCTAACATAAAAGATAATATATTTAAAACACTTACAAATAAAATTAATGCATTATTTTTATTACCCATCATTGAAAATGGGGCGACCTTCAAACATTTCAACCATATTTCCAGCAGAAAGAGAAGCCCTTCGCCGATTTGCCTCACGCAAAAGAAGGGAAGGTTCAAGAGGCAATGGTTTCCTCTGAATACCCAAGTGCTTGACTCTAGGAGTTTCTTGGAGAATAATCTATACAAAGGAAAACATGGTCAGTAGTTCTTTTGCAGGAAAGTCGAAAAGAGGCTGTTTAGCGATAATAACGATACTACTAAGCACATTTTCTTGAGAAATTCTGCACTTGGCATACCTAGCATTGTAAGAAATCAGATGTTTTTTAGTTTAAATTTGAACTCCAAATTTTTTGGACCCAAATTCAGCACTCAACTAAAAGTACAACAGCAAATACAGCCCACAACAGAGAGAGTAATTGTCAAAGACTAAAACAACTTTCAGCAGATTTCAGTCACTATAATAAGATCTTTGAAATGACAGCTTACAACATAATTGACAGATCAAATGACAACAGAAGTGCAAGTTTAGTCACGCTCAAGGTTTTTTTCACTTCCAGATATGTTCTACTCAGCAATTTATAACCTAAATTTCTCTCAAATTGTCATCCAAATTTTAGTTCTTTTTTTTTTTTTTTTTTTTGATAATTGTCATCCAAATTTTAGTTCTAAATAATCAATATGGTAGAATATCAACCATATGAGGAAAAAGAGAATAATGAATTTTATGACTAGCATTTACATATTAAGGAGTAATGTGTAATAAGGTACTAAGGTTATTAGTTTGAATACTATGCTTATGTGTTACAGTAAATTAACATATCCTAAATACTTTCCCGTACACAAAATGGTATCATAGCAGTAAGTCCCCCTTTGTTGCTGCCGTCAACCATCCTCCACTACCAACTTTGCCTTACAATAGGTGACCACACCTATTGTAATACCAAGCCTTAGCAACCACCCATATCCAGAAACCCAAAAGTGTAGTCCCACATTCAATATCAATGACAAGTCCAGTGGTTATCAAAACCACAAATAGGGTCGCTTAACCGAGGCGGCCTCATTGTCAGTAGAACTATCCTCCGCTGTTGTCCAGCCATGACTGCAGCCACAACTGTAATTTTGGATTTATCCAACTTCACTTGATTCCACTGGGATTTCACTCCAGGCTGCTGCTTGGACTAGCTATGACTCAATCACTAGGAGCAATCACACTTCTGATATGTTTTATATCACATGATTCATTCATTGGCAGCTCCACATTCAAGTCAAGGTGTACACAGGAACACTTTGACTTATACACACACACACACATACTTACAAAACAAAAATTATATATTGAACTAACCTATTTTGACCACCTTAATAATAAAAATGTTGAACAACCTAACTTGAGAATCACAAGAATTTAGGTTCAACAAGAATAAGAGTAATGCTATATCTACAATATTTTCACAACAAATCTTATATGGTAAGCTGTTGTTGATTCTAATTTGGCCCAACATTAACATTACTTTTTTACCCACCAATAACAGCTTGTTACATAATATTTTTTGTGAAAATGTTGTAGACATAACATTACTCCAAAAATAATTCTAGCGCCCCAAATATAATCATTAACCCCTTTAAATTTCTTTTTTTTTTTTTTAACCCTTAAATAACAACAATAAAAATTATCCCAAATAACAACAAAAATAACCCAAACAAAAACAAAGTTAGACTAAACAACAAGTGAACAAATTATTCAAGTACTTTTTGATATGCTTCGTGCTTCTTTGCATTTAGCAGTTTATAGAATATACATCTTTCTTACTTATAAAAAAAAACAAATTATTCGACAAAAAATCTATTAAAAAAATAAAAATAAAAATCCCTAATCATTTAAATTTGCAACCTGTTGAACCCATTGCATAAAAATAATCTCTAATTCATTTTTCCTAAAAAGATGGTACCAAGAGATATAGTATGGTCGTGAGTTCTCCTTGGTGATGCTGACAATTATGCTCTCTTTGGCTTTGTAGTCACAACAATTCTGCTCTCCTCAGTGACTTGGCTCACAATTGTAGAACGTATCATCTCTCTCTCTCTCTCTCTCTCTCTCTCTCTCTCTCTATTATCATTTAAGGCTCTCTCTTACTTTATTACTCTCATCCCAGCATTCTCAATTCCTAATTTATCTCTAATCAGTCCCTTTTTTTCTCTCTTTGTTAGTAGAAAGTTATAGTAATACTTCATGTATATGCGTGTTTTTTTTTTGGTGATGTTGATATATTCAAGTTATCTCTTTATTACACTTTGTATAATTTAAGTTTCTTAGTGGCCATCCTAGAAAAAATGTTCATTGTGTAATATGTGTTACTATTCAAATCGTGTGCTATGTGTTAATGTGTTTATCATGCCAACTATGCTAATTTGTTGGTCTTTGTGTTGTCATGTTGACGTGCTATTTATTCCACAACAGAATGGCATTGAGACATTTGTTAGAAATTATTTGAGCACAATTGTTTCATATGTATGTTCTACTATTGTAGTGATACTCTATGCTAACAGGTTTTTATATTATCAGTCGCATGCCCTCTGGTGTTCTTAGTGTTTGAATCCCCTTGCAAGTCCTGAAATGTTCTTAGTGATCAGATCCCATTTAATCTACTTTCTCCTGATAAGCCCTCCATAATTTTTTTTAGTTATTAGCATACGCAGAGACAAGCGTTATTCACCCACACTTTGAGTGCTGATGTCATTTTCATTGTAACTACCTCATATTATTCCTCATCATTTCTGGCAATGATTTACCTACCCTTTCATTTCTTCCTTATTTGTCACCACTCTCCTCATCTTCTAGTTCTAATAGTTCTCCAGTTACTGCTTCCGAGAAACCTTTACAGGTACACTGTTGTCAAAGAACACATGCTAATAAGCCTCTTCCCAAACTGGACACCCTGCTTCTCCTCTCATTACTTTGCGCAAAAGGCAAGCATACTTATACTTCTTACCCTATTTCCTGCTATGTTTCCTATGTCCTTTTTTTTTTTTTTATATAGGTAAGAATAATTTTATTAAAACAAGACTACTTCATGAAAAATACATGGCAGCCTAAAGAATTACAATCAGAGAAAATATCTACATGTGAATAGATTCTATGAAAGATTAAATAAAATTACTAAATGTGAACCTGAAGCAAATACCACTCATAGAATGAACAAATGAAGTATGCTAGCAATTGAGTTGACGTATACTCCACATCCTCAAAAGTACATCAATTTCTTTCTCACCATATAGTCTACAACAGACATAAAAGGAACAAGATTCTAGACACCCAAAGAAGAAGTAGACCCTCCAATTAGCCATCCATATAATAAATCAAAAACCTTCTCCAGTAATACCCATTGCATCCCAAACACAAAACTTCAAAAATCAGATGCCACACTGCAATGTATCAAAAGGTGGTCTGTAGATTCCCCACAACAACAACACATACAATACCAACTAACCAATGAATAACCCCTCTTGAAAAGATTATCACCAGTAAGAATCTTTCCTAAAGCCGTTGTCCACACAAAAAAGGAAACTCTCTAAGGAGCCTTGACCCTCCATATAGCTTTCCAAGGGAAAGACAAAGTGGGTGAACCTTGTAAAATCATGTAAAAAGATCACATAGTGAAATCTCCACTACTCTTTGGCTTCCATCTCATCCGATCTTCCCCTCCCTAATAGGAAAATGGGAATTCCACAAATGGAAAAATGCAGCCACCCCATAAATCTCCCAATCATTACAGTTTCTCGTGAATCCCACACCCCAACTCCTTCTCCCCCATCCTCCTGACTCTCCAACAATGATTCCACAAAAGCATCCCTATCCATAGCAACTTCAAAAAGTATAGGAAACATCATCTTTAACGGTTGATCACCACACCAACAGTCATGCCAGAATCGGATTCGAAAACCAGAGCCTACCTCAAACCAAATGTATTGTAAAAAACTATCCCCCTTCATTCTAATACTCTTCCACAACCCACAACCATGAGCACCACGAACAAGTTTTGAATATCACCCACCCCCCTCCTCCCCATACTGCCCAGCAACTACCCATCTCCACAAGTGGTTCTCCTCCAACCCAAATTACCATAACCACTTACCCAACAAAGATTGATTGAAGGTTGTAAGTTTACAAATCCCCAACCCTCCACTAGCCAAGGTTGGGACAAGATCACCCTCAAATAGAAGATCAACTACTAGATATTGCACCTTTCGAGAAGGAAACTTGATTACACAGAAGACTAGAGTGTTATGTCTCAGTCTAGTGCAAAAGTGGAGTATAGAACCACGGCTCGTGTCATTTGAGCTGATGTGGATTAAGCACCTACTTGAGGAATTGAGACTTAATGTCAAGTTACCCTTAACTATGCATTGTGATAACCAGGCAACGATTCATATTACTTTAAATCTTGTATTCAATGAGTGGACTAACCATATAGAAGTGGATTGCCATCTTGCTCGGGAAATGGTGGAAAGTGAAATTATTGCTACCTCATATGTCTCTACAGGAGCTCAAATTGCAGATATGTGTATTAAACCCTTATGCAAGACTCGATTGTATTTAATATATAACAAGTTGGGATTATATGATACATATGTCCCAGCTTGAGAAGAGTGTAGAGTTGTGTTTAAATATTAAGGGGTGAATGTGTAACAATTTACTAAAGTAAAAATACTAATCTTATGTGTTAGGGTAAATTAACATACCCTAAACACTTTTCCTGTACGCAACATGATAAAAAGTTCAGGGTAGATGGTGTTTTATATGAGGATGAATCTGGTGTACATTCTCAGGTGGTCCAATTTTATCACGAGCTTTATACAGAGACAGACACGTGGCACCCAATTGTGGATGGGTTGGATTTTGCTTGTATTGGGGAGGATGATAGGTTGTCCCTTGAGAGGGAATTCTCGAAAGAAGTTACCCAGGTTCTGGCAGAGATGAAGGGGGATAAAGCCCCTGGTTCAGATGGGTTCACCATGGCATTTTTTCACAAGTGTTGGAGGGTTATGGAGGATGATGTTATGGCTGTATTTAAGCATTTTCATAGGTATTCAATATTTAAATGGTCTCTAAATGCTTCTTTTCTCTCTTTAATTCCTAAGAAAACTAATGCTATCAATATAAAGGATTTCTGGCCTATTAGCTAGGTGGGCAATGTTTACAAGTTGCTGTCTAAGGTGTTGGCGAATAGGTTGAGAGGGGAGTTAGACAGTCTGATTTCGGAGACTCAAACTTCCTTTGTTGGTGGAAGACAAATTTTGGACTCAGTGCTAATTGCGAATGAGTGCCTAGACAGCAGATTGAAGTGTCACTCATCGGATGTAGTTTGTACGTTGGACATAGAAAAAGCCTACGATTATGTTAATTGGGATGCCTTACTTTATTTGTTGAATAGGATGGGCTTTGGGTTGAAGTGGAGGGAGTGGATTAAAGTTTGCATATCTACTATTTGCTTCTCTATTCTTGTGAATGGATCCTCGGCAGGTTTTTATGGAAGTTTTCATGATTTGAGATAAGGTCATCCTTTGTCCCCTCTTCTTTTCCTTTTGATTATGGAAGTTTTAAGTCAGATTCTGAAGAAAACTAAGGATAGTGGTCTGCTTTGTGGTTTTCATGTGGGACCAGTTAACTCTATTGGGGTACGCATATCACATTTGTTGTTTATAGACGATACCATTTTGTTTTGTGATGCTTCTAGAGAACAGGTGTTGTCCACTAGGCTGGCTTTGTCTTGCTTCCAAGCTTTTACTGGTTTGAAAGTAAATGTGGAGAAGAGTGAGATTGTCCTAGTTGGGGAGGTTGGTAACATAGGTGTTTTGGCTAACATTCTCCGTTGTAGGGTGGGTAGCCTGCCTATGAAATATTTGGGAATGACGTTAGGTACTCCATACAAGACTGCATCATTTGGAATCCTATTTTGGAGAAGATGGAGAAGTTATTTATGTTGGAAGCGTCTATATTTTTCTAAGGGTAGTAGACTTACTCTTTTGAAGAGTACCCTTTCTAGCCTTGCTACATACTATCTATCCTTATTTACTATCCCTATAGCTGTGGCTGACAGATTGGAGCGTATTCAAAGGAATTTTTTGTGAGGGTCTTCAGAGGAGTGTTTCAAACATTCTTGGCTTGGGAGAAGGTTTGTTCACCATTAAAGATGGGTGGTTTGGGGGTTAGGAAGTTAGTTCACTTCAATCAAGCCCTGTTAGGAAAATGGTTATGGAGGTTTGGCCAAGAAGGAACTCATCTCTGGTTGAGGGTTACTGCCACCAAATATGGAGAGGGTCAAGGGGGGTGGAATACTAAAGTTTGCAGAAGGGCCCACGGGTGTTGTCTTTGGCGTGGTATTAATGACGGTTGGGAGAGGTTCTCCAAATAATTGACCCTCGTGGTGGGTGATGGCTCTCACATTCTTTTTTGGCATGATAGGTGGATTGGGGATACCTCACTTAAAATGATCTATCTTCAATTATATGCTTGTTCAAATGACAAGGAAGCTTGCATTTCTGATCAGGAGGGTGGAAATAATAGATTTTGGAACTTGAGATTTTATAGGAATTTTCATGAGAGGGAATTAGAAGCTGCCTTCTCTTTCCTAGATTTTATTCAGTCTCGGATTCCGAGAGGAATTGGGTGTGATAGTCCCCATTGGTGTCTTAATGGGAATGGTAAGTTCGATATTCAGTCCTTTTATAATAAGATCAGAGGTACCTCTCTCTCTAGCTTCCCTTGGAAGGGGATTTGGAAAGTCAAGGTTCCAAAAATGGTGGCTTTCTTCATGTGGACCGCAGCTCATGGTCGGATACTTACCTTGGATAATTTGATGCTCCAGGGTCTCCCTTTGGTGAATAGGTGCTGTATGTGCTGCTGTAATGAGGAATTTGTGGACCATCTCCTACATTGTCCTGTAGCTCATTCTTTGTGGGTGCAAATGTTACAAGTTTTCAAGACCCAATGGGTCATGCCAGGTTCAGTGGAGAGTTTGGTGTTTTGTTGGAGTAATTGACTGGGGAAATTTTCTTTAGACATATGGAATATGATTCTTGGCTGTTTGATGTATGTTGTTTGGATAGAAAGAAATCAGCGCTCTTTTGAGGCTAAAGAGAAATCGCTTGTTTAGTTACAAGCTCTATGTCAGAGTACTCTTTTTGATTGGGCGAGGTGCTGGGGTTCTTCAAATTGTTCTTCTACTTTGGAGATTCTTACTTCCCTTAGTATTGCCCCTTAAGTTGCTTTTCATATCTTTGTTGTTTTTTGCTGCTGTTTCTTGTGTTCACTATCATGAACACCTTGTATTTGCTGTTTTCGATTTTTCTCCATGATTAATATGATTCTTATTACTTATAAAATAAAATAAAATAAAAAAGAGGGACAATGAAACAAATGTTATTTTAAGTAACAGGGCTGCTAACAATGCCAAAAACTAACATTTGTTTGGGATCCATAAGTTCCAACCCAGAAGATGAATTGTTAGAACACTAATTGAGGCCTAACAAATCATATGAATTGTTTGGAATCTAAAGGTTTCACCCCATTATAGAAATTGTTAGGCCACTGATTGAGGCCAACACAGAAGCCAGTAATTAACTATATTAGATTTTGGAGCAAAATGTGTCGCATAATAATTCATTCCTATTATTGACTACCTTGTGGGTTCTGTAATGACTATCATTCTGACAACATGAGTTGATTAGTCAGTAGAGAAAAAGCACAAGAACAATGATGTTTTCAAAGAAAGTGAACATATTAAATGGTCCTTTTGCTAGCACAGTCCTGATTATTCCATATTGAGAACTTACCTTTTCTTTCACGAGAACCTCAGATGAAGCATCAGGTGGAACTAAAGGCCATACTGCTGGCTTGGGCCAAGGTAGCATACTGAGTAAAGCACTGTTTGGAAGACAAAGGATAAACATTAGATAAAAAGTAGGATCTGAGCATAAGATAAATTTTTGCTGCAGTTGAAGAATATCATACTCAGCTTGCTCTTTATTACAAGCAATCAAATATAGAGAATACTAAAGGTAGATTTGGTCTTCAAACTTTAGCGTCTACCTGTTGACAGGACTTCTTTCTATCTCAGCTCCAAATCCAACTAAATATGCAAGCCTCATGAACTGCCAAAACCATAAATACAATCACACAGAATTTCTCATTGCCAACTAGAAATAGGAATAGGGGAAAAAAATAAGATAAAATTTTGTAGAAACTGTCAACCACCAAAAAAAAGTGTAGAATACAAAATCAATGCATTCAGACAAATATCAGCATGTTACTCCCTCTGTCCCAAATAGTTAGGCCTCTATTCCATTTTGAGATGTCCCAAAAGAATGTCCTCTTTGAAAATACAATCCATAAATTTCCTTAACATACCCCTCACTTTATTAAAAAAGCCAACACCTCTCTTTTACTAAGGTTTTTTTTTTGGGGGATAAATAACGGAATTGTATTAATCAGAAGTCCAAGTACACCGGGGGTGTACATGGATAACAGTACATCAAACACATAAATTACAAAGATCAAGCATTTTGAAAAAATTAGAACAAGGAAAAAGATTAAAGGAAGAACTCCACTTTGGCAAAGTGTGAAGAAGAAGAGATTTAAATTTTGAAATAGACCGTTACTAAAGTTTAAATTAATAAGGGTAGTTTTGGAAACTTGTACATTTTTATGTAAAAAACAATGCATTAAATGATGTTCCCCTAAAAAGTTGGATTTTTTGAATAGGTCAAACAATTTGAGACGGAGGGACTATAATGTCTCTGGTTTTACCACATTCCCAGTTCAGTTATAGATATTAGTCACTTATGAAGACTCAGAAATTGGTACATCACCAAATAATACTAAATGAAACAGAATATGCAGTTCAAGTTATTAAAAAAAAATCTACCTTAACTCTGCACAGCGAATAAAGATCACCCTGAAGGCGGTAGAACTCCTTTTCTATATCAGGTGGTCCATCGTTATATTGAGAAGCAGTT
Source organism: Quercus agrifolia (assembly GCA_029955455.1). Lineage (NCBI taxonomy): Eukaryota > Viridiplantae > Streptophyta > Magnoliopsida > Fagales > Fagaceae > Quercus > Quercus agrifolia. The sequence goes on along the minus strand of JARQAD010000004.1, from coordinate 45,722,806 downwards.
GCATTGATCAAAGCCAAGCAAGCAGTTATTACCCAAACTTCACGCATACAAAAGGGTAGAATACTCTGAGAAGAACTCAAAGAAGAAAGGAAATAGAAAAGGGAAAAAAATCAGAACCAACATTCAATTGATGTGCAAAAAAGTAACAATATTATGTTAAGCAAAGACATAACAATAGACTATCAAATACCTCACGCAAAGCCAGGGCCTTCGAGAAGCTTATTATGAATGAATAACCCCTTGATGCAACTTCAAAGGCCCGCTTTAGCTTAAATAAAAGCTGCAATTGACATATATCACTGAGATGCAATACCAATTTATAATTTCAGTAATGAAAAAAGTCACTACATGACTAAGTTTAGATAAAAGAAAGGCTCTATTTGATGAAGCACAAAAATGAAGATTTTATTGATGAGAAATTTGGTGTCATGGAACTAGCATCTAAGGCACCAAATAAAAAGTACTTATTGCTCCAGAAAGCAACTTGAAGCCGCACCAATCAAAAGTTAGAAATAACTAACTGCTTTCATAATGGATACGCATAACTAGAAAAAAGATAACAAAGACACAGTTCAGATATTTTTGGTTAAAACAATAACATAATACCACATCATCTTCCACATTTGTTGAATTTACAGGCATAAGGCTCAGCGGGAGTTATTGCTTATATTTGATTCATGTTACCGGGAGGCACTTCTTAACCACTAATTTGGAGTTTATGATAACTGAAACTTTTATTATAATTAAAGAAAAAAAAAAAAAGTTGCACCAAAATTTTCTAGAACACTTCAAACCTTCTTTCCCTGTTTGTATTTGTGCATTTGCATCAGTGTGAGACAGAGAAGGCAGATAATGACAGAACCCAATGACTTACAAAAGAATCTAACTAAATTTTGAGCACCCACTCAAAAGTACTTGCAGACAGTCATTTTGAAAGTAGCTTGAATTACACATAACGGAGCTACTTGTTACAACAACAACAACAAACAGAGACTTAGTCCCAAAATGTTAGGGTCGGCTATGGATTCTTGACAGGGTCAGCCATATATATTCTTTTCCTCCATTCTACTCTATCTAAAGTCATACTCTTTATTACTCCCTTAATTGACATTTCCCTTTTTATTACTTCTATTAATGTGATTTTTGGTCTTCCTCTACTTTTTTTCATTCCCTCAACTTGGGCCAACTCACTCTTTCTTATCGGTGCATTAGTTGCTCTCCTCTAAACATGACCGAACCATCTTAAGCGACCCTCCCTCATCATTTTACAATAATAATAAAACATTTAATCAAGTTAATTAATGGATTCCACCATCCAATGAAGCACACGTTTGAAAGTAAGCAAAAGCGATTCATGCACAATAAGATGTGCATTGTTGACAAAGCAAACAAAATGACATCTTTACGATGAATTTACCATCTAATTCAATTTTCTTTAAATGCAACCACTTAATATCAAATGAAGGATTCTCAGTTTTGCAAACCTTTGATTGACAGGAAAAGAGATACTGTCGAAATTCAAACTCCCTAAACGAGTCATCTTGAACAATCTGTGTCAATGGTTTGTTCCCAGGGTTAAGCAAAGCAGCCTGATCATCACCACGGTCTACTCCTCCAAAGTCTCTCAGTTTCCCAGTCATATTAACTGCATAAAATGAGATTAATTTTTAATCCTCTATTTTTTTGTAAGAAGTAATAAAAAGTTGATCCATTAATACTCATTACTTCAATCATACAACGATCCATATTGCTCAAGTACACAGGAACAACACAATAGATACACCAACAATTAAGATCTAAATTTACAATGCTCATATGATCGTGTTCATATTTGTGTGTATATATCATAGCACTTCTGTTACTGAAAAACACAAGCAGAGTCAAAATTTGTATCTTGACAGCAGAAGTGATAACAAGGTAGCACCTGTTTCCAAATAGCAGAGTTCTAACTCATCATACTCGCGCAATGCATCTTCAAATAGATGAGCCATCTCAAACATAAAAGCCAAACTTTCCTGAGAATAAGTCAGAAACATCTAGAGTAAGCAGAAGAAGAATGTAATAAATAACTGGGTTAAATAACTATAAGGACAATAGTTATCTTTGAGACTCATGCTTCCACGTCTATCTTAAATGGGAAGGATGTCACTTCCATCAATAAAGGTAGAAGACGAAATTTGAAATGTATGATCTTTAGTAAAATGATATTTACTTGAGGAATAAAAGGCAAAATATGACATTGAAAAATCCCAATTAATAATCAATGCATTCCTCCTTGAAGCCAAAGCACCCTTTACCACATTTTTAATTCAAAGCTTTTGGCAAAAAGGAACAACCTTCAAGATAAAAAAATTACAGAAGTTCCAAACTGGCATTAAGCGTTGTTCACTGAGCTTGCGTATCTCATCCTCATAAAACTGTACACGCCTATCCAATGTATTTCGGATGGACTCCATAATCTTGGATTCCAGGTCTTCCCAAAAATTTGCCTCAGGGCTCTGTATATCTAATTTGCAGCACCTGAACAAAGCATAAGTTAGAAACACTGGAAAGCAAGGGAAAGATCTTTCATATCAAGCCCTTTGCACAATACTATACACATTTTTTCCTCACAGTTAGGTCTTTCCAAAACACTACCCTCCTCAAACTTAAAAATGTAATAATGCTGGTAAGGTAGTCAATATATGACCCAATATATTGATTGATTTTATACTTCTCCTATGGTTAATAGGTATAAAGAACGAAAAGTCATTAACTCATGTTTTCATCTAGAGAATGATAATTAATAAATTACCACTTGTCCCAAAGCTTAAGCTATTAGGAAATGAAATGATGAATTTGATCATTTAACCATTATTCTCACACTCCCTCTCATGTGTGGATATAGATTCCGCTTAATAAGTGGGAACCAACATGTGGGATTTTTAACTTTTCAAATAGAAGGTAAAGCAGGGACTAAGAAATGGTAACATTATTCTAACAAAAATAATGATTGAAAATTAATTTTAGTGTCCAAGTATTACTTGTACAATATACTGCCACAATGCTGTTAACTTGTGAACAGGAAAGCAATTTAACATAATGATAATTAAAACATATATTCCAGTGATACAATTACTTATAAAAAATAAACAAATAAATAAAACATGTATTCCAGTTATGTCTGACAACAGAAGTAACTCTTCAATGAAAATGACTTGAGGACAAGCCTAAAGTGCACCAAAAATTCAGTGAAGTATTATGGATAAACTTAAACCACTTGAGAAAAATCTAAAGCAAAGATCATGTCAATTTTTTTTAAATCCATCAAATGAAATATAATACATTATGGAGACCTGCAAACATACCTTTCCCTCTTTTTGGAGCTAAATTCAACTTCAAGTTTGGCGTATACTTTTTTTGCCAATTTTGTGGCTTGATCATTATTTGGGGGAGCTTTAGACACGAATACAATAAACCATTCCCGCTCATCATTTTGGACAATCAATTTCAGGCGTGGTTTAAGGATGGTCCTGAACTCATCAAGATCCTATGGAAAATGAAAATGAAAATGTAGTAAAAGAACCACATTAGCAGTAATACAATCAGAAAAGAAAAAATGATAGAAAGAAAGAAATCACCACCTAATACTTACTGAATACATGTACATCAAAAGAAATAAAACTTTTACAAATGTAAATATTTGGCTTTATTGATTCACAGATACAGGAGCATTACATAGGTTTATTTAAGTAAGGGACACACGACAAACCAATATTAACAGTATTTTATTCACATGTAAATAGAATTACTTCAAACAGAATGAGAAGGCACTGGGACATGGAAGGCAATGGAGCTCAGATTGTAGGAAAAAAAATGGACTCTAAATAAATAATAAAATAAAAACACTCATGTAAGGTCCTTTATAGAACTAACAGTGCAGAGGGGAAGCTTTTTTGATGGTGGGAAGGGGGGTAGGAGGGAGGAATGAAGAGTTTTGTGCACCCAATCATAAGGAATTGGATAGTTTGTCAAGTCATCTGTCATCTATGCTTTGCACTTGCAATTGATTGCAATTCATCATTCAATAACTTCTGATTAGTAGACCAAGTAAGCATAAAGTTGGCTTATGGAATCAACACTTAATTCATCAACTTATTTATACAAATAGAAAATTCTGTCAGAAATTTCAGGAAATAAATGCAAAATATTAATCATTTCATATCATGCCACTTTTTTATTTTACTTACCCTCTTAACTACTAATATCGCACTACCATTGTATCCATAAATACAACTAGCATGCATTTATCATGTTTTTCTTCATCCCAGGTGATGTGCACGCTATTATTTATGTATAGATACCGTGTAGCCTACTTCTACTGTGAAAATATTTAAAAGAGGGGAAAAGTTCACTTTTCCCCCTTAAGTATAAGAAAATTGCAAAGCCCCCCTTTAGTTTAAAAATGAAATGTTAACTTTTTAAAATACACACTTTACCCCTCCATTACTATTTTCAGCCAGTTAAACGGAAAATTCAATTTTTTTTTTCTGAATTTGTGTCCAGCCCCACACTAATTTGAAGCCTTATATATAGGCAATACTGTAAAGTATTCAGTGGTTACCACCCAAAAGGTCCTCCCATGTGAGGAGAGGAGAAGATTGCTAGAAAGCCATGGGTATGAGTTTCTTCAAAAAGTAGTTTGGCAACTCTTTTGAGGTGCAAAACATTGTTTGTTTTGGATTCATTCAGATTTGGATTGGTTTGTAGCTGTTAGGAGTTATTAGTGCATTTGTGTCCGAAAGATTTTGAGTATGTGTTTGTAAAGTTTGGTTAAGTGTGAGTAATCTATATAGCTGATAGTGGATTTTGGTTGGCGTTGCCCATTAACATAAGCATGGAATTTAAGTCAATGTGGTGATCTTTTAAAAATTTGCAAATTCCTATTTTGAGTTAGTTAACTTTTTGGGTTTTCTTGGTATGGAAGGAAAGTCTTTTTTCTTTTTCTTTTTCTTTTTATTTTTTATTATTTTTTTTTTTATTTATTTATTATTATTTTTTTTTTTTTTAGGTAATAGGAGTTTTATTGATAAGAAAAGAACAATGTGTTTACGATTGTAAACTCAATGCACTTGAAACAAATACAATCAAAGCAATTGGAGAGTCTAACAAAAAAAAGGAAATCAGACAAGGAAATACAATGCGTAAGACCCCAAATACGAGATCACTCAAACAAAATCCTAGCTAGCAAAGTCTCATGACAACAAATAGGGTTGTAAATGAGCTAAGCCGAGTCAAGTATTAACAGTTTAGATTTCATTCATTTAATCTTATTTTGAACACTAGCCAAGCCCGAGCTCATCATCAAACAAAATTACATGTTTAAGCTATATTCATTTCTGGTCAAACAAGCTCAAGCATGTCCATGAGCTACTTAATTAACTTATTATTTTTTCCTTTTTTCCCATATATAGTAATAACATGACCAAAAAAATTTACCCCTTCACAAATCTATGAAATTTTATTAATGAACTATTTATATTACCACTAAACTCTAAATAATAATTTAATATCATATGAACCTATTTACAAACATATACAATCCAATCTCAAATATATGTAAGTAAATTTTTGACACGTATGCTATAGTGGATCCAAATCTAGTTTGGATGACTTTCCTACAATAAATTTATTGATTGAATGAGGCTGTGCCGAAGCTAGGTACCACGTGAATCCTGTACAAATGAGGAGCGATGCCACACTGGGCAGCAATAGGTTCTTCCTTAGATCAAGCTGTGACCTTGGGTCTGTAAACTTGAAATACCAAAGACTAACTTATACAATCCAATCTCAAATATAAATAAGTATATTTTTGACACGTATACTGTAGTGGGTCCAATTCTAGTTTGGATGACTTTCCTACAATAAATTTATTGATTGAACGAGGCTGTGCCGAAGCTAGGTACCACGTGAATCTTGTACAAATGAGGAGCAATGCCATACTAGACAGCAATAGGTTCTTCCCTAGATCAAGCTGTGACCTTGGGTCTGTAAACTTGAAATACCAAAGAGAAGCTCAGTTCCTCCATGACTTGACCAACCCTAGGGTTGGCCATGGAGGGTCCAGTGGCTAAGTTAGTGAAGCACATGAGAAAACTAAGGTCAAAGAGAGAGAGTTGAACAAGCAAAGAGAGAGTCATCGGACAAATCAAAGAGTGAGTTTGATAAGCAAAGAGAGAGTCCTTAGGAGAATGTCATTAGGTGAATCAGAGAGTCCCTAAGAGGATCAAAGAGTGTCCTCAGGAGAATGTCCTCAGGCAAGTTAGAGAGAGTTCCTAAGAGGGTCATAGAGAGTTCCTGAGAGGGTCAGAGAGAGTCCTCAGGAGAGTGTCCTCAGAGATGGCCCCTGAAAGGGACCCAAACCAACTTATCACCACTAGATGAACCAACCTGTGCAGCATACAAATCATCCAAATACTAAGCCATAGACTCCAACTCCTAATCTTGAGCGTCTCGAATAAAAATAGGTCTCCAGTGTGCCTTGCCATGTAGCCATTCCACACAGTCAGAAACTCGAGCACCTTTGTCTCTAGCAAATCAAAACAACTCGGGATATCTATCTTGAAGGGAACTATTACAATCCCAATGATTCTTCCAAAAAAACACTTGGGAACCATCCCCTACCTCATACCAAATGTGTGATGCAAGCTGGTCCCATCCCTTTCTAATATGTTTCCAAAGTTCCACCCCATGAGTCCCTCAGCCCGTTTAATAGTCAAGCCTAGAATGGGGCTTGAGCTTGGCTTGTTTGCTAAACAAACGAAAACAAGTCAGCCCGTTTAATAGTCAAGCCTAGAATGGGGCTTGAGCTTGGCTTGTTTGCTAAACAAACGAAAACAAGTCTTTTAGCTAGTTGATCTCAAGATTTTCATAGACAACTTGGTTCATTCACATCCCTAGTGACAAATAAGTAACTCATAGCCCTTTTTTTGGATTTTCTTGGTCTGGAAAGAAAGTCTACTCCATGACAAAGTAGTAATTAGTATGGCTTGTTAAAAAAATGGTAGTTCTTACCAAAAGAAGTAATGTTGTATTACTTGTCTATCAAGAAATTTGAATCCTTATATTTAGGCAATATTGTAAAGAATTTGGAGGTTTTGGCCAAGAGATCCTCCTATATTGGGAGAAGAGAAGACTCTTGGTAGAATATGGAGTAGCTTTTTTCGAAGAGTATTTTGGTAGTTCTTTTGGGGTTAAATGATGCTTACGTGTGTAAGTAAAGAGTATTTATTATTTGAGTGAGAGAGAACAATTGGATGTATTGAGGTGTTGCATTGTAAGAGTGTCAAGTTTGTGAATAAGAATCGAGTGATTGTTTTGTGTGTATCATAATTTGTGCTAATTTGTGTTTGTTAGGAGTTGTGAGAGTGTTTATGTCAGTAAAAGGTTTTGAGTGAGTTTGTATTTGTAAGATTTGGTAAAGTGTGATCGTAATCCATAAATTGATGGTGGATTTTAGTTGGTGTTACATAAGCATGGAAGTTGGTCAAACCACGTTAAACTTTATTGTCTTGTGTGGATGTTTTATTTTTTTTATATGAACAAGCTTCTGCTAGCCCAAAATTCCAATAAGATTGATAGCATTGTGGGTACAAGTACAAACTGTGTATTTCCTTAGTTTTAGGAAATGTTGGAGAGTTGCAAGTTGTAATAACAACTAAATCGTATATTCCCATCTAACTTAAGAATCAATTGTGCAGCTACACTATAATTAATACTGGAACATGTGAATGAGGTCACTGAGACAGAAAATTACCTCACAGGTAACAAGAACCACTGTTGCATATGGCTCCCGAAACCAAAATAATGATTGCTCCAAAGGGAACCGGCTACGAAGTCTAGAATCTGTTGTTAATATGAACTCAGCAGTCAAATTCTCTACAAACACAGAGTTACGGGTCTTATTGTTTAAACTTGCTCTTTTGAATGGTAACCGCCCCTCAAATTCACTCTTCACGATGGGCCACAAATCGCTCACATCTTCCACTGAAAAGCAGCTTAAAAAAAATTAGTGGATGGGAAACAAATAGAAAGTAGGACAATGACACATTCTGACATTCAGCTATTGCATAAATATAGAAAATGTTTTTTCTTCTAACAATGTTGTGAAGTCTATAGATCATGAAATATAAAATAAATATCAGAATTGGAAGGCTTGTGCTTCTCATCCCATAAAAAAAGTGAGCACCCTTAGAAATTAATCCTAATGTAACCATCTTGCAAATAAGCCTACAAAAATGACCGAGTTTTGTGCAAGACATAATAGAATCTACATCAATAACTCTTCTGACAGCATTTGATGGTTCCAATGAAAATCGTTTTTAGAGACAAAGACAGAAAAAATAATATAAACGAATAATTTCCAAAGCATTGGCGACTCTTAATGGGTTCACATTTCTAAAAAAATCACGGAAAATTACCGCACACCAATTCCTTAAAACAAACCATTTTCAAAAGTATTCCAAAAAATCGACCCCAGTACATGTTCCCACTCAAAAAGCATTTGTTACAACTTACAACCACAAAATGAAATCCTCAATAATCTTTTTAATAAAATCACAAAAAACATTACTGATTCACATAGGATCAACTACATTTGTTCAGAACAGAACTCCCATAAAGTTATACATAATTACAACGCGTACAAAAAAAAAAAAAAAATCACACAAAGTAATGTGGAACAGAGCTGAACACAGAGTGATAATAATGTAGCTTATTTTTTCCCATTATTCACTACGAAAATTTAGTAAGATTCATAGCACTCATAAATTTAAATTTTAAACCTACTATTGTCAGTCATAACGAAATTAAGCAATTCCATCTAGAATTTGAATCCAAATCTAACAGTGTAGGTCACAAAACAATTACGATTCTCGAGGCACTGAATTCAACTGCGAATTGAGCTTAAATTTTAATACCTAAAATAAAAAAAGATTAGAGAGGGAGGGTGAGATTGAAAACCTGCAATAACGAGGTGATCAGAGGAATTCTTGATGGTGTGGAACTGAGCTAGAAAGTTCGCCATCGCCGATCTATACCAACCAATATATGCAAATCATATACATAGAGAAGAGAAAGAGAGAGTGAGAAGTGTGGTTGCTCGGCTCCTGGATCGAGTAGATGTTGGGTTCGGAGGTTGGGATCATTTCATTTGGACTTGGGATTCACAGTTCTGCTGGCGATCTAGTGCTTCGCGTCCCATCACACTCCATCATTCCGACACTTCTTCTCACTCTCACCGTTGGATGACCCCTGTTTTTTTTTCTTTTTTTTTTAAGAGATATTTTAAATGCCAAAAATACTACCAATCAAAATACCTATTTTTTAATCATAAGCTAAAGTCCTTGTAGCTGAATTGGCACATTCTCATATATAAAGTGCTTGAAAGTTTAAAAAGAAAGGGTTTGAACTACGGAGTTAACAACATGTTGTAATTATTTCTTAAAAAAAAAATAGAGAAATAATATGTCCATTTTCTACAACAGTTTCATAATAAATTTTATGTGGCAAGTTGGTATTTGCTGTTATTAATTGACAAAAAAGTACTTTCAGTAATGAATTTAAATTAAAAATCTATAACAATTTGTTATTTTGTCACTTAGAATTTATTGTGAAAGTGTTGTGAGTGTATCACTTCTCATTTAAAATACCTAATTTCTTAAGAAATATTTTGTAAAAGTTATATTATTGTTAAGGAATTTAGGCCCCTAGTTGTGTTCAATTATTAATTATAAGCCAGATTTAAAATTTAGTCCATTCTCAAATAATAATAAATAAATAAGAAAGTTTAAAATTAAGTCCAACTTCAAAGACTTTCTTCTCAAAAAAAAAGAAAAAAAAAGAAAGATGAATAACACGCAATATGGTTACAAAGGAAATATCAATGACAAAATTGTCTCAAGTAAAAATCATTGTGAAGGCTCAATAATTAACCTTAAAGAAAGCAGATTCATTACGTAAAATTGGAGTTTTACAAACAAAATAACCTTATTTTAATGTGCTATCTCATATAGTACTTACTAATGTGATTACAAACAACTTTAAATCTACATACCAACTACATTGAATGCGAACACCCGCTCCCAACTTCAAGTACCTACTTATAGATTCACTCCAACAACTCCTTGTTAATAGGATGTAGTAACTTCACCTTGATCCGTACATCTTCAAAAACATGAACTTTGATCTACAATTGATGCTTTGCGAGATCTTGGAAACCTCCGCTAGTTTGTGTACTCCATATGACTCTCAAAAAGTCTTTTAAAATGTGCCCTATGGTTGCTTTTAAACATTGGCTTCGAAAGCATGAAACTCTAGCTTCATGATGACTGAGTAAAAGAAACTTGGAATTTGTTTTACACAAATCTTGATAGATCTAGATTAGTAATTCTTAGTCTATCGAGATCGTGTCGAGCATGTATTAGAATTTAGAAACTTGATTTCTTCTTAAGCTATAATGTTGCTCTTGTTGTGGACTTGAATTGAACTTCAAACACACTTAAGACTCACTAAAACTCTTACAACATGATTACATTTTATCATGGTTGCCAACCTAGTTCCATAGACTCAACAATTATGACCATGTATAATACTTATTACTTGTTATAATATTTATGAATTTCAATTATTTTACTTATTTTAATATATATTACTCAAACCACTTGCTTAAGTAAATTAACAATGACAAAATTTAGCTACAAAATTTGTTGTAGTTTAAGACTACATTCTTACTCAATATCTTTTTATTGAAGGTGAATTTTGATAAATCAACAATTGGATTATATCTTCTTCTTATATCCTCTATGCTTGCAAAACTTGTTGGAAATTAAAAATCAATACCTATGTCATCAATAAATTATTTAAATGATAAGTTTTGATAGTTTAAAATTATGCATAAAATATAAGCATATAGATCATATAGTAAATAATATACGATTGACACAAAATTTGACATATGTACTAAGAGTCTAAAGAACATACAATTTAACAATTAGATTTTCAAAATAAGTAGTAATGTTTATTGTATTGAGTAAGGTTGTAATTTTAAGTTATAACAAATTTTGTAGCTAAACTTTGTCTAATTAAAAATGGACGTGTTAGCTTTTAAATGCTCGAAAAAAAAATATTAATTTATTATTATGTTGTTGATGTGCCATCAATCACATTCATTGTTATGTCAATTTATAAGTCTTTTTATGGTAAAATTGTGATGTATATTCAATTTTTTTTTCTTTTTGTTTTGTGTTTAAAAGTTGAGATACCGATTTATAAGACTTATATAATAAAACTATCAACACTAATTTTTTTCCTTTTACCCTAAGTTGAAGGAATTTTGGTGTTATGCCTAATGGTTGACACTGGCCAGCCCATAGCCCAACCCATAGGTAAAGCCCATTGAGCCTATAGCAAACTGGATAGTTAGGTCAGGCCTAAGAGGCTACTCATGGCTTTTAACGGGCCTTAACTGGACTTTTAACAAACCTTAATAGGCTAATAAAATTTAATAATTTTTTTATATTATATTATATGTCACAAAATACAAATTGTTTAATTGAACGGTTATATGTCAAAAACATAAATCGTCAAATTGAACTGTTAAATTTCAAAAAACACAAATCCTCAGATTGAACTATAAAGGGTAAATTACAAAATTGGTTCATATCCTTTATACCATATGTCAATTTAGTCCTTAACATTTCAATTGTGTCAATTTGGTTCGTAACCTTTTTAGTATTGCGTCAATTTAGTTTCTGTCGTTATTTTTTAGAAGAAAAAAATTGACCTGTCAAATGGAATAATAAAAAATTATTTTTCATGCCACGTCAACTTCCAATTGTACCACTATGTCAGATTTAAAAAAATAAAAAACCAAATTAAAATGTTTGAATCTGGTGTTCACGTTAGGGATAGAGGAGAGGAGTTCAAATTTTGCATAGTAAATACTAATGCTATGTTTGGAAGTTTGGAGGGAAAGAAGGGTAGAGGGAAGGAGAGTAAAGGGAAATGGTTATCTTCCTACTTATTTGGATGTTTTTAAAATTAAGTAAGGAAGAGAGGAATAATTAACCTTTTAATAGTTTGTTATTTTTTTAATATGGAAATGGCAAATTTGATAATTCATTTTGTCAAACATTTTTATGCTCCACTCTCCCTTCAAATCTCTCTAATTTTGAAAAATTAAAAATGAGGAGTTAGAACTTAAAAGTAATTAGAACTCCTCCAAATCTCTCTACCTCCCCTCTTAAAAAACATCCAAATAAGGTAATTTAACTTACTTTCCTTCCTTCTACTCTACTCCCCATCCATCTAAACAAGCTATAAATAATGACAGAGGACAAAGAAGACACAGAAGGAGGATTTCAAAATCAAAATCCTAATTCTTATAAGAAGAACAACAACAAAGAATCCAAAGGAAAGTCATGGAAGAGATGTCTCTGCTAATCGTCTCTACAAAGATCCAAATCCAAAAACCTCACATGCATTGGCCTCCCTAGAACCCATCTCTCTATAATCCTTCTTTTTTCATTGATTCTTATGATGCTTATGGGTCTATTTGGTTGTTGAGAAAAATCAAGGAAAAGGAAAGAAAATTCTTGGTTTTCTGTTTTGTGCTATGTTTGTTCACTTAATTTGTTTTTGTTTTTTTTATAGGTTTTTGCATTTGGATTAGACGAGTGGATGTTATTATTTTGATTTGATTGCTATTGTTGTTTGGGTATTTTTCTAGCAACCAAACAGTGAAATAGGGATTGGTTGTGATGATTTTGATATTCTTAGCGTTTGTTTGGATTCGAATTATAAGGGTCCGTTTGGTACATATGTTTAAAAACTGAAAAATGTTGTTTGAAAACATTTATGAAAATACGTGTGGGTGAAAAAGTGTGTTGAAATACGTGAAATGTTGTTTAAAAACTGAAAATGATTGTTTAAAATCACAAACCAAACACCCCCTAAGTAGTTGCATTTGCGTTTTCTGACCTTTTTTTTTTTTTTTTTTTTTTTCTAACCGCACTATTTGACCAAGTCAACCCTGAATAGTACACCCATGCATTGTTCATGGACCCACAAATTTCACTTTTCAGCAACTTTTTCATTAAAAATGGGTCTCACGGCACTATTTACACATTTAAAAATTATTTTACTACAGTGTTTTTAGTTTCAGCAAAAATAAGCTCAATCTAAACGGACCCTTAGCATAAGAAGATTTTAGGTGGTGGGCTGAATTAAAGTTTTTTTTTTTTTTTTTTTAATAATGTAATACATACTGTTACTTGAGTGTTTATAACCATTAGTTTGGATCCAACGTTGTAATTTATGTAGAATGGCTAGAAATGTTGAGGGAGTTTAGGGATTTTAGACTCACACGTCAATATTTTAATTTGGATTTTAAAAAAAATCTGATGTGATGGTACAGTTGGTAGTTGTTGTAGTATGAATTTTTTTTTTAATTTTTTATTATTCTGTTTGACATATCAATTTTTTCCATATAAGGGATAACAACATGGATTAAATTGCCACCGCACTAAAAAGGTTAGAGATCAAATTGACATAATTAAAAAGTTAGGGACCAAATTAACATATGATATAAACGATAAGAACTAACTTTGTAGTTTACTCATCTATAAAATATACTTAAAAACCCATAAATACAAATTGTCAAATTGTGAAAATGGCTTGCACGTGGCTTGTTTAATGTATTCTCAAATTTTGCAAGTTTCCTAATGGCATAACCCACTTAGCAGAGCCCATGATATGGTCCTTGGAAAAAATGTTTAAATAAATCCAACCATACTTTCAAAACAACACTCAACATGAACTCTTGAGCCATGCAAAAAGAAAATAAAATGTTACAAAATACATGAAATAGGCCTAAAAAATAGCTGGACTTAGCATTAATTAATTTTTGACGTAGGCGGAGATCTCTTATTCAATTATAAGAAATTTTTTCCATTCAGCTAATTTAGAACCACAAATCGAGAGATCATATGCTCTTTTTTAATTTTTTTTATTTTGTTAAAAATATCACTAAACGGTTGGACTTTTGGGCCTATTTGTTTTGTAAGTTCTAACTCATTATTTCACATTTCAACACACTTTTTCACCCACACATATATCAAAAACACAGAAAATATCTTACTCAGAGTTAGTTACCAAACGCCCTTATTTTTATTTTTGATGAACAGGGTGGACATTGTCTTCACTTTTATCTACCGTGAAATCAATAAATAAATATAAAAGTCAGGCTATTCTAGTAATTTGACTTCCAGCATCCATACAAAACCAATCAAAATGTTAACAGATAGACTTTCTGGATGAGGCGCGCCAAAATCTTTCTGCAACTTCCAACTTCCATTCATGGCGTTTCCTCTATCTTCCGCCATTATTTCTTACAAGCACTCTCTCAATGTATCCATCACTCCCTCTTTTCCAAAACCAAGTTTTCTCCCTACGCAATTCGTATTTTGCTCTAATCAAATGCCTACCAAAGACCCAGCAAGACCAGCCCGCCCCAGAATTCATTGCTTGTCCAAGAAAACTCTTTCAGAGGTTGGCTTTGATTCTGCTCAAATATACATTCTTTAGAGATAATGCTTTCTGGGTTTCAATATTCTCGTAATTTCAATTGTGATTGATTGGAATTTCAGCTGTGTTAAAAAAAAAAAAATGATGTTTTAGTGATTGCATTATACTTCTTTTGGTCTTAAATTTATGTTTTTTCTTTTTTGGGGATTCCGTTTTAGGCTGACTCTGTTCATTTTCTGGACATTCTATCGTCTAGTTCAGGAATTACTTATTTTCAGTAACTTATTTGCACATAAAACTAAAAGCTAGCTTATTTTTAAAAAGCTGAAACTTATATTATTTGAAATAAGGCTAAGACAAAAAGTGGTGTGAGACCTGAAAATAGTGGAGAATTTAAGCAAAAAGCTAGCTTATAATTGGCTGCCAAACACACATGGCAATTTACAAGCATTGGCTTATCTGGCTGATGTAATGAATCATTTTTTATTTTATTTTATATAAGAATTGCTGATGTAATGAATATAATAGATATGATTATGTTGCATTTGGATTTGAGGATGTGTGGAAGCAGATAAGGATATTAGACCACAAAGTCTAATTGTTTAATGAGGCTTTAACTAGGCATAAGGTTTAGAGTTGCGAAGGAAGGAGAGAGATGATTGTGAGAGAGTGTTTAGTACTAAATACCATAGAATCAGGTAATTGGGGCAACACTTTCCTTCTATCAATTATTCAAAGTTGAAATATTAACTAACAAGTCTCTCTTCTTTGGCCATGTGTCCATTAAAACCAAAAAAAATTTGAGAATGCATTTGGCTAAGTTCTTTGTTGCTTCCAAGAGTCTTGTAGCTCAACCAGCACAAAGACATATCCACGGTTCAGATCCCCCCTCTCCTAATGTAACTGTCAAATTTTCTGCTAGTTTATTTACTAAAAGCTGAGCTAGCAGCAAATAAGCTAGCCAAAGACACACAGATCTTACACGAGCAATAATAAAGGATTGAAAGCCAAAATTCCAAAGTCCAAGCCTCTTTATACGTGTGTTTAATTTATAGGAAATCTATCAATTCAATTTTTTTTTGTTTGTTTGTTTGGCTGAGTGTTTTAATTGATTAGTTGCTGAGTTTTTTCTTTTTTGATAGGTAACTAGTGCAGCAGTTTTATTGATAAAAAATAATAAAATCTTTGAGTTCATGACGATGAACACAAAGGAACAATGAAAACATAAGTACAAAAATAAAATGGCTAGTCTAAGAGAAACAAGGAACTCTATAATGGATGAACAATTTGAGGAACCCCAACACCTTGACTATTCAAAATCAGTGCGTAGGCACAATGCTTTTAGTTGATCCAATGAGTTTTTGGTGTCTTCAAACAAGTGATGGTTCTGCTCATTACATACATTCCACATCAAACAGCCCAAAACCATGTTCCAAATATCTGATCCATGCTTCCTACACCAATTCCTCCAACAAAATAATAAACTCGCAACAAAGCCTGGCATAACCCAATTAATCCCAAATGTCCGAAGCATATCCACCCACAAAGCATGGACTACATCACAATGAAGTAGGAGGTGGTGCACAGATTCCCATTACATCGACAGATACAACACCAATTTGCTAATAGATTCAACAATCCACAGATTAGTTGCTGTGTTTTTTTAAAACATAGACAATGCAGAAGATTTTACTTGATGGATTTTTATTAAAATATATGGTGAGAAACACCATGCAGTATGGCACATTGTGGTAGCAAAGTAATGTGTACACACTGGAGTGAAATGCATTATTGCATCCAGTTGATTTGTTAACTCTACTGATTTGCAAGTTCTCAAATTAATGCTATTTTCTGCAGTCATCCATTCTACTTTTAACTATTAGGAGTGTCAAATCATCTAAGTAATTCAATCTTCTCAGTTGTAGCCACCTTAGGTACTGACAAGACTAAAATGGCTATTAATCAGGAGAAAAGATAATAATTATGATGCCCTCTGGGAGTCTTCCCACTTTCTGAAACGGGTTGTCACTCATGCAGGAGCTGGCAGACCGGCATGATTTTCCAACCAACTTTTACTTGTCAATTTGCAGACATGGAATTAAGAAGCTTGAGAGTCTGATTGCTGTGATCCTTTTGTCTATTCAAATTTCTTCTCCACTTCCTTTGG
Organism: Quercus agrifolia; assembly: GCA_029955455.1. NCBI lineage: Eukaryota > Viridiplantae > Streptophyta > Magnoliopsida > Fagales > Fagaceae > Quercus > Quercus agrifolia. The sequence continues at coordinate 45,706,077 of JARQAD010000004.1, read as the reverse complement.
TTGGTTGGGACTCTTTGTTTATATCTCCTGCAACAGCAGTTCTTTATTCTCCAGATACCAAGGTTCCAAGAACAGGAGAACTTGCCTTAAGGAAGGCTATCCCTGCAAATACAAGCATGAAGACTATACAGGTTACTGTTGATGATTGAACTAATTTCTATCCTCTGTTAACTTTAAACGTAATCAGTTTGCAGACCATCTTGCCTCTGCTTCTAGGAATCTTTGGAGGATATCTCATACCTGCTGAGAATTCCACAGAGAAAGCCATTTGGGACCATGGAGGGGAATGTGAAGAAAGCTTTAAAGGTATTTATTTCCTGTTTTTTGGGGAGGCAGGGGAAGTTCATTTCTTTATAGAAGGGAAGCAATCTTAACTAAGCTTTGCTACCATCCAAAAGTTAAGAGAAGTCATTCGATAGGTCTAAATATAAAAAAAGGGGATTTTTTTCAATACGACTTTGAATGTGTTTGTTTTATAAAGTTCCTCCTGCATTGCTTTCTGCTCTTTCACTTGAATAAAGTTTTTTGAGAATATTTCCCACCCCCCCCCCCCCCCCCCCAGGTCTCTCCGTGGCCTGGCTGCAACTACTGTTTTATTTAGTTGTGTATTGAAACTGATTCTTTTTTTAGCTTTACGTTTACTTTGCAACTTGTAAGTTAAATGTTTGTAATTTATACCGTATAGCATGGTGTCATTTCTCTGATTCCCCATCATATGATTTCCTCTTTTGAGTTTTTATAGCTTCATCTTATACTTTCCTTTTTGAGTTTGTATAGTTTAAGCACTTGTTATTATTGTTGTTGTTGTTGTTGTTTTTTTTTTTTTTTTTTTTTTTTCCTTTTCATTTATCTGTATATTACGCACTTACTCTAATCTGATTTCTTCTGATTTTTACTTGTTCATTGTGTCCTACTTTCAGATAGCAGTGGATGAAAAGGATTCTATTTTGGCAAGTTTACCAACAAACCTGAAGGAAAAGGGCTCCACATTGTATGCATCACTTATTGATGGGAAGGTATGTGTATGTCCTTATGAAGAAAGAAATTTTATGAGAAGGCTGCCAGCACAATATTTTATTTCTTGCTTTTCTCAGAACTCATATATAGCATCTAGAATAACAGTGTGGGTTGATCAATTATCAAAACAAAAATTTTTATTATCTATAACTAACATTTGAATAAGTTTTTTTGAAGTAGGAGTTCCGTTGGCTACACAGCATAGCCAAACGTTAGAGTCCAATTATTGGACAGTAAAAAGGTTCTTTAATTGTTTATGCATCTCTGGAATGTGATATAATACATGGTATTTTCAGTTTCCTAATTGTCCAGAAGAAAGAAAACTGGAAAAAGAAAGATAGAAAGAAAGGAGGGGTAAAAAGAAAGGCTCTAATTGTACTGTACTGCATCTCAATCCACATATCTTATCTCTTCTTACGGACAAATTTTCTTGATGACCTTGGGTTATTAATAACAACTTGACAAACTTGGTTTTTATGGTTCACTGCAGAACCTACCAAAATATTATTGAAGTTCCTTTGGTTTTCCAGGGTGGATTGCAAGCCCTTCTTGAATCTATAAAAGATAAGGACCCAGATAAAGTATCAGTCGGCCTTGCATCTTCACTTGATACAGTTGCAGAGATAGAGTTGTTACAGGTAACCAAACTCATCAATAAATATAAATTCCTTTTCTAACTCCTAATTTGGGTACGATATATATGTTGGATCATCAAATGGATGCCTCACGGAAAGCACAGCATGACACTTGACCTGTTTTCCTCAAATTGTTGCTGCTTTCATGCTATTGGAAACCTGCAATGTTTTTGACTGGAAGGCTGATGATATTTTTTCTGTATTGTGTGTAATAGCATGATGCAAGAAGCACCAAATCAATTAATATTTTGCATTTGAAATTATTTCTGTTTTTGAATTTTGAGTTTAGCTTTAATGTTGAGGGTTTTAAAGGATTTAATTAGGTATTTTTCATATTGGTATAATCTCTATGCCCTATTAAAGTAGTGCTCTTGTAATCATGAAAGCCGGGTATGATTTTGAATAAGAATTTTATGAGTTTAGAATATCCTCCTCTTTTGTTTGGTGGTAATGCCTAGGGCTTGCAGACAGATTCTAGGTGGTGAACCTAGGGTTTGTCCTGATTATCTTTTGTTCCTCTTTTAATCTTATTTTCCTACTTGTGTTCTTTATCATAGCACTTATGTTGCAATCAGCATATAAGCATTTTGAACCCTCAACTTGGTATTGTTTGTAACAGGCTCCAGGCTTGTCATTTTTATTGCCCAAGCAATACTTGAATTATCCAAGGTCAGTCTTTTCCAAAGATCTTTGGCTGATATTTCCTAACTACCTTGATGAGGGACTAGTAAATGAATCACAAAAAAGATAGGAGTCAGAGAAATTCTGATGTAATACTAGGAAGATCCTCTCTTTCTTTTATTTTATTTTTTATTTTTTTAGTCAGAGAAATTCTGATGTAATACTAGGAAGATCCTCTCTTTCTTCTTCTTCTTCTTTTTATTTTATTTATTTTTTTAATATTTAAAATTTTTTTTTTTCATTTTTAATATTTGAATCCACAGTAATAAATTAAAGCAAAAGGAAAATTCATGGCAGATCTGATTATTTAGTTAGAATTCTTTTCCAAACCCATTATTTGAATGGAATTAAATCTTTTTTTTTTCTTTGTACTAATCATGAATAATTTTGTTAATGAGGACATTTTGGGTTTGAAGTGGTTTACAATTTTTCCTTTTTAGCTGGTTATATTAGTGACTAGTTCTGATTTTTTGAAGTAGTTCTTTTCTACCTGTTGTCTCTTATAAGCAGATATCCCTACACTAAAACTTTATGCAAAGAAAAGTTATAGTATGTATAACGTATTGAAATATTTATCGGTTGTTTGGACATCCCATAAAAATTGTACCAGTCTATTTGTTTTGGGATATGAGATAAGTCTATCTTTGTTTTTCTCATCATTCTTCTAGGTCTTATAGTTGGAAAGTTTTTTGAGATTGTATGATAAGTAGACTTTGCATTGGGATATTTGATACTTGAACAGGAAATTAATGTTTCTTTTTGATCTATAGGCTTACTGGGAGAGGAATTGTTGAATTTACAATTGAGAAAGGAGACGGTTCAACATTTTCTCCAGAAGCTGGTGGTGAACTAAGAAAGACTGCTACAATTCAGGTATGCCAAATGTTACATTTTCAGAAGGATGAAATAAATGTGTCATGAAATCTTGCATATTGTTGTTATATGACTTCAATTTATATTTTAAGGATGTAAAAATTTCTTGGTGATAAACTAACATGTGAGATTTTTAACATTTTAAAATGGGAGGTGAAGTGAAGACAATGATTGAACTTAGAACCTTCTGCTCTGATACCATGATAAATTATAGATTCTTCTAAAAGCTTAAGCTGTTAGGAAATTGTGAATTTAATCATTTAACCATAATTCTAATACTTGGTTTAAGTTGATTGTTTTGTGAAATCTAGCAATCTCATGCTTTTTTTGGTTATGAGATTCACCATTTCTACCTTGCAAAAGAAGAGTTACCATTCACAACTACTAACTATCATTATTTCATTTATTGTAAATGAATCAATAACTTTTAGTTAATATTCTTTTTGTTATCTGTTAATTTTTCGTCTCCATTGAGGGGCTTAACATAGTCACATTAACCTTTGCTATTGAGTCTTTGTTCTGAACAACCAATCTGCGCCTCAAGTCAGAGTTCTCTGTGAAAGATGTTATACAATAATCAGAAAAGCTGGAATCTGTCAAACAGTACTTAATAAGAGAATGACATATTGGTCTTCAAAAGTTGTTTCTTTTTTATTTTATTTTATTTAAATGTTTGGCATAGGAAACAGCTGGTTGAAACCGTTTCCTCTTCCATTGTTGAAATTGTTTATGATGTTCTTAACATTATGCATGAGCTGCAAACTCCGGTGGCTATACACTTTAATTATGCCTAGAAAACAGAGGTATCATAGTATGAATAATTTGTGCATTGATCTGTTCTGAACCAGATGCATGACATTTGCATTGTCTTTGGAGTATTGATTTGAGGGTTTGGGATTCTTTCAGTGTGTATGCTCTGTGTGTGTGTGTGTGTGTGTGAAGTGTGTGCATGCCTACGTGGGACATCTCAAATACTGGAACAGCATTAATGTCTGCTGTTCCATTGATTGCCAACCGAGCTAGTTTGTGGGATACTCACGAAATGTCCTTTTATGCTTTTGTTGCACAGTCTGAAATGTTTAATTGGTCAGCTTCTTAATTTACCAATTTGTCTGTATAGTTATGACTATGATTCTCTCTCTTACTGGTAAGATTGTAAGAAAGTCTCTAATTTTTTGGGTTGTGATACAAAATGGTGCTTGGACTGAGGCTCTTACTATCAGAACCAGTATGGAATTGGCCAGTTGGGTGCATAGCATGTCATTAAATGGATGTTGGATACTAATTATAAAAAATTCAATGTTAACTGATCATAAACCTGTATATTCAGGTTGTTGTGGATGGATATTCAGCACCATTAACGGCAGGGAATTTTGCAAAACTGGTAAGGTAGTTGAACCTCACTTCACCTTTAGGAAATTTATATATATTTTTTGAATTTTGACTTGTGATCCTTTTTTCTTGGTCTTTAATGCTTTACGCCTATACATTGGTTTTCATCTCCTATATTCATAATTTTTAAGGGTGACCAGAAGTGGCTTCTGAAAGGAAGATTTTTCTCTTCAAGGTTTATTCTTGCGTAGTCAATGTATTAACCATCCTCTTTTACTGTTTACAGTATCCTACTCTGGCAGAGTGGCAGTAAATATAACTTCTTGATTCATCTTGAAATAAGATTAATTTGGCAAAATGATATAATACCTTGCAGAAGGATTACGTTTTTCTTGGTTCCTAGTTTCACATCTAATTGAGAATTCTTTCCTCCCATATAAAAATATTTTTTAAAAAATATGGAAGGATGTGAAGTATGAAGATCTAACAAGCTTGTGGGGATACAGCCTATTAAGGATATATTTGACAAACAAAGAGAAGTTTAATTGATCGGAATTCTACTAGCCTTATGCTGGTCTCACTTGAATACAAAGTCTGTTTATGCTAGTGCCTATGAAGTTTAATCTTTTCCAATATCTTTTTGGTGTCTGTACGTTGAAATTGATAGGCTGTAAATGCTCTCTGAAAAGATTATATGATCAATTGACAATTCTTCAGGTAATTGATGGGGCATATGATGGGGCAAAACTTAACTGTACTGACCAAGCTGTTCTCTCAGATAGTGGACTTGATAAGAACGGTTATAATGTTCCTTTAGAGATAATGCCATCTGGGCAATTCGAGCCATTGTACAGAACAACATTAAATGTGCAGGTATGTCAATCTCTTATATCAACAAGACATTTCTTGTGAGTAACTCTTCTCATTTTCTTTTCTTTTTTGTCCATGCATAAAAGGATGGAGAATTGCCAGTTCTTCCACTCTCTGTATATGGAGCAGTTGCAATGGCACATAGTGAAGTCTCTGAGGAGTATTCATCACCATATCAGTTTTTCTTCTATCTTTATGATAAAAGAAATGTAAGTTCAATTGGCTATTTTGTTTAAATTGATATTCAAGTTCAGGCTTTTGTTAGACTAACAATGAAAAGCAGATTTTTGAAATTAGTTTTTCATTATTATCTATCTTGGTGTGACACTATTCCTTTTTTTTTTTTTTTTTTGTTCTTCTTCAAACTTACATTTTCATATATCATGTGATGCAACTGCATTTGGTAGGCTGGCTTGGGAGGGTTGTCATTTGATGAAGGTCAATTTTCAGTTTTTGGGTATGATTTTATACTCCTAAAAATTTTCTTGTTTAGAAATGACTTTCGGTTTCCTTCATTAATAAAGAACAAAAAAATTGTTTCCTATGGATGGCTGCATTATTATTACTTGTTCTTTAGATCTTGTTTCAATATGCAGATACACAATTGTTGGGAAAGATATTCTTCCACAGATAAAAAATGGAGATGTGATTCGATCTGCAAAGCTGGTGGAAGGTCAAGATCGCCTCATTTTGCCAAATGAGAGTTAATTCTCTCTCACCAAGCACATTACTTCCATTCTTTGCATATGCTGCATTTTAAGTGGCATCAGCCTGATTTTATTGCTGCAGGTTGGCTTGTCAAGTTTTTCATTTCCAGTTTTGTTTGATATTTGAAGTTGAGTGATATGTAATGAAATTTATTATGTTTTCTCAACAGTGGAAACTCTCACCGAACCTTATACCAAAGAAACTCTAAAATCACCTTAATATATTTTATTCATCATATATATTTTTTTCTTCAAGTAATTAACTTTCAGTATGATTTCTTTTCTTTATCTTTCACAAATGGAACATGATAACAATATTCGGAACTTGATCTATAAAAATATTGATGCTGATTTCTATGCATTTAAACAATATAGAAAGGTTTTGTATGGAGGGTCTAGCGCTTCATTTTGGTGGGCATTTCAAATGGTTCATCGTTCAGTTCAAGGACTTTGGATGTCAAACGATACAAAATAAGATTTCTAGAGTATGGATGAGATTGATACATTCTGGTGAAGGAACAAAATAAGGTATGTAGTGTGTACAAAATGAGATCCATCATATGAGAATGTGGTATAAAAATAATTATTTTTTAATATTTCAAAGTAGATTTTGCAATTGTATTTCACACGTTGAAAATCATATCCTCTGTTTTAATACTTATTTTCAAGGATATTGCTTACATATGTAAATTGTAATCTTGTGTTTCACTTTATGTCAAAATACTATTTTGGTCTCTATATTTTGGGTCATAGTCAATATAGTTATTACATTTTGATAGCAGTAAATATGGTTCTTGTTATTTTCAAGTTGAAGTCAATTTGGTTCCTATTGTCATTTCTCTAACAGAAAAACTTGAAAATACTGGAAAGGCAAAGAAAAGAAAAGACAAGAAAATAGGAATTAATTTACTAAAAACATGAAGAATATGAACGATAAGAACACGAAGAACACAAAGATGATCTTCCAACAAAATAATGAAAAGAAAAGAAAATTTTATTTTAAAATAATTAACGAAAAGAAAAAAGAATGATATGGCTTTTTTAATATTAAAATGCTGATGTGGCATTATTTAAATGCCAAATTAAAATTTATTATTATTATTTTAATGGACATGTAGGCGTTCTAAGTGCCAATAGTGCACTCCGTTTGTTACGTGGATATTTTTTGTTAGTGGGATGATGGTAGGGACTAAAATAGAACGCATTTTTGTAAATAGGGACTAAAAGTGATGAAAATAAAAGATAGGAACTAAAGTGGGAATCGCGTGAAAATGTATGAACAAAAATGGGTTTTTCGCCAAGATTAAATGAGATATTGATGTGTATAAATATTAGTGGTCACATTAATGTTTAGATGGCAAAATCACCGCACATCCTTGGTGCGGTGGTAACTCCATAAGTATAAATGCTTGTAGGCTGTGAGGGGTAAGGGCAGAGGTTCAAGTCTCCAGGAGGGAGTTTCACACACATATATACTTAGATTACTCTAGAGTAGAATTTCTATCTTATATAAAAAAAAAAAATTTTAGATGGCAAAAGAAGCTACACATCAACTTTTAAAAATGTAGGGACTAAAATGATATTTTCACTTTTACTTTATTCAAAGATACATATGGATAATAGAGAGATCTAATGGTAGAGCCAAAATTTTTAGTTCCCAAGGTGGGAGTGGGGCACAAGATTAAAATATAATATTAGAAGCAAATTAATTAAACCAAAAAATATTAATCGAAATTAACAAAATAAATAAACAATTATATAATAATCATGAAATGTAATGTAAATGTAAACTAGAATTCATATTTCACACCTAAGTTATTTTACTAAGTTGCACTCGATGATTTTTCATATTATTAAAATAAATAAAAAATCAAATAAAGAGATTAACATAAAAGTACATTAAGTTTAAACATGTAATTTGATTACTCAAAATAAATTAAGGAAATGTTAAAAATATTACAATTTACGTAAAAAGTTGTATTTTGCATCACTACCTTGATTGTTTTTTAAAAATATGTAAAATTCAAATGTCTCTTTTTGTATTTTTTTTTAGAGATAATTACATGCTACTAATCCCGCAGGTCGAACCCTTTTCCCCCTAGACCTCCAAGCACTTTGTGCATAGAGAGGTGTTAATTCAGTTACAAAGCCTTTGGCTCTCTTTCTGTATTTCTAATTATTTAAAATTAATGTTTTTTAGCAAAAATACACAATTTAAATCAATGAAGAGATTGACGAGGGAAAATTAGCAGAGGAAAAGAGGTAATAAGAATTTAATGCTTTTTTTTAATAGTTATTTTAAGTTTAAAAATTTTAGAAGCCTTGTAACTTAACTAGTACGTTCTAGTGTTTTCAGTTTAAATCTTTCTTCTTCCATTATAACTATTGATTTATCCCCCAAAAAAAAAAATGGTATTTTTTATTTTTTATTTTATAAAAATAAAACGACCTTGTTGAATATAAAAGTATATATTACAACCACGGTAGTCTTAGCCTTGTGGCAACCAACTAGCCTAAACATGCTGGTTTAATAAAACTTCTCTATTACACTTATAACATCTTCAACCAATTAACTCTAAGCTTCGGCATATAGATTACTTTGGCTGGAACCATGAGAAACACCTTTGAATACGATGCTAACACGTGGAGTTTAGAGCACATATTGCAAGCCAGCAAGGTCTCCAGACACTTTACTTTAGAGCATTCTAATCAAGACTACTAAAAATGATAGCATTTAGCATCTACAAACCTAAATTTATAGCATTTAACACATCACTTTACAATACACCTAACATCAAAACTTCTATTTTTTTAACACTTCATTTAAATATTCTTTCTTTATTATTTTTTATTCATTTTTTTAATTATTTCTCACTCTCCCTCTGTCACTCTCTCCCAGTGTCTCTCCATCTTTCTCAACAGAAGCTTTTCCCTCTCTCTGATATTTGCTCTCAAAACCTCCATAGCCTGAGCCTTTCAAGCTTATCACCTCTAACCACGGCCACAACTACAGCCACCACCGCCACCAACCACAACCCCCAACCACCAAAAAAAAAAAAAAAAAAAAAAAAAAAAAAACCACGGCACAAACCGCAGCCAAAACCCACCACAAAATTGCCACAAAACCCACCACCCCAGCAACCCCGATCTGAACCTCAACCCGATCTAAACCTCAACCCGAACCTCAACCTCGATCTGAACCCACCATAACACGCTGCAGCCAAACCCACCCCAACATCTCCGATGACCACCACCCAGCAACCCAACCACTACAACCAACTTCAACCCAGATGGACCAAACACCCACCAAACATTACAAGAACCACCAAGAAACCACCACCACAAGAACCACAAAAAATTGCCACAAGAAAACACACAACACGCCGATCTCCACACCGGTCTCCACGCCGATCTCACGCCATCACGCCGTTCTCCTCACCACCAAGCTGATCTCAAACGTACGATCTTCTTTTGAGGCAGTGAGGAAATGAGAAAGAGAGAGGGAGTGAGGAAATGAGAGAGATGTGGGAGAAATTATAAGATCCACATGGTGGACAAGTGATGTGGTCTACCATTCCATTAAAAAACTTTCACTTGTTTAAAATTGTTAGTTAGTAAATTTTTTTAAACAGAAATTAATTACTGACTCAGCAATTTTAAACAAGTGAAAATTTTTTAATGGAATAGTGGACAAATGACATGGTCCACCAGAGGACTCTATAATTTCTCGAGATGTGGGAACGGAGAGAGAACCAAAGAAATCAGAAAGGAGAGAGATGTGGGAGATAAAGCTAGAGAGAGAATAAAGAAATTAATAAAATATTATACAATCTTGCTACAGTGCACTCTCAAAAATGAGAGTGCACTGTAGCAAGATTGTAAATTTAATAGCATATACACGGTTTGATGGAGTGGGTTTTTTGAGTTTCATGAGAGTGCACTATAGCAAGATTGTAAATTTAATAGCATATACACGGTTTGATGGAGTGGGTTTTTTGAGTTTCAATGCTAAAAAATAGCATATATAGCATATACAAGTCTTGTTAAGAATGCTCTTAGCTTTGGAGAACTATGATGTTAGCTAAAAAGCTCTTCTGTTACATGACTGAAACGTGTTTTTTTTATTTTTTATATATATATTTTAATTTTTTATAAATTTTATTATTTTACAATATAAAAATTATATTTTAACCTAATCGAAGTGTATATGTGCGTAAAACTCCTTCTTAGAGATTTGAACTCCAGCCTTTTACTCTCTACGCCCTACAAGTACTTATACTTATGAAGTGGCTATCGTGCCAATGGTGCACAATGGTTATAATATATTTCTTAACTTTTGAAACTTTGTAGCAACAAGAAGACATCATAAAGATCAACCACCAAGAATCCCTCACAAAATTAAATTTCAATTATTATTAATGCCCAAAAGTTCCATGAGTCTTCTAATATTTTATAATTATAAAAATTTGTTGTGAGTCCATTATTAAGTTATCTTTTATATGTTTGTTTGCTTGTTTTTTTATTTTTTGGTTGTTTTCTTTTCATATAATATGTTAAAACTTATCTCTTGGGAAGGAAGAGCAAACTAATCTAAACAATCAAATTATATATATGTATACTATTAATCAGAGGATTCTACTGTTTCATCTTCAATTTTTGGCGTATCAAAATATCTTCATACAAATTCTGAATTAATATACCCTTTAGTTTAATTTGTTTTGCTACAAAAAAGCAAAAAAGATTAAAATAGTAATACTATCTCATGTACAAAAGGGGAAAAAAAACCTTTATTCTCACTACCCGTTTGTATTAAAATGTCTGATTCCTATATGTATTTATTATCTATTTGAATTCAAATAATTCAATTGTCTTTATGAAAAAAAATACAAAATTAATACTTCTTCCAAAAAATGTTAAAAGAATAATATTATCTCACCGTACAAAAGGAAAAAAAAAAAAAACCATTATTCTCACCTCCTATTTGTATTTAAATATCTGATTCCTATATGTATTTGTTATCTATTTGTATCTAAATACTTCAAATTTCTTTATTAAAAAAAAAAAAAAACAAAATTACTTCTTCAAAAAAAAAAAAAAACCACTACTTCATGTAAAAATTACTCATTCTTATCCCAAAATTTCTATGGGATTTTTTTTTTTTTTTTTAATTCTTTAAAACATTCCAAAATTTTTGTTATCCAAATTTTATACAATTATCACAAATCCCCCATCCATCCACACTAACATATATCATCTTTCTTTTGTTTAAATCTCAATTTTTTTTTTTTTTTACTTATCACAGTTCTTATCCTAATTCATAAATTTAAATGTCCCATTAGGTTTCAACTTCTTATCGTTTTCTATCTCATTTTTAAACAGTATTCCATGTTATCTTAACTCTTTCTTTAAAAAAAATAATAAATATACATGGTTATCTATATATCACTTTAAATATTAGTATAACACTAAACCAAAAAAACAAATAAATAAAAAAGAGTGTTATTGCACGTGCGAAACACGTATGATGAATCTAGTATATATATATATATATATAAAGAAAGATACTTATAATTATTTTTATAATAATTATGATAGTTTTATCACCACTTTATTTAATAACAAACCAACTCATGATTCTGCCCATTTATTGGGATCAACATATTCAAATTGGTACTGAGTCAACAAGCAATGAAGTAACACCCAGTATCAGCACTTCTCCATTATGTGTGTATGCATCTTCATCCTTGTAAAGCAGATCCATTACTTGTGATGAATTGAGAATTCGTGTGAGGAGAGGCATTGGCACTTGGATAGGTCTAAGGCACCCTTGGTTTATATCCTTCCATGCATTCTCGATTTGCTTTTGAAATTCGTTATGTACCTCTTCTTTTGAGACACCATATTGCTTCATGTAGCAATCAATGCTTGAGACAAAATGCTCTCTCTTTTGCTCAAACTGCAACAAATAAATTCAGAAATACATAAATATCATTCACTATAGGCCTACAATTGAGTTGCGGTGATGGACTAATCTCTTATGTACCTCTTGGGAGACAATGTCATCCATTAGCCTGCTTATGGTTGATGCTGCTTTAACAATCTTAGGCTCCCGGGAGACCCATTCGAAGGCCTCTTGTGTTACTATATCTCCCATGCCGACAAAAGATATGGTTATAACTGTAGGGTAGCCACTAGATTTTAAAGCATTACTCATATACTCATCCATTGTGGGTATTTATCCTTCGTTAAACCACTTGGCTTCAACAAAATAGGCTTGAACAAGTTTTTTCATCTGTTTCCATCAAAGCATAAAATATTGCGACAATTCAACTTTAATGAAAAAAGGGGGATAGGCTTAAGCGAATTATTATTATTATTATTTTAAGTGAAATTTTTTTTTTTTTTTTTTGAGATAGAGTTTTAATCTATAGCGTCCGCTCCGGATGATAATTCTTTATCATCAGATCAAGATATCAATCAGTTTTTGATGTAGGTGGGGATTAAACCCCAGATATCTTATTCAACCATCAGAGACTTTACCAGTTGAGCTAATTGGAACCCATATTTTTAGTGAAAGTTTAAATGTATTAATTAATAGTATTACAAAATATTGTGACTATAAAATTCAAATTTTATAAAATTAAAGGGGATGTGTTTAAGTGAATTAATTATTATTATTGTTATTTTTTTTGTGAAAGTTTAAGTGAATTAACTAATAGTATTATACCGCATCTGTTGCAAAGTAAACAAGGTATGATCTTCCTTCCTTGGACATCTCATCCTCAATTTCTTCATAAACATCCAGGAGTGCTTTATAACACAACTTCATGTACTCAGGGATCTGGTCTATACAGTTGATATCCCACCTAAAAATTAAATATTTCAATTAAGAGTACAAAATTGATTTAAAGCCAATAAATTTAAAAACATGCTAGGTCATATGCCTATGCTATAAACCTTTTAATCGCATCTGTGAAGAGCTCAAGTTCTTCATAAGTACCATATGCATCATATATGTCATCTATGGTTGATGCCATACAAATGATTTTGGTTAGTATCTTCCTAGCAATTGAGTATTGGGGTTCAAAGTACACCCCCAAAATCCAGAAGTAGCACTCCACCACTCTATCTCGTGTAAAAGATAGTTTATTTGCAAAATCCAAATCTTTCCACCACCTAAGGTACAAATTCAACACAAACTGTCATTTAAAATCATGTCTTGTACATGTTTTACACCAAGACAAAGCGATATAATTAAAAACATACCTTGAGATATGACTAAGTTCCTTTTGGTGTTGTTTTTGTAATATGTTAAAATCTAGCTTTGCAAATTTTAGTAGAACTTCATTATGTGAAGCATTTTCATGGTAGGTAGAGAAGTAATGCCTGGCCTCTACCCTTTGCAAGCACTTTCGAATAGGTCGTTGTAAGGCACGATTTACTTGTGTAGCAAGAGTAGGGTTTAAATTAGTCACCACTGATTTAAGGTAAGTAGTAGTAAACTTAAGTGCTTCATCAAGTATATCTTCTCCATGCACCCTCATATGCGCAGCTTCATAGAAGTGTAACATTCCCTGCACATCATGAATAAGCGATTCCTTGAAGTTCCCCTTGTTGTCTTTGAATTTGTTGAAGATATCTGCTTCACCAACCAATACATGACATGAGCCAAATATGAGAATGCAACTAGCTTATATTTCGTTTTTGTTTTTTGTTTTTGGGATAAGTGTTAGCTTTAAGTTTCCTAAAATAATATACACAAATAAATAGTGCAATCTAATGAATAAATAATAGATCAAAAAAAGAGGACTTACCACTTGGAATGTTATAACCCTGTTGTCTTAGTAATCGAAAACGAAGAGCAATAGTGTAAAGACTACCATTGTCTTCCTGACCAACCTCATTATGATGATCTTTGTAAATTTGTTGTAATATTTCGTCAATTTCACTTTCAAAATGGTACGACACGCCCAAGCGTTGGATTGCATCAATTAACTCCAACTTTTGTGAAGGTTTATCGTTGGGATCCATTAGCAACTTCCCCACTTCTTCCTTCAACCTCTGAACTTGCTCCAAGTTGTCATTGGTTTCCTACAAAAGCAAATTGAAGTAAACAATTAACACATTGTGGCACAAATTAATGTGACTTAAAGATGATGCAGTTCAAGACTATGACATTTGAATACAAAATTTGGAAAGAATCAATATTTTACATTAGAATAATAAAGTTACATAGACTGACACGTCGGGTAAAAGAAGTATTTTATCTACGTACGTACCATGGAGTCATTAGCATAAGAGAGGAAATGGTCTCCCCATAAGCTAGGACTATAATTCACCAAGGGACGTTTTTTATTAGAATTTGGATTCTTGGTTTGAGCAGGGACTGCGGAAACTTGAAGAGACATTTTCGAAGGTGGGAGAACTAAGTGTAGAAATGGTGCAACTGGTTTAAGACTTTTTGTATGCTGCTTGTTCTTCAAGGACTAGCGTGAGTGAGATAGCTTATGTGTTTAATTAGGTATATATTTATAGATTCTTGGATGGGCGGGGGATCATAAAGATAGATATTACGTTTACAATATTTTTATAATATTTTCACAACAAATCATAAAAAGTAAGTGATTATTGGTTCTAATTTAAATCTATAACTTAAATTACTTTTTTTTGGCCCACCCACAACCACCGATAAAAACCTACCACTTAATATTGATTATAAAAGTGTTATGAAAATATTATGGACATAACATTTCTCATAGATAAAAGACAAAAGACAAGATTGAAAATAAAATTAATCAAAATAATATATATTTTTTGAGTGAATAATCTAAATAATATTAATTGAGATTAGTAATAACAAAATATATAAAAATTTATATAGGAGTGTAATTTTCATACAAAATCTAATATATATAAATGTAAATTTAATTTATTTTTCATACTTGAGTTTAGTTTATTCAATCAGAAGATTTGTAAAATATACCTCAATACAAGTTGGTTTATAATTTGAATTCAAATCATTACTATAACTAGGTTTCTCTCCATAACAATCCAATCAAGAAATTAATTTGAATACATCCTTCTCAAAAAAAAAAAAATGAATACATAGAATTTAAACATGTAATTTGATTTTTTTTTAAGAGAGAGTTTCAATTTATGGCTGTTCCTGATAATAGTTCTTTATCATCAGACCAATATATCAATTAATTTTTAGTGTAGGAGGAGATTGAACTCCAAATATTTTACTAGTTGAGTTAATTATAATCCGCATAATTTGATTCCTTAAATTAGAGTTTGAAATTATGATTAAGGGTCCGTTTAGATACCGCTTATTTTGTTAAAAACTGAAAACACTATAACAAAATAATTTTTAAACGTGTGAATAATACTGTAGGACCCATTTTTAATATTTTTTTTGAATAAAATGATTGTGGGTCCCATAAACAGTATATAAACAGTACGTATACTGTACATGAATCGTGCGTAATATCTCCTTAATAGTGTAATCTGCATGCATTAAAAAAAAAAAAGAATAAAAGAAAAAAGAAAAAAGGAACACTAGACGCAGACACTGACTTCTCATCTTTCATCCGTATCCAAGCGCCACCTAAATAGATATAAACATAATAAGGAGTACGTTTCTGTCTTTCATTTATCATGATTACGTGGGATGAAAGTGAAACTTCTCTAAAAGAAAGGCAGTCGGCCAGCGCAAATTTGTCGTGCCCGGCCGGAGCGAAACCACCAATTAAAGTCTTTGATTTGAGAAAATGTCGCAAGCAAAAAAAATAAAAGTCTTTTGAGTTTTAATTTTTTAGTGGGTAATACTCATTTATTTTGTTTGCAAAGAGTCAAAATAGCGTTAGCCGTTAGGAATCTATGGACCAGAGTTTTATTTATTTTATTTAATTCTTCCTAATTTTAAGTGGGTCATACTCATTTATTTAAAATATATTTTTCGTACTTGTTTTGTTATTTTTTTTATACTACTAGTTATCCATCAACAAATTTATCCATCCTTTTTTAAATTCAATTTATTTTTCAACTTTCACTCTCTCTCTCTCTCATTTAAAAAAAAAAAATTTAGATGGATATTTTTTAATAGACATTTATAATTAAAAAATAAACATATCTAAAAAGTGTATTTATCACATAACTCAATAAATTAGTATTGATACAAAGTAAATTCTAAATTCATATTTGCATTATATTAACTTTTATGCGGATATTTAGATTTGAATAAAATATTTATTATTAAAAAAATAGAAAAAATTAAGAAAATATATATAAAAATAAAATATAAAAAAATAAACTACTTAAAATAAAATAATCGGATCTATATTAATATATAAAAAATTACTGGGTTAAGGTTAAAAAAAGTGATATAATAAATGGGGAAAGTAAAAAAAAAAGCATACTAAGAAGTAACAAAAGTGGGTCAAACTTATGTACTATTAAGTAGCAGCAATTGCCTCTCAAAAAAAAAAAGTAGCAGCAATTCCAAGTATCTTTTATGCATTTTCTATCACTGTCATATTAAGTTGCTCTATTACACCCCTTGAGAATGTATAAGGTTAAGCAGATATTTTACAGAAAGATGGCCCAAAAAGAAATCCATTACTACAAATTTTTTGTTACTTTTATTGCTTTATGGGAACCATCCAGATCGAAAATGGAGAAAGATGTGGAAAAATGTTTGCAGAAAAAGTATCTCAGTTTATCTGTCCTAGCCTCCTAGGTCCGCATCCTTGAAATTTGCTCGTCTATTCCCATGATAAGTATGCTTAAATGCACATTATATCACTGTCATATTAAATTGCTCCATTTCACCCCAAGAGAATGTAGATGGTTAAACAAATTTTTTACAGAAAGATGATTCCAAAAAATACTCCATTACTGCGAAT
Organism: Quercus agrifolia; assembly: GCA_029955455.1. Taxonomy (NCBI): domain Eukaryota; kingdom Viridiplantae; phylum Streptophyta; class Magnoliopsida; order Fagales; family Fagaceae; genus Quercus; species Quercus agrifolia. The sequence continues at coordinate 45,689,058 of JARQAD010000004.1, read as the reverse complement.
TCTGCAGATTCTCTGTTACTTTTGTTGCTGTTTCCTTCCAGAAAGTGGCAAAAGATAAATCCATTAATGCGAGCTTGAAAAGTATGTCGGTTTATCAGTCCTAGCCTCTATAGGTCCTTCTGAGTTCTGACCCTCCAAATTTGCCTGTCAACTCCCTTGATATGGTAAAAATGTTGTTGGAAACATGCTACCCTCTAGATAACCCTTTGAACGTATAGAGGGGTTTCTGCCCATTATATTGATAACCCTTTGGATTTTCAGTTGTAGCGATGTTGTCTAAAACTTTTCTGTTGTATAAATCTGGTTCATCTATCAATATGTTTTCATAAATTTCATGCTATGGGAATTAAATGATCTACGTGAAGTGCATGAGTTTTCTGAACAATTGAGTTCCAAATTATTGTATAGCAGAGAAATTAGTAGGGATGGTACCCAACTTAACCCTAGCAATAAGGGTTTACAATATTTAAATGGGAATATGTACTTCGACATATCAAACTTATCCTGGGTGAGATCACATTCTTACCAGAAAATAGTTTCGCAGGCCATAGGCTTAGTTAAAAATTTTTTTTTGATGATGATGAGTCTATTAATACACAATTCACTTAACGTTTTAGGAATTAAAGCCCTTTTTTTTTTAATAAACTAAGACTCACTGGACTCACCCCATACTTATTTTAAGCCAAATATATTTTGGTCATATTTCAATCAACTAATTAAAATTGATTTAAATAATTCCAAATCACGTATGTTGTTTAGTGGCATGATGAGTTATCCACATATTATAATATATAATTGAAGATCAAATTGTAGTATCTCAAAATTGAAGGTCAAATTGAACGAACAATTAAGTTATAATAAACAACTGTATTGGGAAGAAATTAAATAGAAGACATGATGTGTACAAAAAGACTGTTAGTGCTCCTCTATGAATGTTTGGAACATTGGGAGATTAGAGAAAAGGAGAAAAGAAAAAGAAACAAATGTGGTCAGAGTGTCCGTAGGAATTGCCTTTAAAAAAAAAATACAATTGGAGATGGGAGACTCGAACTCAAGATATCTTCATTAAAAAGATCCAGAGATACCAATTGAACTGTAAGACTCTTGACATCTATTAGAATATTTATATGTAGGTAGTTAAAAAAAAAAAAATTCCCCTCATTTTGTCACTGAAGTTCTTTACTTTTCCATATTAATTCTCAAAGTCTCGATCAAAGTTTTTTCTTTTTTCTTTTTTTTAATTTTTTTTTTCATTCCTATTTTTTTGTTTTACTAATTAATTTGGACATATAATACAAAAGCTATAAAGCAAGATTTAGGTATAGTACATAGGTGTTATTCCTTAGGTTTTTCTTTTAAGATACTGCCATGTGGTTAATTGTTTTTCTCATAAATGGAAGTGTATTTTTTAAGTTAAGCAGTCACATGACAGAATTTTAATAAAATAACCTAAAAAACAACACTTAAGGTACTGTATATAAGTTTTGTACAAAGCGATAATATTTTCTTATTGTAGATATGTACATTTTTTTGAAGGAAAAACTGTAGATATGTACATGATAATGACATACTCAGCTATTTATAGGAAGTTAATTTTGTACCATACCAGTTGGTATCGCCGGAATTTGCCGTACCAGTGCTTAGGCCGGTACAGAAATGCTTTTGTTTCGTTTCGGTTTAAATAACGGCTGTACCGGAGCTGTTTCGGACATATCGGGATAAATACTGTGTTTCGGTAGGAAAATAGGTACCAGGCGAAACAAAAAAAAACTCAAAAAACCCCCCAAATTTCAAGATTCACCTCCTCACTCTTACCTTGGTTTTTCCTCCTCTTCTTCGTATTTGTCTTTGCTACACATTTCTTCTTCTTTTCCTTTATTTTGCCGGCCTCTATTTCTACAGCCCCTTCATCTTCTTCATTTATTTCTCAACGTGTGTCTATCTCTCTTTTTTGTTTTGGTACACTCACTTGAAAGTAGAAACAAAGTAGTCAATCAAGAAGCAAGTGACAAGACTTCAAAGCAAAATGTGTGGAGGAAAAAAAGAATGAAAAAAAAAAAAAAACTTATAATGAAAGACTAATGGGCTACAACTGTAAGCAAGATGTGTGGAGGTGAAAAAAAGAACGAAAAAAAAAATCCTAATGAGTTAGGACTTTGTAGTTGACTGGGTGGGTTTAGGACTTGGAAACTCTATGCATTACCAAAAAAAAACCTATCGGTTAACGTAAATCATCTTAATTTTTTTTTAAAGGTTCAATTTTTTTTTCTTTTTTGTTGAAAAGTATTTCAATCTATCAATTCTATGCATTAGTCTTTAAATATTTATGAGCTTTTAATATCAATTATTAAGGGAGAGTGAGTAGTGAGTTAAGGAGAATAAAAGATGGCTAAAAAGAAGATATTGACAAGGTAGAAGAGATACGAGTAAAAAAAAATATTAATATTTGTTTTTAGTAACTTATTATAATTTTTAAAATATATATATAGTGGTAGCTCTGAAACGGTATATCGGTATTAACCGATACCGAAATATTTCGTTTCTCTGACCAAACTGGTACGATCTCTGGTACAAAATTGACTCCCTTAGTTTATACTTTAGTAATGGTTTTAAATTAAACATAACACTTTTGAAGATTTAAAACTAAACTATATACTCTTAAAATGTTTTCATTTAAACTATACACCTTTTTATGGTAACTTTTTAAACATAAATGCTTAAACAAAACAACATTGCAAAGTTTTTATTTAGGGATAATTACACTTTACCCACTTGTGATTTGCCTCTAATTTGGTTTGCCCACCTATGGTTTCATTTTTGACACTTTACTCACCTGTGTTTCCCTTTGTTACTCTTTCGTAATCCACCTCCAGTGCAAACGTTGCTCTAACACATAAACTTATCAAAAATAGAATCTAAAACTGATCAAACACTCCTAACTCCCAAAACACCCTCTCATCCAACGTGCTCACCAAACGAAGATCACAATGCAATGTGCTTGAGATAATTGACTGAGAAACTCCTGGGTTTTGATCATGCAAGCAAACCAAGGAAGAAGGAGACATAGTGTTCAGTAGTTGAGCTATTGCAAATAGTATTTTTGATTTTTGGTGCCTGGTTTGTTCGTCTTCTCTTGATTGGGTGAGTTCTTGACTTTGTCAGCTTCAAGTTTTGGTTTTCTTTTACTGTCATATGCTCTATTCATCTGATTTTAGGTAAATCCTTTTAATCTTTGAAATCTAGGGTTTTAAAATTCTTTTTCGAAATTGGGTTTTTGCTTGCTATGTTTTCATCAATGTGGGGCTACTGGACCATAGGATTATGCTTCCTTCATCAATGTGGGGCTCTATTGTGATGCAAATCACGTTATGAAGAACAAAGAGTTTTTATTGTTTTCCTTTTCCTATTTGAATTAGGATTTATTTACTCTAGTACTTTGAATTACAATCCTTTTCCTAATTGAATTGGGATTTTAATTGTTTTTTCTTTTCCTAGTTAAATTGTTTTTCCTTTCTCTAGTAGAAATAGGTTTATTATTTCTTTTCCTAAAAGGAGTAGGAGAAATTCTATTCCTATAAATACTCTTTATAGAGAGATTATTTATGTTATGTGTGTTTTTGAATAAAAGTTTGCTAAAGAGGTTTTCTCTATTATTTTGCCTATTAGCCTAGTGTTCTTGTAGAACTTAGGTTTAGTGGAAGAGTTGCAGTATTTGTGTGTTATAGATTCTGCTTCTACACATCTACGCTGCATCAGTTGGTATCAGAGCCCAGGTTAGGTTCCTACCATGGCACGAGGATCACGTGGGGGAAGGCATGCTGCTGTAGATGGTGAGTATGAACGCGATGAGATTGCACGCAATACACAACTAGAGGCACGCTGTCAGCGGATGGAAGAGCAGTTTGAAGCGCTAACAAAGCAGCTTGCTGCCTTAGCCGTTGTTAACCAGCCTCGAAACCGTAGTCCAACTCTACGTTTTGTGGAGGAAGATGAGGTAGACTATAATGTTGAGGATGAGATGGAAAATCCGTTTGCTGGACATAGAAGGAGGAGGGAGAAACCCTTGGTTTCATACAATTCAAACAGATGGGAATCTGGGTTCAAATTAGATATTCCAGAGTTCAAGGGTTGTTTACAACCTGAAGAATTCCTAGATTGGGTAGCTGCGGTTGAAGAAATTTTGGAGTTTAAGGAGGTGCCACAAGACAAAAGAGTTTCTTTGGTGGCGACCAAATTCAGAGGACGTGCTGCTGCATGGTGGCAACAATTAAAGCAAAGCCGTATTCGCCAAGGTAAGTCTAAAATCAATACTTGGGAAAATTTTTTGAAACATATGCGTGCTGCATTTTTGCCCCATAATTATATGCGTACATTGTATCAACAACTACACAATCTTAAGCAAGGTACACAATCTATAGATGAGTATACTCGAGAGTTTTATCAACTTGTAGTTAGAGTTGACCTTGCAGATTCGGAAGATCAATTAGTTTCACGTTATATTGGAGGCATGAGGCAACAATTTCAAGATATTTTGAATTTATTTGACCCAATTTCTGTATTTGAAGCCCATCAGAGAGCTTTGCATTTAGAGAAGACGATGAATAGGAGGACTAACATGGTTTCAAATAGTAGTGGCAATCGACTACCACCAGTAGCTCCTCCCTATGGTGCAATTACACAATCTACACAAGGAAAATGCCAAGTTAATCAAGCTAATCCACAACCCAACCGCACTGCAGCTAGTAGTTCTGGCTCTCGATGTTTCAAGTGTGGTGAGGCAGGGCATAGAATGGCTGATTGCAAGAAGGGTGGCCGGTATGGTAAGGGTTTATTTATTGAGAGTGAAGAATGTACTGATGATCATTTAAATACCTTTGAGCAAGAAGCAGAATCTATAACACACAAATACTGCAACTCTTCCACTAAACCTAAGTTCTACAAGAACACTAGGCTAATAGGCAAAATAATAGAGAAAACCTCTCTAGCAAACTTTTATTCAAAAACACACATAACATAAATAACCTCTCTATAAAGAGTATTTATAGGAATAGAATTTCTCCTACTCCTTTTAGGAAAAAAAATAATAAACCTATTTCTACTAGAGAAAGGAAAAACAATTTAACTAGGAAAAGAAAAAACAATTAAAATCCCAATTCAATTAGGAAAAGGATTGTAATTCAAAGTACTAGAGTAAATAAATCCTAATTCAAATAGGAAAAGGAAAACAATAAAAACTCTTTGTTCTTCATAACGTGATTTGCATCATCACTTTGTGGAATTGGAGCTGTTCTTAGTCAAAATGGCAAACCAGTGGCCTACTTTAGTGAGAAGTTGAGTGGGTCAAAATTGAATTACAACACTTATGATTTGGAATTTTATGCAATAATTTACGCTTTGAAGCATTGGAGTTCTTATTTGGCCTATCATGAGTTTGTCCTCTATTCTGATCATGATGCTTTGAAGCATATCAATAGCCAAGACAAGCTCTCATCTCGACATGCAATTTGGGCTGCTTATATTCAACAATTTTCTTTTGTCATCAAGCATAAGTCCGGAGCGTTGAATAGGGTGGCAGATGCTCTTAGTCGACGGACCTCTTTGCTCATCACAATGCAAACCAAAGTGCTGGGGTTTGATTTATTTCGTGAGTTGCTTTCTAGTGACCCATACTTTGGTCCTATAATGGATGATGTGGCAACAAGAAAACGATTTGACTTCCTTATACACGATGGTTTCCTTTTTAAAGGGAATCAACTATGCATTCCTGATAGTAGCCTACGCTTAAGGGTTATTCAAGAGCTGCATAATGAAGGCCATATGGGACGTGATAAAACCATGAAGCTTGTGACAGACTCTTATTTTTGGCTAACCATGCGAAAGGAGATTACCAAGTTTGTTGAGAGGTGTCGTATTTGTCAAGTTTCCAAGGGCACCACAACCAATGCTGGCCTATATATGCCTCTTTCCGTACCAGACTAGCCATGGATTCATGTCAATATGGATTTTGTCTTGGGATTACCGCGTACACAACGAGGTAACGATTCAATTTTTGTTGTTGTGGATCGGTTTTCCAAAATGGCCCACTTTATTGCTTGTAAGAAGACCTCAGATGCAGTTAATGTTGCTCAACTTTACTTTAGAGAGGTCTATCGCCTCCATGGCTTGCCACAATCCATTGTTTCAGACCGTGATGTGCGTTTTCTTAGTCACTTCTGGCGTTGCTTATGGCGCTTGGCCAACACCACACTTAATTTTAGTAGTGCCTATCATCCTCAAACCGATGGTCAAACAGAAGTGGTAAACCGTTCCTTGGGCAATTTACTTCGAAGCTTGGTGAGTGATCATCTTAAGTCATGGGATCAGCGCTTGTACCAGGCAGCATTTGCTTACAACCGTTCTGTTAATCGTAGCACTGGCTTCAGTCCCTTTGTTATTACTTATGGCTACAACCCACGCGCACCACTTGATTTGGCTCCTATCCCTGACTTGAAGCGTTTCAATGTGAAAGCTGAGGATCTAATCGCACAGATTCAAGAAATTCATACAGCTACTGCTAAGCATTTACAAGAGACTTCTGCTAAGTACAAACAAACCGCTGACAAGAAACGTCGAGTAGTAGAATTTGAGATTGGTGATTTTGTTTGGGCAATTTTGACCAAAGATCGCTTTCCTGTGGGAGAGTACAACAAACTAGCTGCTAGAAAGATTGGTCCTTTGGAGATTCTTGAGAAAATTAATCCTAATGCCTATCGATTGAAACTTCCAAGTCATATGCGTACATCTAACGTCTTCAATGTTAAGCATCTTGTTCCATATCGAGGAGAGAATTCCAATCCAGACTCCAAACTCGAGGACGAGTTTCTTCCAACCCAGGGAGGATGATGCAAATCACGTTATGAAGAACAAAGAGTTTTTATTGTTTTCCTTTTCCTATTTGAATTAGGATTTATTTACTCTAGTACTTTGAATTACAATCCTTTTCCTAATTGAATTGGGATTTTAATTGTTTTTTCTTTTCCTAGTTAAATTGTTTTTCCTTTCTCTAGTAGAAATATGTTTATTATTTCTTTTCCTAAAAGGAGTAGGAGAAATTCTATTCCTATAAATACTCTTTATAGAGAGGTTATTTATGTTATGTGTGTTTTTGAATAAAAGTTTGCTAGAGAGGTTTTCTCTATTATTTTGCCTATTAGCCTAGTGTTCTTGTAGAACTTAGGTTTAGTGGAAGAGTTGCAGTATTTGTGTGTTATAGATTCTGCTTCTACACACCTTCGCTGCATCACATTGATTATTACTTTTCATGATTTTACAATAGTATTGATTATTACTTTTCTGCTTTCCCTTTCCATGGGTTTGTCTCTCAAAAATAGAACAAAATTTTTTAATAATATTGTCTGTTTCTGTGTTGAGCTTTGTGTGGACCACAGGACCACATGATACATACCCAATTGCTGGTATATAGTTAATTACATTCATTAAGCCCATCTCATTTGTTGGTATATAGTCAGGAAAATTGAAAGAGAAATTTAACTTCCTAATAAAACAATAATCTATAATAGATTATACTTTTCCACATGCAAGCCCATCTCATACTTTATTTTGTTATATTTTATATGTAGATGACTGACTTGACATTCAATTTTGAGATTCATCATGGTGGCTAGTTTGTGTGGAACCCAGATTTGGTATATTTAGGAGGTAATACTTCTTTTTATGATGAGGTTGACCCAGATAGACTTAGTTATTTTGAAATACAAGATATGTGTTGTGGTTTGGGGGCAAATAGTACAAGTAGATTTCATTATCTTATTCCTGGAGGTAATTTGGAGCAAAGGTTAAGGCTTATAAATGAAGATGATGTAGTTTATATGTGTGTGATTCATGTTGCATGGCCTACAGGTAAGATAACACTATATGTTGGGGGTGGTAAGGAGCCATTTGCAGTTGAACAACTATTTGTTAATGAGGAAGTGGTAAATAATGATGATGTGCATGGGGCACCTCAGAATGGTGATGATGTGCATGAGATGCATGAGGGAGGTAGTATGGATGCTGAAGGAGGTGGTGGAAAAGATTTTGATTGGTTAGAAGAAGGGTTTGAGGGGCCGGATTTTGATGATGATGTATTTGGAAATGTAGATGATGGGCCATCTACACATGATGGAGTTAGTGGCAATGCAACAGCCCCACATAGGCCTTCTGAGGGAGATACTCCAGCTAACAATGACCCACCTCTTGAAGAAGGTGAATTGATTGACCCACCTCTTGAAGATGATATGGAAAGTCTAGTAGATTCTGATGACGATCAGCCAGCACCAACTGCTGTAAAAGAACCTGAGTTTAATGTTCAAACTGACATGAGAAAACCAGTGTTACAGAAAGGAATGAAGTTTCCAAACTCTAAGGTATTTAGGGAGGCATTGAGGGAATATGCTATAAAGAAGCCAGTAGATATCAAGTTCAAACTGAATGAAAAGAAGAAGATATCAGTTTATTGCATAAATGAATGTGGATGGAGGTGTTATGCATCTCAACTACCTGGGGAATTAACATTCCAAATAAAAACATTCAATCCAGAGTGCACCTGCCCTAGATCATTCGAACACAGCCAATTAAGTGACTTCAAGTTATGTTGCAAAGAAGTTTATGCAAGAGTTTGACAAAAATCCCAATTGGAAAGTAGCTGGTGTTCAACATCATGTGAAGCAAACACTTGAAGTTGACATAAGTTACAGTCAGGTGTATAGGGAAAAAAGGAAAGCTATAGACTTAATCATTGGGGATGAACAGCTGCAATATGAGAAGCTTAAGGATTATGTAGAGATGATAAGACTGAATGATAAAGGAAGTAGGGTTATTTTGCAAACTAAAATGGAAGATGAAAATGCATAGCCCAAATTTAAGAGAATGTATATCAGGTTTAATGCTTAAAAAGTTGGTTTTTTGGGAGGTTGTAGACCAATCATTGGTTTTGATGGGTGCCACCTGAAAGGGAGATTTTGGGGGCAAATACTTGCTGTCACAGTTAGAGATGCAAATGATAACGTTTTTCCAGTTGCATTTGCTGTTGTTGAGTAAGAGAACAAAGATTCATGGGTATAGTTTTGGCAGCAATTTTCAAATGACATTGGGAATCTAGAACAACTTAATCCAGTCTTTATCACTGATAGACAAAAGGTATGAACTACAATTGTACTAACATATTTAACCCACATATTTAAAGTTTAATAATACATGTCTCAGTTCATTTCAACATGTTTAACTAACATATTTACTTGATCTGTTTTGTATATGAATTAGGGCCTTATACTTGCACCTAAGATGCTATTCCCAACTTGTAAACATAGATATTGTGTGAAGCATATCTATAATAATTTTAAAGTGGATCATAAGGGATTGGAGTTGAAGGATGTACTGTGGAGATGTGTTGGAGCCACAACAATCAGGGAGTTTGAGAGAAGAATGCAGGAACTGAAGGATTTAGATGTCAAGGCATGAGAGTATCTTGCTGACATCAACCCTGCACAATAGTCTAAGTCTCACTTTAGTCGTAGAGCTTTGTGTGACTGTTTAGCTAATAACTTGAGTGAGTCTTTTAATGCCATGATCTTAGAAGCTAGGGATAAGCCAATTTTAGCAATGTTGGAGTGGATCAGAGTTAGGCTCATGACCAAACAATACAAAAAGATGAAAGGTATAGCAAAATATATTGGAAAGGTTTGTCCTAATATTCAAGACAAATTAGAGAAGTTAAAACATGAATCTATACCTTTTAGTGCTACTCCATCAGACAGGTTCATGTATGAGGTTGATAATGGTCGTAAGAGACGTTGTTGACTTGGTTAGGAAAGCATGCAACTGTAGGATTTGGGATTTGATAGGACTTCCTTGCAAACATGGGATCTCTGCTATTGTTAAGAACTTGGAGAAAGTGGAGGACTATGTGCATCCTTGTTACTTGAAAGAGACATTTGTTGAAACTTATAAAGAGATAATTCAACCAATGCCTAGCCAGTTTGAGTGGGTTGAGACTAACCAACCTGCTCCTGTTGCTCCTCATGTGTATAAACCACCTGGCAGACCACCGAAGCAAAGAAAAAGAGATCCTGAAGAGCCAAACAACCCTTATAGAGTTTCTAGGGTGAATAAGACAATCAAGTGTGGGAAGTGCCAGAAAGAAGGACATCATGCAAGAGGGTGCAAGGCAGGCATCACTGGTGAAACTCCACGGCAAAGAAGAGATAGACTTGCTAAATCAAAGGCTGTAAGTATTTCCATGCTTTGAACTATAGTCATTTCCTCATATATTTCATGTGTATGTAACTTGTACAACCCTATTTGTAGGCACAAGACAGTAGATCTACAACAACAAAGCAGATTGCAACACCTCAAACTGCATCTCAGCCATCAACTACTAGATCTTAGCTTGCATATAGAACTTTTAGTCAAACTGCATCTCAACCTGCACCAAACAATAGATCTGAGGTAGCAACTCAATCTCCAACTGCATCTAGGGCCAACTGGTTCTCATCATCCTCACAACTAAGCAGCCATACCCCTAGAGAGACATGAGATTCTTTACCATCTCAAGCACCTCTATTAATATCTATTTTGTTTATTTTTTTCCTTTTACTTGCTATTGTTGGACCATCTTGCTAATTGCTGGATTTTGGTTATGTAGCCAAGTGCATTTGGTGGTGGTGGTGCTGCTAGGGGGTTTAAAGGCAGAAAGTTTGGTGTATCAAGGCCAACAAAGTTTCAACTAGTTTGTGGAAAGGGCAAAAAGGCTGCTAGCAAGGGCACAAAAAGCAGTAAATGAAGATGAATGATGTTAAAGTTTCAACAACCTTTTTTGTTATAGTTCCCACACTTAATGTAACTAGTATTTAAATTGGTCAAGTGTCAAAAACAATATTGGCAATTTTGGTTGGAAGATGTGTATGTCTGATGTGTGGTGGACTAGTAGTTGGATTTTGGTTGTAAATATGTCTGCGTATGACATAAAATCATAATGGCTGTCTTCACTTTTGGCAGATTATGACATTATCAGAATTTTATTAATGTTAATGTGCATTGACACATGATAAAGTGTTTTGATGTCATGTGCTTGTCTTTGCTTTTGGTGGACTTGCTTGTCTTGTGCTTTTGGTGGATTTACAAAGGTGTATGTATTGACATAACAAATCATGTGTATGTCATGACCATAGGTTCGTTTATGGGCAGGTGTAGCATAGAACCAAAATCAATATATATGGATCCATTTATGGGCAGGAAGTAAAAACAATAAATAAACTACTAAACATTTGCACAAAAACAACACTTTGTATTTCAAGAGATGGATACAATAATCAAGGACTTAATTCAATTACCCAACCACATTTCAACAACCCTCCCAAGCATCATGGCAGATTAAGGGTCCTCACCCTTACATTGTTGTTCATTGAGGCAAAACACACCACAACATTACAAAAATGAAAAATAACCATGACAAAACTAGTGTCAGCTTGTATAATCTCTCACTCTCTCTAATCCTCTTAAGTTCCTCCCTAGCTTCTACATAAAGCTCATGAGCTTCTCTTTCCCTCTAGTTAGATCTTTCTTTCATTTCCTTACTTCTCATTTCTCTCTGATTTGCAAGCTACAATTCATTCTCAAGCATACTTATCCTTTCACGGACAAGTGGGGCAGTTTCACTCCTATAAGTTTCGTTATCCACCCACTGAAAGAAGCCACATTTGGAACCAACTTGATCATTACAATTACAACAGTTAATTTCATAGTTCACAATTAATCACAACTAATAATTCAATTCAATTCAAATGAAATACACCAATTGAATTGTTTCTTACATTAAATTGACTACAACCGAGGAATCTTCTTCCATAGTTACCAAATTTTCGACTTGTTCTTAGGACACAATTCTCATGGGTATATAAATGGCCATCTAAGGCACGGTAGAAACCACTAGTTGTAGACCCATTGCCAGTTGATGAAGACATAGCAAGCAAAAACCCAATTTCGAAAAAGAATTTTAAAACCCTAGGTTTCAAAAATTAAAAGGATCTACCTAAAATCATATGAATAGAGCATATGATAGTAAAATAAAACCAAAACTTGAAGCTGACAAAGTCAGGAACTCACCCAGTCAAGAGAAGACGAACGGACCAAGCACCAAAAATCAAAAATACTATTTGCAACAACTCAACTATTGAACACTGTGTCTCCTTCTTCCTCAGTTTGCTTGCATGATCAAAACCCATGAGTTTCTTAGTCCATTATATCAAGCACATTGCATTATGATCTTTGTTTGGTGAGCACGTTAAATGAGAGTGTGTTTTGGGAGTGAGGAGTGTTTGATCTGTTTTAGGTTCTGTTTTTGATGAGTTTATGTGTTAGAGTAACGTCTGCACTGGAGGTGGGTTACGAAGGAGTAACGGAGGGAATCACAGGTGGGTAAAGTGTCAAAAATAAAACCACGGGTGGGCAAACCAAATTAAAGGCAAATCATAGGTGGGTAAAGTGTAATTATCTCTTTTATTTATTATTTTTTTAACGTGTGTATATTATATATTGAGACATTATTCCACCTTTAAATAGTATAGTGTCATTCTCTTTAGATATTTTTCATTATTTTATTGCATGTAATGAGTTTTTGGTTTGAATTTGTTGGGTGTGCACATGTGAGTAAAGTCCCACATTGAATAAAGATCAGAAAAATGAGTAGTTAATATAATATAATTGAACATATACCTATTAGGCTTAGGCCTTTTGGGTTAAAGTGTGTCTCTATATGTTATATTAATTATTCAAGGAAGCTTCCTAATGTGTTTATCTCCCCAATAAGTGGTATCAAAACTCATGGTGGTGTGGGGCAAAGGTGGCAAGGTTATCGAGATTCCTTTCACAGTTGGAGCAGGAACGGGGTATTAAATATCTTGTAGATATTTGAGTCTTGTAGATATCTATCACATCATAGAATACCTTGTAGATATTAGTTTAGTAGTTCTGTATTGTAGTTTGTAAATAGCAATGTTAAGCTACAGTAGCATAAAGTGGTATTGCTTTAAACATGTGTCGTTTACAGAGCATACTTAGTTAGTTAGGTATCTGCCACTTGTCATGTTTGTATTGGTTGACTTGGGATTGATTGTTGGTCAAATGGTTACTCTGTTTCTGGTATATATAAAGAAACAGAGTCAGATATTTAATATACACTAAATCATTCTCTCAAGCTCCAGAATGTTCATTCTCTCTCTGCATGCCTTCACTTCCTCCATTGCTGAACCTTCGTGCTTGCATTTTGATTTCAACACGGGGTGTGTGTACTTGAATCCCTTTCGCAAATGGAGTAGGACAGATCCCTTTCGCAGTTAGAGTAGGGATGGTATATTATACCAAGCAAGCCCATAAAACCCACACAAATGATCTTGGAAAAGGCCCAATAAATGATTTGCGGGGTTGACATATGAAGGCCCGAAGGAAAAAGATATGTAGGGTTGACATATGAAGGCCCGAAGGAAAAAGCCCATTATGCAAGGGGGAGTGAGTAGGACTTATTCATGGCCCACAGAGAGGTAGAGACTCACATGTGAGAAGGAGATTGTTGGGTGTACACGTGTGAGTAAAGCCCCACATTAAATAAAGATTAGAAGAATGAGTAGTTAATATAACATAATTAAGCACATACCCATTGGGCTTAGGCTTTTTGGATTAAAATGTGTCTCTATATGTTATATTAATTATTCAAGGGAGCTTCCCAAGGTGTTTATCTCCCCAACTGAATTAAAATCGGTGAATAATTGTAAGTTTTAGTTAAAAAAATTTTTTTTGAAAATTTTATTTAATTGGAAATTATCCTAAAACATAACATTTAAAATATAATTTATTAAAATAATCAAAGAAAAAAAAATTGTACAACCACATAAGGAGGGCTACCTTCTCAAAAAAAAAAAAAAAAACATAAGGAGGGCTAGTACATTTCAAAAGTGTGACATGGCATCCTATAATATATACTTCATATTACAAATTTCATATCTTTACCTAGCTACATTTATGGAATAATGGGTGGTCTTTCTTAAAAAAAAAAAAAAAAAAAAAAAAGGAATAATGAGTCAATTTTCACAATAAATATGTTTGTTTTAACCAGTGACGGAGCCAGAAATTTATATTTGAGGGGGCCATGTATAATTTTTTTTTTTTGTGTATGTATGAAATGTAAAATAGTTCCACTTCCACCACTGATGGTCTAGAAGGATGTTTTATGGGATCAATTCTTGGAGATTTGGAAGGACGCTCATTGGAAGTTGACGCTTCAACATTAGAACCTAAAAGTGTACTATTTTCTGAATTACTGTCTTCATTTTTTTTTAAGAATGAGTCAATAGTCCTAAACTTGCCCATGACCTAAATTATCAAATTAAATTATCACTTATTAAATAAAAGACAAACAATCATTTAAATGTCAATACATAAAAAAAAAAATATAGAATAAACAACAACTAAATACATGTATATGTATTGTCTATAATATATTGATTATTATAATAATAAATAATATATTATAAGAAATTTAAAAAAGAAAGCAATGAAAAAAAAAAAAAAAAAACAAATACCTGGAGCACATGATGACACAGCACAAGCATAAGCTGTCAAGCACAAGCACAAGCACAGAAGCTTCACAAAATTGAGGGGCCCACAGCAATAGCTTACTGACATTTGTAATGAGAAAGAGACAAAATTAGTCACTTTCTATGGTCTAAATTCAACAAATATCACGTTTACCCAAGAAAAATTGAACATAGTACATATATATAACTAGGGTCCGGTTAATGTGTGCCTTTAGGACACACATTAACAAATTCATTTTTGGAAAAGTTTTATTGAAAATTGAAAAAGTTGTCAAAATTTTTTCAATTCTCAATAAACCTTTTTCAAAATTGATTTACTAAGGGCACATATTAGTAAAATCCATTTAACTATTGCAATTCTGGAAAGTGCAGAACAAAGAGACAAACCCTTTACCTTTAAACAAAGAGACAAAAATTTTACTTTTAAACAAAGGGATGAAAAGCAAAGAACTAAAATCTGAAAAGATTAAAAAAAGAAAGAAGAAGAGGGCAAAGGCAGTGCAGTGGCTGTGGCGAGAAGGACTGAAGGAGGCTGAAGGCAAAGAGAAAGAACTGAAAGAAGAAAAAGAAGAAGAATGCAAAGCCCAAGTCCTCAACGGAGACAGAGAGAGCGAGAGAGAGAGAGTCACCGGTTGAAAGATTTTTTCTGTTCTGCAACGGCAAGATTGCTGCAACTGTGTGGCGGCGTGTGGGAGAGACAAAGTTTCAGATTTTTCAATTTTTTTTGCCGTGTACAAGACTACAAGTAAGCCCTAGATACATTGGGATGAAAATTAGAATTTTTTTTTCTTTTATTTGTTGAGATAATTGTTTTTTTGGCCTAATTTGTTGAGGTAATTGTTAAAATACCTGTATTCGTTTTAAAGATGTTAAATGTGTAATTATTGTAATTTGTTTACATGTATATGTGGATTATATTTTATTGAAATGAAAATTGTATTTATTTTTAGACTTTATATAGGTATATTATCAGGGATAGGGGGGCCAAAATGACAAAACCATTTAAGAATCTTCAAATTATTTAACATATTTTTTTTAAAAGAAAAAATGTTGGGGGGGACCTCGGTCCTCACGTGGCTCCGCCACTGGTTTTCACATAACTCCTTTAAGATGATAGAACTCGTCATGTTGCTAGTGAAAATGATGTGGGCGCGTAAAAGGACATGTCGAGTTGGAGATGGTATGTCATGTGCGTATTCCATAGAGCCTGCCAAGTGGGTGTGAATCATGCGGAATATAATCAATTTGTCACAGATCTTTTATGATATGATGTTAACTATATTTGTATACGAGGAGTAACTACATTTGTAAGTACATTCAAATCAGATAGAACTCCCTCATTCAAGCCAGCAATAAATAACGGTTATAAAACTATTGCCGACACCTTCATGAGCCGCCTCAAGTCCGTTACAAACACCTTTATGACCTGGTTAATGGCCATTAATCAGCCATTAAACTTTCAGCTCAGGCACAATGCAGAGGAGATCAACAGACCTTGCAATAACTCATAGGTTGGCTATATAAAGCCAACCAAGAGCAAGTAAGTGACACACAAACTAATCTATAATACATAGGAGAGATTTCCCTCCCCCAAGAGATTATCTAGATTAAGTATTGGAATGTCCTTGGTAGACATCAACCCAATATCATATATTTTATCTCTCGTCTTCTCTTAACAGGTAATCCTAGTCGTCCATCAGGTTGACGAAGAACATACTGGCGATACACATTTCGCGTTTTATTATAGTATATGTCATCATCAACTATTAATGAAATCAATGATGGACTTAGGTTCTGAAATATTAGATTTCAATGCGGGCTTTAGAGCATGTATTAAAATATCTGAATCCACCATGAACAAGCAAAAACTTTATTAATATAGTCTGAAAAATACTACTTGTCATTTTTTTTTTAATGGTTTTGCCCATCAATGTGCCACCTACTTCCGCAAGTAAGGATGATAATAAGCAACATTCAAAAGAGTTATGTGTATTGAGAGAAGAAATTAAACCTTGCATGATATGGTCCAACTTATTGGAGATATTGATAGAAGGGTAATGGGTTTGTTCGTTTAAGGGGTTGTAGTAATTTTGTGTGTCATGTTTCTATTATTTTTTCAACGTAAACAAATGTGTCATGTACATGTTTTGTGTTTTTTTTTTGGTTTTCCTTCAGTTTTGTTAGCAAGGACTATGATATGGTTATGTAATAGTAAGACTAAATTTATCCCGTGATATGATTATGTAGACTAAATTTAATATATTTTACTGTGAGAGACCAAAATTTTTGGGGCGATCTCTCAAAAGAGTACACGTGGTATCTTTTTAGGTTTAATTAATGTGGAGCCACTGCCTATTTTTTATATTACAAAAAATAAGAAAAATTATAAAATACAAAAGTGTATGATTGAATTGCCTCAAATTTTCATTAATCAAAATACATACAATTGGTAGAAATTACATTGCTTTGGTCCTAGTTACAATCTAAGTAAAAATTACAAAGTTTTGGTCTTAGTTACATTCTACCAAAGAAAATGATAAAACACTAATCTATGAACCTAAAATTCTAGATTCGGGGACTAGGCTATATAATGGGAAGGTGTTAGGTATCCATCTTGCCCAAACAAAGTTTGTTCTTCTAGACTCAAAGTGACCTTTTTATGTAGCCACATACAATATGCAATATGATGCAGGCAATTATAAGATGCAATATGCAATTTGTTAGTTATAGATCTAAGACTAAAATCTCTGGAAACTCTAAGATCTACCTTATTCCATGTAGAGGATTTAATCTTTATGAAAAAGAGAGTAATTTTTTAAGAACATTCAAATTTAATCTTTTAATGATAAATATGATGAATGTGTGGAGAAAAGGAATTTGAATCTAGTTTTTAAAGGAATGACTGAATTTTTATAGAAAACTCTAGATCTGATTTTAGGGGTTGAAAATAAGCAATTTTATGAGAAAATTCCAGATTTGACTTTATGCATTGAAAACAAGGAATTTTTATGAGCAAATTCTTGATTTGGTTTTAGATTTAAAAGAATGAATGAGATTTAGGATAAAATTTCAGATCTGATTTTAGGTGGGTGTTGAAAAAGCAAAGGAATTTTTATGGAAAATCCTAGATCTGGTTTTTGGTGTTAAAAATGATAATAAAAACGTTTTTTAATCATGTGAAAATGAATGTATTTTAGTCATGAAAAGTATGCATTTTGAACATATATGACAAAAAGATTGACTTTTGTGCATGGAATATGAACAGATCTAAGACCCTAAATGGGAATTTAGTCCGAGATCTAAAATTCAATTAAGGTTAACACATGTGAATGATTTGAAATCTAAACATGGATCAGCAAGAATTAAACATGCAAACGAATGAACATGAAAACATAGTATAAGCATACAAGAATTAAATCCACATCTTATATATTCATGTAAGGAATAAAAAAAAAAAAAAAGCGTAAATACACTTTTGGTCCCTATATTTTGGGCCAATTCGCATTTTGGTTCCTAAATTGATTTCGTTCCTATTGTCGCCCATATTTTTAAAAAATCGTTTTTATTTTAGTCCATACCGTCATCCAAGTAACAAAACCCTATTATGTGACAAACGGAGTGCCCTAATTCCTAACATGGTGCTAACGTTACACTGACATGACATAAAAATATTATTAAAAAAAATTATTTGGCTTTTTCAATACCACGTCAGTATTTTGATTTTTTACTTTCATATTATTATTATTATTATTATTATTATTTTTGGCCTTAAATCTATTATTATTATTATTATTATTATTATTATTATTTTTACTTTTATTATTTTTTTTCCGTAAGAACATAACATCTTGTTCTTCATGTTCTTCCCAAATTCAAGAAATAAACCCAGCAACCAATCTAATCTTTAGCAAACCCAAATCCAAATCCAGCAACCAAATCTAATCTCCATCAAATCCAGAAAAATAAGAAATAAAACCCAGATTCAAGAGCAAACCCAGAACAAATGCAAACCCAGAACAGTGCAGGTGAACCCATAACTATTCTTCATGTTCTACAGAAAAGAAGATGAAAACTTGCCCAGAAAATTAATCAAACCTATGAACCCAAAAAAATCATCAACAACCCGAAACCAAAAAAATCAAACTTCACGTTCTCACAGTCAAACCCACCGCTTAGTCAACAAACCCACGCCCACAAAGTCACCAAACCCACTGTTAAATATTAGCAACGCGATGTATTATACCATGTTGTGTATGCTAGAGTGGATGCGGAAGGGGAAGCATAAAATATAGAACACAATAACACAGGAAGATTACGTGGTTCAGCCTAACGGCCTACATCCACGGAGGAAACCCTAAAGGGCTACATCAATAATATATTAGAGTGTAGTACAAATCCTGTGTTACAATGAGCCATAACATGAGTATATATAGGCGACTAAACCCTAGACTACTAGTACAAGCAGGATTGGGCTTGAGCCTATTACATTAGGCTAATATGTCTAATATATATCTCTAACACCCACTACCACCATTGTTGATCAAAAAAGAGAGAAAAATGACAGTTTCACAATTCTCAGCAACTTTTTCCACTGGATGATCAGAGGAGGTTCTAACCCGTGATAGAAACCTGAAACCCATTGCAACTCCCATGGCGAGAAACCCATATCAAACTTGATGTCACGCCACCCAAGCCCGTCGAAGGACCTCCATTTCGGGAGCCACCGCCGTGAAACCCACTGCGTCAGTCCAAACAACCACAGTTTCTTTTATCTGATTCTACCAATCTCAGCCATGAAACCCACAAACAGTTTCAGTCACCAAACCCACTACCACCGATCTCCTCTTCTAATTCTTCTGGGCCGATCTTCTTCCCTCTTATTTTTCTCAGCCGTGGTTTGGGATATTTTTCAACCAACCCAATCTGAGAGCAAGTCGTCTTAGATCGAGAGAGACAGAGACTAAGAGAGACAAATGCCACACAAACACAAACTAATTTGGGTTTCTTAGCACTATAAATACGCATCCTAATGTCGTTTGCGATATTTATTTATTTATTTTTGTTTTGATTTTACTTTTTTGGTTTATCTTAAAAGAAAGAAGAAAATGAAATAGATACAAACACAAACACAAACTCAAAAACGCCAACATAGAGCGTGAATAGTGTTAATTTAGTGTTTGTTTCTTAAAAAAGTTCAAGAAAAATTGAAATAATTGCTCTAAATTTTTTTACTCAATCTTTAAAACTGTAAAGTTTTTGTTTTTGAATTTTTTTCAGTTTAAATTGAAATTTTTTTATCATAAATTTAAAAAAAAATTAAAATGTTGACCTGGCAATGAAAAAGCCAAATAAATTTTTTAATAATATTTTAATGTCGTACCACGTCAGCATCGTGTCAGCAACCAGGGCATTCTGTCTGCCATGTAATAGGGTTCCGTTACTTGGATGACAGCAGAGATTAAAATAGAAATGATTTTTTAAAAACAAGGACGACAATAGTAATGAAATCAATTTAGAGACCAAAATGCGAATTGATCTAAAATGTAGGGACCAAAAATGCATTTACGCAAAAAAAAAAAAAAAAAAATCAACTTGAATGTATTAAGCAAAAAAAGAGAAGAAAAAATTGCAATGTTCCCAAAAGGAAATAACTGTTTTTCTTGTAAATCCACATCTTATATATTCATTATTATGAAATTTCCTTGCTTTGCACGGGACATAGTACAGACTAGACGTATGTTTGATTGGGTATTTAGAGAGGATGAAAAAAAAAAAGGAGAGAAAATATTTTTGGTGAGTATTTGGTTGAAGGGAAGGGAGGAAAAAAAAATGATAGGGCCCGGGTGTTCAACTGCTACTTTTTTGGTTATTTGCTATTCAACTGCTACATATATATATATATATATATATATATATATATATATATATATATATATTTTTTTTTTTTTTTTTCTTTTCGTGTTTGTTTGTTTGTTTATTTTTTCATATGTTTTTTTTTTGGTTCATCCCTTTTTTTTTTTTTTTTTTTTCTAATTTGTTACCTTTTAAAAAAAAAAAAAAAATCTAGTAGGGACATAAAAGTAAATCTATACAAAATACATTTTCTATCCCTCTACTTTTTCACCCTAAATCAAACACCATGAGGGAAAACTAAAATATTTTCTATTTTCCCACTTCTTTATCCTGTCTCTATTTTCTATCCTCCTATTTTTCCATTTTTCCAACCAAACGGACACTTAGAGTTTTTATACATAAAAAGTCAAGGATGAAAAGATTGAAAGCACCTTATTTATTTATTTTTTGAAAAACAAAAAGCACCTTATTTAGAGCTTTAAAAAATCTGCTTTATCTACTTTGCATTTGGGATGAAACCACGTATATTTAAATTGTTTTAACGACTCATAGATGAGGCGGTGTTTTAATTTAAGGAATCTTTGGAAATTGTTGTGAATTTTTATTATATCTTTAACATGACTTATATTTTTCTCTACTTTTTCACAATTTCATACTTTTTCTATAAACCTAATTTTTAACTACAAAAAATAAAGAAAGAAAATTTTAATTGTACATAAATTTTTAAAAGAATTCAAAGCATTGAAACATTAATACAACTATATAGGTATATTATTATATTCTTAACACTCTTACATTGATTTATTTTAATTTAAACATTATATATTAAGATTAATCTTTTAGAGTGATTGTTACTAAGTATAATTTTATTGTTTTTGTTTTCTTTATTTTAATGGTATGAAATATATATACATATAGTTAATTGAGTTTATAAAAAAAAAGTATCATAATAATAATTATTGAAATATCATTTAATCTTGTGTCTCTTAAATTGAAATCGTAGCTCCACCCCTACCTTTCATTTAATTAAAAGTCCCAATGGTTTCCAAGAAATCCATACTCTAGACTATGTTGGTAGGTAGAAATAAATTCAGATGCGTTGATTTTCATGCCCAAGCGGCCTACTGAGTACATGTCAATTGTCATGGGCCCTCATACCCAAAACTTGTGGAAAATTTGTGGCCTTGGAGTAGTAGATTTATATTATTAATACATTTAGATTAATCTTTTAAAGTGATTGTTACTAAGTATAATTTGATTGTTTTTGTTTTCTTTATTTTAATGGTATGAAATTCATATACGTATAGTTAATTGAGTTTATAAAAAAATTATCATAATAATGATTATTGAAATATCATTTAATTTTGTCTCTCTTAATTTGAAATCATGGCTCCACCCCTACCTTTCATTTAATTAAAAGTTCCAATGGTTTCCAATAAATCCGTACTCTAGACTACGTGGGTAGGTAGAAATAATTTTAGATGCATTGATTTTCATGCCCAAGTGGCCTACTGAGTACATGTCAATTGTCATGGGCCCTCAGACCCAAAACTTGTGGAAAATTTCTGGCCTCGGAGTAGTAGCTTTATATTATTAATGGACCCATAAATTAATGGTTGGAGACTTGGAGTCCTCTACTTGTATGGCTTGGAATGGTAGCTTTATATTATTAATGGACCCACAAATTAACGGTTGGAGAGTTGGAGACACCGACTTGTAGGCTCGTCCTCTCTGATGAAGGGTAATTATTCGGTGCTGTTGAAGTTATTTTTTTCTCTCACATAAAAATAAGTCTCATTAATTAAATTTATGATGAGACCCACATTCATATGAGAGAAAGGAGCATGCATTTATGGTACTCCTAAAGTATTTAATAATTTTTCCTGATCAAGATACCATTGCCAGTGCCAAATAGCTAATGAGACATGGACTGGCTCCATTTGGGAGTTCATAAGGGAATTGAATGGAATGATCATAAGGGAATGGAAAGGAAAGGAATGGAATGAAATGAAATGTATTTAAGTAAGGGAAAGGAATGGAATGAAATGGAATTAAGTAATCTTGATTGGATGTTTTAAAATAAAGGAATGGAAAGGAAGGAAAATGAATGGAATGTAAGCAATCTTGTTTAGAAGTAACACGGAAGGAATGGAATAGAATCATTTTATGACAATATTACTATTAGACCCCTATTTTAAAATAAATGATTGAATATATAGGGGTATTTTGGGAGTTTTAGTAAAAAAATCATTAAATCTAATTCCATTCCCTCCCATTCCTCCCAATTTTGGGAGGATTGAAAATTTGAGGTTTTAAGGGAATAAAGAGGAATAAGTGTTCCGTCCTACCCATTCCATTCCCTCTAACTCCCAAACGAGGGAATGAGCTTTCCATTCCCTCCATTAAAACTCCCAAACAAGGGAAGGGAAGAATATTCTAAAATTATATTCTTTCCATTCCATTCCATTCCCTCCTCCCAAACGAGGCCTGAATGAATCTAATTGGTTTTTGTTTTTGTGGGAGACTCATTGATGCTAACCGCATTGGTTGTGTGATTGAAAGAGCAGTGGAAGCTATAGCAACGACCCATTTGCGAGTTCCTTCAATTGAACAACAAGATTTGTGCGAGCCGAGCATCATAATCTATTGAATTTTTTGTTGGGATTGATCAAAGCATATGGAGGAGACCACCAATTTTTGCATGATTAGAACAATGTGCAATTATGTGGCTTGATTTTTACTCTAATAAAAAATATCTAAAAAATAACATTGATGTGAGATTAGTTTATCCCCTTCGATAAAGGAACATTTTAATATTGACTTTTTTTTTTTAATTTATTATTATTATTATTATTATTATTATTATTTTTATGGATCATTTTGAAGGTTTTTCCTTCGGTTCTTTATTTTTTTGGTGGATTAATGTTGTTAAATTATACTTTTATTCCCATTTAGAACATGTACTCCATTGGTTTGACTAAATGTCTCACTCACTTTTGCATTTTTCTTTTTTCATAATTCAATAGTTATGTTCTTACATTAGTTTAGGTCAACTTCATGGTTTGTGTCTCTTGGTTTTAGTTGTCAATGGAATCACTAAAGCACTAAAACGCCACCCTTGTGACAAACTAAAAACGCTATTGACAATTGGTGAGTGTACTTTTTTTTGGGTTCCTTTTGGTTTTGCAGGGTGTTGGGAAAAAGTTGGTAATTGAATGGCTAGGAGGAGAATTTTTGAGTTAGGTTAGTAGGGAGGCATGCGGAGAGGCTTTTAATAAGAAAGGAAAATTATATTTTTTTTCTTTGTTGTTAGAAGGTGCACTATTTATAATGCTCTATTTTCATATCATTCACATCTGTTGGCTTGTTCCTGAATGCTTTAGAATACAATAGAAATTCTGACTAATTTAGATTCATTGATAAGCTCTACATTGCTCTAGAATTTATTTGGTTCCTTCTTGAATGACACCCGGCATGTGAGGTGTCTATCCTTCAAGTTCTTTTCTTCATTTTGTTGTCATCTATTTCCTAACTTCATGATGAAAATTAACCATAGAATATATATATATATATATATTTTGGTAGAAACGGGGTCTTGTTTATAATATAAAGAGTTTATACATCAACAACATATGACCGTTGGGCACAGAGTCTAGGGGCTCCGAGACCTGCCAAATCCCTTTCATAACACACAGATACAAAACTGGGACAAGAGCTATATAGAGACAAAAAATGTTGTTGGTGGGTTCCTCGCTTTACCAAGGCATCCGCGCATGCATTTGCTTCACGATACACATGAAGCACCCGAACTTCCCAGTCCCGCTCCATGAGATTCCTGCAATCACAAAGTAAAGGTAACATATTAGGAGGATAAGTGGCATTTTGTTCAGTTAACCACATGAGCACAACACTAGAGTCGAGTTCAAGCTGTATGTATTTAAATCCCATGTCCCAGGCGAGCGCCAAACCTTGTTGGGCAGCAGCCAACTCAGCCATGTTATTCGATGCGAGTCCTAAGTGAAGGGAAAATTCAGAGATCCATTCACCTGAGTGGTTTTGCAAAATGCCCCCAGCCTCGGCTTGCCCCAGGTTACTGATGGCATTTCCATCGGTGTTTAGTTTAATATAGGGAGTCGGAGGCCTCGTCCAGTGTATAAGTTGTGGAATTCTAACCTGGGGTTGGCTGTTAGAGCTGGCTAAGAAATGAAATTCTATGGCAGCCTAGATAGAGGAGTGAATAAGACTGTGTTGGGATCGGGATTGGTGCCGGAAAATCCCTTCATTTCTAGCTAACCATAAATTCCAACAAAGAAAAGGGAACAAAATACGCCAAGGAAGATATTGAGGCAGAGTACTCCGCTCTGTAGTGGCATTGCTACAGAGCCAATCTTGTAAGGACAATCGAAAGAAAGACAGTGGCAAGATACTCGGGATTGACTCCACACCTCTTTTGCCCATGGACAATCTCGTAAGATGTGGATGGTTGTTTCCGGGTGGTGACATCGAGGGCAATGAGCATCTAGATGAGGGCGGCCAAGGGTGAGGAAGGTTTGGGTAGGCAGGCGGTCACGCATAGCTTTCCAAATGAAGGTTTGAATCTTTTAGGGCGGGTTAAGGCCCAAATCTATTTCCATCTTGGAGCATTGAATGGGACGTTTTGTGTGTGATATAGGAATTTAGAGGCAGATTTCACGGAGCACGTGCCATTATCGTGGGGCCACACAAGAGTGTTTGGGAGTGGCATGAGTTATACGATTGGAATACCCTAGATAAGGTTCAGAAGCAAGGAGGAGAAGGGGAAATTAAGGGCCTCGAAAGTCCAAAAGTGATGGGCCCTCAGTGAGCTAACCTGTTGATTCTCATCCTGGATGGAGATAGGACCCTCAATGTAGCCACGGAGAGAGCCCTGAGGCAACCACTGGTCCTTCCAAATTCGAATAGTTTGCCCATCCCCGAAAATCCAACTCATACCGGTAAAAAGCAATATAAGACCGAGCGAGAGCGAGTGCCAAATATGGGACCCTCTCGTAAGCCTAGTATTGGCAAGGAATGTCGTGTGAGGGAAATATTTTGCTTTGAGAACCTGGGCCCAGAGCATATTGGGATTAGCATGTAAACGCTAGGCCTGGTTTATGAGAATTGCACGGTTACGATGGCTGGTTGAGGGAATGCCTAAACCTTATGCTTCCTTTGGTAAGGTGACAGTTTCCCAGTTGACAGTGTGGCAACTACGACGGGAAGTGGTATCTCCCCATAAGGATTTGTAGCTTAGTTTGTCAATTTGGTGACTAATCTTTTGGGGGAGAAGCGTGGTTTGCATGGCATAAATAGGGATGGATGCCACCGTTGCTTTAATGAGGGTGGCCTGACTAGCCATCGACAGAAATTTTGCTTGCCACCCTTCAATTCGTTTCTGGATTTTTTCAACTAAATATTGATATGAGTTAGTTGTTCTGCACGTAGTGAAAATAGGGGTCTTGAGGTAAGTGCCAATGCGGTCAGTGGTCGGGATGCCAAAGATGCCAACCACTTGGTCTTTGATACACCTTAGGATATGGGGGGAGAACCAAATACGTGATTTGGTGGCACTCATGATCTGCCTCGACGAGGCACAAAAGGTTTGCAGGATTATATTTAGCTGCCTGCAGTCTTTAGCCGTGGCTTTGGTGAATAGAAAAATGTCATCTGTGAAGAACAAATGGGAGATGCGGATTCTCCCCTGAAAAGACATAGGGTGTAGTAGCTTATCTCGGACAGCCTCTTTCAGGTGGATAGACAAACGTTCCAAACACAGGATAAAAAGATAGGGTAACAGCGGGTCTCCTCGTCTAACTCCCCTAGTAGGCATAACTTCCGGTGGGGGGCTGCCATTCCAAAGTATATGGAAGCGGGTAGAGGATACCATATTCATAATGAGGGTGATAAGGTTGGGAGGTAGTTGGAAGAATTCCAATGATTCCTGAAGGAAGGCCTAATCTAGCCGATTATATGCTTTTTCAAGGTCCAGTTTTAACGCAACGTACTCGGTACCATCTCGTCTAGTTTTTAACGTCCGATTAACCTCCTGGATGAGGGTTATATTATCACTCGTTCTACGCCCAGGCACAAACCCCGCCTAGCAGGGGTTGATAATCTCAGCCATATAAGGTTTGAGCCGTTGCACAATTATTCGGAATACCAACTTATACAAGGTGTTGCAAAGACTAATAGGTCGAAACTGAGTGATCATTTCAGGGTGGGCTAATTTTGGGATAAGGACTAAGTTTGTTGTACCCCAAGAGGGCAGGATACTGAGCTGCTCAAAGATCTCTTGTATTACCTGAATAATACTGGCTCCAAGATTAGACCAATTTGTTTGGAAAAAAAGAGCATGAAAGCCATCCGGGCCAGGAGCCTTTAACCGAGGGAGGTCTTTAAGGTTCCTAAATATTTCTGCAGGCTGGGGAATTTGGGTCAGAGACTGGGCATTTTCAGCAAAAGGCGTAGTGTAAGCGATTTGTCCCTCACACCTAGTCGAGGGACGTTTGTGGGTGGAGGTAGCTTGAAACAATCTTTTAAAGGCTGCAGTTATATGCTGAAGTAATGGCTCCCCAGTAAGCCAAAGCCCTGTATCATCTTTTAAAGTATACACTCGAGAGTTGCTACATCGTTGGATAGTGTGCAGATGGAAATATTTAGTATTTGCATCGTCATAGTTTAACCACATGATGCGAGATTTTAGTTGCCAAAATAGATATTCTTGGTGAAAGATGGTGTTATATTCCTGGTTGAGCCGTTGTTTCAGAGAATATAAGAAAGATGATGGGTGTTTAGAGATAGCCGTCTAAAGCCCCCGAAGCCGTGCTAACAGACGGTTTTTTCGCTGGAAGATGTTACCAAATTAGGTTTTATTCCAATCACTGATTTGTTGTGTCAAGAAATCAAGACGGCGAGGGAACCTAGATAGAGAGGAGGACGTGGAGGGGATGTTTTTTGAAGCGTGCCAACTACTCTTTATTAGAGCCGAAAAAGAGGGGTCCGTGAGCCACATCTGCTCAAATCGGAAGGGTTTAGGAGATTTATGCTCTAAGGGGTTAGTATCAAGCAAAATGGGACAGTGGTGAGATTTAACCCTTTCGGCCATGGGAAAAAGGATTTTCCACTCAGAGTTTCCCACCCCTCTATCCAATTGTTCTTTTATGTTACATTGCCAGTCTGGGCTTTAATTGGTCCAAGTAAAGTGAGGCCCCTAGAAATCGAGATCCAAGAGACCACAGGTATCTAAGTAGTTTCTAAAAGTGGTGACTCTATTTCTATTTAGAGGAAGGCCCCCCATTTTTTCATCCTCGGAAAGCATATCATTAAAGTCCCCCAGTAAGACTCGAGGTAAGGCAAGAAGTGTAGCAAGATTTTGTAAGTAATTCCAAAAAAGCTGACGTTTATAGAAGTTAGGCGAAGCATATATAGCAGTAAGTAAAATAGATAGGGAGGGAGAGGATACCTTTACAAGCGTATGGATACTATGCTCACTATGCGTGAGAATTTCCACCTGGCAGGAGGTACTTTCGTTCCATAGCATCCAAATGCCACCAGAGAAACCGTTGGGGTCCACTCGCCGAGAGTGAGTGTAGGGAAGAGTATTGATAACCACTTGCACCAGTTCTTCTGCTATACGGGGCTTCACAATAATCAAAATGTTAGGTCGATGCCTATGATGAAGTTCGTAAGCATGGTTGTGAAATGCCATACTACCAGCACCTTGACAGTTCCATGCAATCATCTTCATGGAAAAGGTATTAGGATTTAGGTAATCGTTCGGGACCCCCCAGGTCCTCTGGTTCCGTGGCACTGAGCGAGTGGGACATTGATGTCTCGTTGTGGTCGTCTTAAGACGATACACTGGGTCTATTTCATCGAGCCCGGCCCAGTGCTTGACTGACACGACGAATGGCAGGTTGGGGTTTGAGAACATGATGATATACAGGCTGGGCACGTCTTCCTACAGTGCCATATTTATTTTGCTGAGATCGAGGAACCAAAAAATGGCTTCGGGACGTTGTACCGGGGAGGACACATTGGAGGGGCTTACTTGGGCATTTCTTTGCCTAACAGGTTGAGCCCGAGGGTATCTCTCCGGGTGGTGGTAGGGGTGGGCTGACCGACGCACTCGTATGTGGGTGCGGGGTGTGTGATATGGATTGGGCGGAGGTGGGGGTTCGAGTCGTATTGGCAAGCTTGGAGTTTGGGTCATTTGGTTCCATACCATGGCTGCTAGTGGATGGACAGGGATGGGCACATAACTCACTATCTTGTCGTTGGAGCGGCCTAGGGAGAGACCACTCCAAATTTGTTCTAGGAGTTCCATCTGCTAGGCTCGGTCGTGGGAGTTGGTTGAGGGAGTGGTCATGGAGGGAGTAGCTAAGAGACTCGAGAATGGGTGGGGAGTGGATGTGGGGTGGAGATCGGGGTCAGTCGGAGTTGGGGTGGAGGAGTTTTGGTCGAAGGAGGGGGCCATCATGTTGCGATGGAGATGTGTGTGAGGTCTTGGGTTGGGATGTAAGTGTTATGTGCTCCCTATGCAGCCAGTTATGAGGTATAGTTTGAGCCTGAGTGATGCGAGTGCAATTGTGTGCATGAGACTCTTGCATGCAATCCAGGTTAGGTTCATGTGGCAGTAGTGAAAATGAATTTTCACTATGCTTCGCCACATCAAGCCGGTGAAAACCAGGTGTCATGGATGACCCTTGGACACCTGTCCTATTACCGAGTGGGCTGGATTAGTTCGCAGCACAACTGGGTCGGTTGAGGGTGTAGGGGCACGTGGGTTATTGGGTGTGTGTACATTGCGGTGGGGCAGCTTACCACGTGGGAAGTTTTCACCAGGTTTCCCATGCATGCCGGATCGTCTTGTCTAGACGGTCTTCCAAGGAGTGTGAGTGCGCTTTAGTTTGGGCACCCTGGTCTTGCCATGTGGCTCAAGCTTAAGAGTGTGCGTGTGGGTCATGGCAGGACTAGGTTTTGAACAGGTAACCTCCCTGTGTCCAAGACGTCCACAACGAAAACATAACACTAGGAGGTTTTTGTAAACTATGTCCTGCCAAAAAGCACCAATTTTGACACGTTTCGGCAAAGGGTAGGCTATAATGAATTGGACACAGAGCCTAGCATAACGACCACGGATGGCGGCACTAGTGACGGCACCGATTGTCAAGAGTTTTCCCAACTTATTTCCCACGTGTTTTAAGAAGTCAGGGTGATAGTAGTCTATTGGCAATTGTTCTAGGTGGATCCAAACTACTGTAGAAGTGATTTTGGCGACATGTGGGTGGAAATCCGGCTCCCAGGCCTATACATGGAGGTATTGGTTGCCCACAAACCAAGGACCATCCATAAGAGCATGTTGGTAGTCCGTTAGCACATCAAACCGCATAATAACGAAACCATAACCGATATCGATTAAATGCATCTTACCTGTGAAGTGCCAAATACCCGCTAACCTGGTTTGGAGTGCTCGATAGCCAAGCTGGCAGCCTATGAGTTTGAGAATGATGCTTATTTGCCAAGGTCCTGCCATCTTTTGCTTCATCTCGGTGGTAACCGTGATTTCCCATTCCTCCTCAGTTGGTTCGTCCTCAGCACTGGGGTGGGTATCCGCCATCCCCATCTGGTCGTCAGTATCGGTCTCCGGGAAGGGTTGTCCATCCACTGGTCCAACATCTGCTCCATATCGTAGCTCTTGCATGCACGGTGTCTGTGTTACCTCAACATAGGTCTTTTTCCGGGAGTTGTCTTACAGGAAATGGTTCTTTGGGTCATCTAGTTCACAGGACATGGTTCTCTTTCACTAATACTCATTTTAGAATATTTACTTTCATAAAGATTAATAGAATATTTAATTTTTTTATTATTCGAAACTTTTTTTTTCAGTAAAAGAATTCTTAGTACATGCTTTTCCTATAATGGACCACTTTGCATGTTAAAGCATTCATGGAAGTCATTCCCAATGCACTTGACAATAGCCATGTAAGTCATCCACTTTGCTTAGGCAACATGAAATTGTTGTTGAAAAGATACACGTGTTCTCTAATCCTTTTGGTCTTATTTTATTTTATTTTATTTATTTATTTATTTTACGCATGTGATAGGCCAAAACGAATTGACCCCTTGTGATGAATTAATTGATTAATTAGTCAAGTTTATTAATTAATTAAATTAACATGCAATTGTATGTGGCAGCATAAACAAATCACTAATTAACTAAAGTATGCAGTGGAAAATAAATTGACACGGTGATTTCTTTACGAATGGGGAAAACTTACATGGCAAAAACCCCACTGGGTGATTTTAAGGTCACCACTCCCGAGAATTCACTATTATCACAACAAGCAGTTACAAATAAAGGAATTCCAGTACCTTATACCAACTTACAGTTGAACCCTTACCCCAATACTCAATTGAACTTGTTCTGTAGTGACAATCTCTCGTTTTCAATGCACGGCTCCCAGTACGTGACTAACCAATTGCGCAGATCTCAGTACGCGACTTCAATCACCAACTAGAGAAGGTTGTTGGCTGCAAAGTTTTTCAGTTCATCACATGATGAAAATTAAGAAGTTGTTTGGTTACAAAACCCTACGGTGTACAAACACAACAACTTCTTCAAGAGAGAGATGAACTAGGGCAAATTCTGTCTCTGATCACAATTTGGATGAACAAAACTTTACTCCACACTTGTGCAACTTGTGTCCTTTTTTACAGCCTTTAAAATAATCTTTATATATGTTTAGGGTTGTAAGAAAAGAAAGCCTAAGCACATACTTATGGATTGGATGAAAACAGAACTGAAAAATCTCTTTTTCATAAACCTCGACAGATACCTATCTATCGAGCAGTTGTCGAGTCACGAGATTCAAACAGCTCTCTAAGCCTCGATAGATGCTAGCTGTCGAGCTTTAATGAGCAGCACTTTCACACTTGATTCTTGGACTGACTTGCATGACTTTAACACTTGAACTTGAAACCTTATTTGTTGAACCATTAAACACATCCTAGATCTACCCAATTACAAGTAAAGTGTGTTTTGTCAAAGGATTAGCCAATTACATAAAATAGTGACATATGTTCCTAACATGTGAGACAAATATGTCTTAACAATCTCCCCCTTTGGCAATTCGTGATAAAACCACAACAAACACTTGATTCTTTAATGAGCAACACTTTCACACTTGATTCTTGGACTGACTTGCATGGTTTTAACACTTGAACTTGAAACCTTATTTGTTGAAGCATTAAACACATCTTAGATCTACCTAATTACAAGTAAAGTGCGTTTTGTCAAAGAGTTAGCCAATTAAATAAAATAGTGACATATGTTCCTAACATGTGAAACACATATGTCTTAACAATCTCCTCCTTTGGCAATCCATGACAAAACCACAACAAACAAATGAACATATGAGAGAAGTCATAAATCACTTAACTCATATTCACTTATTGAATACAATAAAATCTATCCTAACACAAACTCTTGAAAAACTTTGCAAGAAGAAAGTTTATGGCAAGTAGACTTTGACAACCTGTACTTCTGAAACACTTTAAACAAAATTCATCAAGGTATCTTAGTGTGAAATAGAAATAATAGATTGCATACAAGTATAAGAAACATGTGTATAAAGAGAGAAAAGAAACAACATATGTAAAGATAGGTGAAAGAACATACATCAATATATAAAGAATATAAGTACAATGTATGTCAAAATGGTCATAA
Organism: Quercus agrifolia; assembly: GCA_029955455.1. Lineage (NCBI taxonomy): Eukaryota > Viridiplantae > Streptophyta > Magnoliopsida > Fagales > Fagaceae > Quercus > Quercus agrifolia. The sequence continues at coordinate 45,656,832 of JARQAD010000004.1, read as the reverse complement.
GACCCATGCACAAGAGATAAATGTATCTAAAGTAGAAAGAAAAGAAAAAGATACAGAAAATCCTCACTACATTCCTTAAAATCAATACTCCCTTTAACAAAAATCTCCTATACTAACCCTCTCCCTAAGTATGACTACTCTTATATCCAAAACTACTCCCCCTTTTTGTCACGAATGATAAAGGGTAAGAGTATCAAGTAGACATCTCGTCAGCAATTGGAAGAGCTAGCATCTTCATCCTCATCATCATCATTGTTGTCGAAGTCATCATTGTCCTCGGATGCCTTATTGTCCTCAGATGCCTCGGGAGGAGGAGAGGGAGACTCCACAAAGCCACCAAGGCAAGCTTGCCATTTGGCAATACGGCCAACACAAGTGTTCACCTAATACATCTCAGTAGTGAGTGTATCAAGGCGAGCATCCATGTGCTGAAGCTGTGCCATGATCGCATCCAAAGTCACACCTCCCGCAGAAGAAGAGAGAGCAGAGGTGGATGGAGCTGAAGGAGTGGAAGGAGCTACCAACCTAGACCGCCTTGAACGAAACTACGCCTCGCTCCGTTTAACGGTAGCACCATCTATAGCACCCATAACGTGGAAGTGGTCGGACAAGGGAAAGGGAATAGAAAAATGGCGTAAAATCCTTGTGATAGCCAAAGGGAAGATGAGCTTATCATGGGATGCCATATCTTTATGTACATCTATGATAGAAAGAATGAAATGAGAGGGAAAATCTATAGAGAGATGCTTTAAAAGGGAAAGCAAAAACTAAGCATGGGGCTCTGTAATAGAGTTATAGTGAGATAAAGGATGTAACACAAAAGTCATGACCATGTTAAGAAACCTAGGGCATTTAGCAAAGGCCATACAAGAGGTGAACTAACGATCACCCCAATTAGAGGGACGCTCACAAAAAGAAGATATGAGCTCGTCTTTAGATATAGTTCTTTGACGATCACAACTAAGGTAGTCAAGATGCTTTACTCTTGGGACACAGAGCACATTGGATACAATATCTGGTGTGACCACAATGCGCGTAACTTAAACGCGAGTAACAAAAAGAGGTATTGAATAATCAAATCCATACATGTTGGAGTAAAACTCCTGGATTAGCATGGATGGACAAGTGATTGGGACGTCACATAGTGACTCCCATCCCCTACTGTGAATGACAGTGGGTAGGTCAGTGTTGAAGAAGTCCAACAAAATGAATTGGCATTTCGAACAAACACCTCGTCTAGAGAAGTTCTCAAAGAAGTCCGATTTGGCATTCTCATGATGGAACCGGACAGAAAAAGGTGTAGGATCAGAAAAAGTGGATGCCCTGGAACAAAGAGGGTTCTGGGATGGAGTAGATTTGTGTTTGGGTGCAATAGAAGCAGACTAACACAAACAGAAGAGAGAGAGGGAGAAAGAGACAATCAGAAAGTCCCAAGCAGCAAAAAAATAATCAAAATGTATAGAATAGAAAGTATGTATGCATGAGAATGCATGAACATGTGACATGCAAAAATAATTGCACCATGGGCTCAGCCTAATCCAATTCTACTAGCACACAAGTTTGCAACAAAATAAACACACATCTAAGAATGCATGAAACATTGTTATAATGCAAATGAAATGTAATGCATGAATAAAACCCATCCCAAAAATTTTGCAAAAACCTCTTTGATTTTGAAAAACCCCAAATTTTTCATCAAACCCCAAAAGTTAGGTCATAAAAGATGAAATGCATGAAAAAGAAGGATTAGGACTCTTATCAAGTGAAGAAAAACTTGAGCTAGGCCAAAAAATCCTTGAGGAAGAGGTTTGGAGTGAGTAAGAGAGGTTTTGAGAGGTGAAGAGTCAAGAGAGATCGAGTGAAATGAGTTTGATATCGTGAAAACCCTTTATATACAAGCTCAGTAATTCTTGACAGATCGAAAGGTGTTAAGAGGTGTCGAGCTTTAAAGAGTTCGACAGATGCAGCTATCGAGTAAGTGTCTAAGGCAAAAAAATGCTCGATGGATCAAGGATCTGTCGAGGAGTTATCGAGGGGACAAAAAGTTTCTCGATCGATCTACTTAGCTATCGAGAGGTGTGAAGATTGAGATAAAAAGCAACTGAAGAGCTCGATAGATAAGCTAGGTATCGAGAGGTGTCGAGGAGCTGTTGAGATTGCTTAAAAACAATTTTTCAAAGAAGAGAAAAACACATATATGAATGCAATCAAACATACAACTCAATTAAGGATCCAAACAAAATTTTGAATTCTTAAAATCATCTCTCAACAAAAAAAATGTTAAGCACATAGATCCCAAAACACACACACACACACACACAATAAGTCTAACCAATTTTATATTTCAAAAATAAGTTAAGATAGTTTAGTGAGCAAACATTAACACATGTAAATCTTGTAATGGCCAAATCATATTGTACCTGCACATGTATCAAGAGTAGTAAAGAATATTGCATGTTGTGTGTGAAAAATATCGCAAGATTGCATAAGCATCTACATGTTATGATGATTTGAAATATGAGAAAATCACTTTAACTCACACACAATCATAATTACTTTATGGAGATTATCACCTTCAAGGTACATCCTATAAAGCATTTTGATCTTTTTGCTTTTATTTTCTTTACATATTTTTCTTTTAATAAGCATATCATACATGAGCATATAAGAGAGAGAAAAGAAATACCCAATGATGTTAAACTTTTGACATTGCACTTTTACTATGCCAAAGTATACAGATGTCATTGACATTGTACTTTTGCTATGCCAAAGTAACAGATGTCATTTCATGATTAGCGGGCAACAGTGGTGAGATGATTATTTATGCATTTCTCTTAGAATTTTCTAGTCCTTCCCATCAAAAAGAGTGATACGAGTGTTAAGTACAAGAGATTACTTAATCTTACTTATCACAAACACGAGCCACAAAGTTCATTTGCTTAGTTGTGCATAGAGATACTCATCTAAGTTACACAAGATACAAAGTTTATAAAACTTTGTTTCAATGGCCATCCAAGGTACAAAAGTACCAATGTACACAAACACACACTATTTTTTTAATTTTCAATTTTTTTAATAATTTTTATACGAAAAACAAAATAAAACAAAACTGAAAAGAAAACAAATAAAACAGATTAAACAAAGCAATGCATAAAACTAGACTGACTTAAAACAATAAAGCAAAACACATAAGTAATGCAAACAAAAACTAGAAGAGGAGAGAGAGAAGGTGACAGAATCACTTAGAGCCATTTTCCTTCCACACATTGGAAGAACCTTTCCTTTGAGTGAACCCTTGAATCGGTGGTGAGGGGGAAGAATTGAGATCGTTCAAGTTCGAAAAGAACATGAGGGCTTGGAAAAGATCTCCAAGAGGAGCAAAAGAGGATGGAAACTGATTTTGGTCTCCCGACACGATCATGCTGTTGCTTTTTTGAGTGGCTAACCACTTGTAACAATTTGGTCAATTATGTCCAGCTGCGCCACAGTGATGACAGAAATGCTGCTTTTTTTGTTTTGGCTTTTAAGAGTTTCCCTTCTTAGCCTTAAAGTTTTTAATCACTTTCTTATCAAGCTTAAGGGGTGCTCTTAAAATAGATTTACCCTTGTCTATGTTCTCACTAGCCAATTCATTTTTAACAACATTGTTCTCAGTTTCAATATTATTACCAGGAGGTACAAACACAGTAGTACTAGTAAAAGCAATACTAGGAGAAGAGAAATCATACCCTAAACCAGCTCGATTAGAAGCAGATTTCTGAAGACTGAGCATCTCATCGTGCTTAGCACTTGAAGTCCTTTCCAGCTGAGCTCTGACTTGGAATAGTTTTGCCTCAAGCTTCTTGGTTTTCTCAGCCAAGAAATTATTCTCAAACCTCAATGCCCCAATAGTCTAATTTGCTTCATCAAACTTTGTAGAGATTTCTTCTCGCTCAAGCTCCACATCACTAAGTTTCTTGGTGGTCAACCTATATAACTTCTCATGCTTTTTTGAGACCTTGTATAACTTTGCATAGGCTGTGCGGATGTCATCTTGTTCATCCATCTTCTCAAACTTGGACTCCACCAATACCTCTACTTCATCCACATCTTCAACACTCCCTTCAGTGGGATTGACAGTGGCAGTAAAGGTATTTAGGATTCTATCATCCTTATTGTCGGAATCATCCTCAGGGTCAGTGTCGCTTAACGTAGCAACAAGTGCCTTACTCTTCCTAATGGTCTTGAGATACGTAGGGCACTCCTGTTTCATATGTCCAAAACCTTGACACCAGAAGCACTTTGGTCCTGAGGGAATAGTGTACTGACTGCCATCCCTAGCAGTCTTCTTCCCTTTGTCTTGGCTCTTGAATTGTGAGGAGCTAGATTGCCTACAGTCCTTGTCAAAGCCATTCCCATTGGCATTCTTCATGAATTTCATGAATTGTCTTGTAATGTATGACTTCATCTTAGAATCCTTATCGTTTGAAGACTCATCAGTATCACTGCTCTTGGCCTTCAATGCCATGCTCTTGCTTTTGCTCGATTTTTCGATCCTTGTTAAACCCAACTCATAGGTTGGTAGATTTCCAACCAACTCTGTCAAAGGAATTTTGTCAATATCTTTTGATTCTTCAATCACGGTGATCTTGGCATTTAATCTCTCGAGTAGAGATCTGAGCACCTTTCTCACAATCTTGGGTTCATGAATGGTTTCCCCAAGATTGAAAGCTGAGTTCACTATGTCCTTGAGCTTGACATAGAACTCATCGAACGACTCATCCTCCTTCATCTTGACCTCTTTGAAGCTAGTAGTTAGCCTTTGAAGTTTCGAGTCCTTGACAGCCTTTGTTCCCTCATAGGTTGTCTAGAGAATGGTCCATGCTTCCTTTGTAGTTTTAGTGGAGGATATCTTCTTGAACTCCTCATTTGTGACCGCATTGAATAAGGCATTCAATGCCTTGCTGTTAAAGTTTGTTGTCTTGATCTTAGCATCATCCCAATTAGCCAACACTTCTGTAGGCTTAGTCTAGCATGTCTCCACAGCTTGCCATACTTTCTCATCTAAAGACTGCAAGAAAGCTCTCATGCGTACTTTCCAGTATGCATAGTTAGTGCCATCAAATAAAGGAGGTATAATAAGAGACTGTCCTCTATCCATGACAAACAGGGGTCAATGGATTGCACAGCAAAGATAAAAACCTAATCAGAGTGTGCCTGCTTTGATATCACTTGATAGGCCAAAACGAATTGACCCCTTGTGATGAATTAATTGATTAATTAGCTAAGTTTATTAATTAATCAAATTAACATGCAATTGTGTGTGGCAGTACAAACAAATCACTAATTAACTAAAGTATGTAGCAGAAAATAAATTGACATGGTGATTTGTTTACGAATGGGGAAAATCTATCGGGCAAAAATCCCACCGGGTGATTTTAAGGTCACCACTCCCGAGAATCTACTATTATCACAACAAGCGGTTACAAGTAAAGGAATCCTAGTACCTTATACCAACATACAATTGAAACCTTACCCCAATACCCAATTGGACTTGTTCTATTGTGAAAATCTCTCATTTCCAATGCACGGCTCCCAGTATATGACTAACTAATTGCGCGGATCCCAGTACGCGACTGCAATCACCAACTAGAGAAGGTTGTTGGCTGCAAAATTTTTCAGTTTATCACACGATGAAGATCAAGAAGTTGCTTGGTTACAAAGCCCTACGGTGTACAAACACAGCAGCTTCTTCAAGAGAGAGATGAATTAGGGCAAATTTTGTCTCTGGTCACAATTTGTATAAACAAAACTTTACTCCATACTTGTGCAACTTTGTCCTCTTTGACGGCGCTTAAAATAATCCTTATATATCTTTAGGGTTGTGAGAAAAGAAAGCCTAAACACATACTCACGGATTGTATGAAAATAGAATTGAAAAATCTGTTTTTCATAAATCTGGATAGATACCTATCTATCGAGTAGTTGTCAAGACTCGGGATTCAGACAGCTCTCTAAGCCTCAATAGATGCTAGCTGTCGAGCTTTAATGAGTAGTATTTTCACACTTGATTCTTGGACTGACTTGCATGTCTTTAACACTTGAACTTGAAACCTAGTTTCTTAAAGCATTAAACACATCCTAGATCTACCAAATTACAAGTAAAGTGCCTTTTGTCAAAGGATTAGTCAATTACATAAAATAGTGACATATGTTCCTAACATGTGAAATACATATGTCCTAATAGTATGTGACAATTTTCTTTTATTTTACCTGAGTTTTTTTTTGGAGTAAAATACTATTTTGGTCCCTAAATTTTACCAAAAGTTTGTTTTTTATCCCTAAACTTTAAGAAATTCATTTTTCATCCCTAAACTATTGAAAAGTTCATATTTCGTCCTTAAACTATTGAAAATGTTTTATTTATGTCCTTAAACTTTACTAAAAGTTTGTTTTTCATCCCTAAACTATTGAAAAAGATCCTTTTTCATTATTATTTTTGTCTCTATACTATTCAAAAAACTCTTTACAAAGTTTATGGGTGAAAAAAGAACTTTTTAAAGTTTAGGGACAAAAAATAAACTTTTAGTAAAGTTTATGGACCAAAATAGTATTTTTCCCTTGTTATTTTGTTTCATTTTAAAAGGACATTTTTTTAATGGATTTGTTACTCTATTTGCTTGGCAAGAAAATCCGGCAAAAGTAAAAGGAAGATAAGAAATTAAGTACTTGGAAGATTCATTAATATCACATTCATGTGTTAGTGTTACTAATTCATTTGTGTTTCTGGGTTTGTTTTAGTTTTAGTTTCTAGGACTTGGGTTGTTATTTGATGGATTGTTTTTGTGTTTTGGGGGAGTGATGGTGTGAATATGTAGATGATGTTTTCTTCTGGCTAGAATGTGTTTTTGGATTTGGTTGTGTGTGAATTTAAGGTAATGGGTTGTTGTTGGTAGTGGTGGTGGTTGTGGCCTTACCCTTCATGGATGTGTTTGTTGATTGTGTTTCTGTTATTCTATGAATTGCTGTTATATTTTGGTAATTGATGTTATTACCTGAATATTTATAATGGGTTTAATACCATCACCATCACTGGAAGTATCTCCCATTTTCATAAGATGAGAAGAGGAGTATTGAGATATACATTTCGACGAAACCTCCGAAATATTTCCTGAAATTCCATCTAGGTTTCACTATTTTTGTAGATAAGCTTTGGCTTTGAGGAAATTTTTTGTCTATTAATATTGTTGTCCAACCTAGTAAGTGCTATACTTATATGTCTTTTGGAGATTAATATATGCTTTTTGAGAATATTTAGATTTGCTTAGGAATTCTAAATCATGGGAACTATTTGCCTATGTCATAACATGCTACCATGTAATTAATTCACTAATTTAGAAGAATAATACTTTATTCACAGTGTTGTGATCTTTTGTCCTTATTTGTTAAATAAGTGATTGTGTTCTAATTCTTAACCAAATTATTTGACCCTTGAAAATTAAGGTTATTTCAGTTCTCTCTGTGTTTCAGATTTACATGAAGCTGTAAGAAAGTTAATTTCATAGATATCATATGGCAAGGCATTGCATCTTCGGCGCTTATTTATATGATCTTTTTCAAGTTTCAATTTTCTTTGATTGATATGGATTAAAATTCATATTGAAATTGGTTTAAATAGAACAGGGCCTCAAAGTTGAGTTTTTATTATATTTGTTTCAATGTTTGGCTGCTGAGAAAGTGTGAGGTAAAGAAGAGAAATAGACCGTTTTGTTTATTTTTGTTTCTTTTGATCAGTGCCTCCTAAAGCATGCTCAAAAAATTGCTCTTGCATAGTTATTTTGCTTTGCACTTTGTGTGCGTATATATTGTAAAGTTTTAGTTTCCTTTGCACTTATGGTAGTGCGTATATAGAGGCGGAGGCTGGCCCCCCTAGCTTTTTGAAATTTTCATTATTTGTTAGTATAATCGGTAATAAACTTGGAAATTAATGAAAAAATTCTTCACTAGTCCCCCCTCAAATTATTGAATCTACTCCTTCAAGCTCAGAATTTTGAACTAAACCAGTAAGAGTAAATCCCCTTAAAAAAATAACAATAAAATGAAATCGATACAAAAAGCCCAAAAAAATTAATCCCCCTTCTGGCCCAATTCTTTGCCCATGATCCTCCAAAGTCCAAATACTAACAA